>SJYA01002443.1:893177-957962 GCA_006410615.1 Neotragus moschatus | reverse complement strand
GGGACAGCGGTCACATGGAGGCAGCGTAACTGCGGTGACAGGCACCTCGGGGCAGCACTGTGGACTGTCAAGGACTGTGGAGCCTCACTGGGCACTTCAACTACATTTTGCTCCCAAACGTGGTTCACAGGACGTCTGAGGGGGATGGGGTCTAGCGGCCATCATGACTGAACCAGAAGCGAGACTGCTACTTGCTCATGAAAACCTAGCTCGGCCTCTGGGACTGCAGGCCGCTCCCCTCCTGTGCCAGTCACTCAGGACAGGCTTCCTCCTGGACGCCCTCCTTGTCCCTGGCCTTGGTGTCCTCTGTCAGCAGCTGGTGACAGGAGGTGGTGGCAGATAAGCAGTCCCCGTCCCTCTCCAGAGCCCACTGGGAGAGACGTGACCCAGGTGCCCTGTGACACGAGGACCCTGGCGGTTTAGCTCAGCTGGGCAGCAGTGCCTGGCAACCCCGCACCAGAGAGCACGGCCTCGCCAGACAGCGGCCCCCCACCAAACGGGGGAGGGACGCACCCAACACCTGCCACCTCAGAGACCCCATGGCCTCACCAGCGGGGCTGTGTCCTCTCCAGTCCACAGCCCTGTGCTCTCAGCTCAGGGGGCTGTACCCAGCCCCCTCCCCCCCGCCCAACCCCCTCTTCCCACCCCCGGCTGCTGAATGGACTCAAGGGCCAAGCCAGCCTTGAGCAGAGAAGACAGGACAGAATGAGCTTTCTCACTGAAGGAATACAGCTCAAGGGACAGAAAACTTCCTTAAAAACATTTTCAAAATATATTTTATTTCTTTTTCCATATGGATTTTGCTAAATGTCCAAGGTAAACATAAACTTTGTGTACGGAAATAAAGGAGAGTTCTTTAAGAACCGGCACTGAATCAGTCATAAGAATGATCAAATTTTGATTATGGAAAATAAACCTGCATGTTATCAAAAGTAGAGAGCTTGAGTGAAGAGTTTTCTTGACAGAGATGTCTCTCATTTATGAGAGAAGTTGGCTCAACCCACCACCACGTGTAGAGATGGGAGAAAACACATCACTGTGGAAACAGCAGCTTTATACCTGAGGACGTTTAGCCGCCCGTGCACCAGCCTCCCGCAGGGACTGTCCACCGGTGTGGGTCAGCGCTGAGTGCCGATTCCGAGCACGTCCTTTTGGAGACGTGTTTTGAATAAACCCCGTAATCTGCAAAATCATCACTGTCAACGGTACTAGACGTGCAGAGAATCAGCGCGTGCCTCTCACCCTCTACGTTTCCGCACCATCGGCATCATCCTCGTCGTCGTCTTTGGCTCTGAAATGCATTTTCCTAAATTCGCGTCTGCTCATGGAAGGGCAGGGTGAAGACACTGGCGGGAGGTCCTTGGAGGGAAGAAAACACCTGGCATAAGCCCCCTGGCTCCAGCTCCCTTTGTGGGCTCAACACCCCACTGCATGATGGCGGGAAGGAGAGGCAGCGAGTTAAAGGCAGGAGCCAGCCTGGCAAGTGTGGGCAGGTGCCCAGAGAACCACAGGCCATGGCCACGACTTCCCACTGCACAGCAGGGCCCAGACTCGCACAAGGCCAGGCCTGCCCACACCTGCGCTCACCAGGGCAACAGTTCTCAGACTGAGGGGCGTGGGGCCCCAAATTGGCACCTGTTTTGCTCTCTCCTCCCCAGTGACAGTTCTTACTGTGTGTGATCCGCACCGAGCAGCGTGCACACATGTGGACCGAGCTCAGGACTGAGCATGCGGTCTGCCGGGGGTGCCCATCCTGAGGAGGGGAGAAGCACTGGCCTTACCTGCATGAGCTCCACGTTTCCAAAGAAGCGGCTCACAGGCATTGGCTGGTTGCTGTCGTCATCTAGAAGGGCGCTGCCATCCATGAGCAGTGGGGCCACAGAGCCCTGCTCCAGGTCCAGCGCCACCCCATCCCTAACGGGGCAGCCACCGTTGGACTCTCCTCCCACAGGGGCCCCATGTCTCGGTGGGAGCGGCTCGTCCTCAGTCTCTGCCGGGCTACCATCACTCTCGGTTCCGCAGCGCCCTGGGAGGGGACCAGCTGTCCCCTGGGGAGTGGAGCCACCAGCTTCCTTTCCCAGAAGCGATGCCCCATCCTCGGCTGACACCAGAGGTTCGTGTGTACCCGGGGTCTCGGAGGGCGTGGCAGTGCCATCACTCCGGTGTTTCTGGAGTTCTGCCTTCACAGGATGACCTTTGTCATACTTGAACTTCTTGGACGTCCGCCTGTTGGTGGCTTTGTGTGATGAGGGAGTCTGTCAGGAGAGAACATGCAAGGGGACACCAGACATGTCTTGGGATACGAAGCAGATGGCATATAATTAACACGCCTCAACCCTGGAGGCTGGTCGTTCTGCTCCTGACCAACAGCGTCCCTGCTGGAACCACAGCTTCGAGGACAAGGTCCTTTCACTGTTTCCAGTGAAGGGACAGTGTCCAGATGGATGGCTGGGAGAGAGTCTAGACATGCCCAGTGCTGTCCCCCGAAGGGTGTTGTGACAAGTGAAACAACTACCCAAGAACCAGCTTCCGTTCGTCTCTGCTGGGACGTGCGCTCCCAGGAGACAGAGCTCTGTGTCCCAGTGCAGGAACAGGACTTGACTCAGTGCAGCTTTAAGGAGTAGTGCCCTGGGAGATATCGGCTGGTGTGGCTATGAGACCCAGTCCAGCCAGACCCCAGGCTGTGGCTCAGGGAGCAGCTCCAGGAGCTGGGGCTGCCTGGCTGCCAGGCCTGCAATACCCTGGACAGCAGACACGGGGCCCCTCCTTCTCCACCTGCCCACAATGGGGAGCAGCACAGCCCGTGCCCATGTCACTCAGGCTGCTTGGCAGAGGCTGCTGAGCTCACTGCCCTCAGAGGGCAGCACAAGCCCCGAGGTGGGTCCTCCCACGGTCCCAGCACCGTGACCTTCATGCTGGCCTGCTGGCCTCGCCCCAGGCTTTCTAACGCAATGCGTCTCGTGGGAAGGTGGACACTCTGCCCAGTCCTGTCTCCGAGGGGCAAGGCTCACCTGACATGCTGTCTGGGCAGACGTGGTGACGTGGGTGTCCTGGGCTGAGGCTGACACGGCTGAGCAGCTCCGGGCTCGGAGGCGCGCTGAGGACCGCACTCCACCTGCCAGCTGAGCCAGACCAGAAGCCAGTCAGACACCCAGAGATGGCCCCTCCCTCCCCCATGTTTTTAGTGACTGTGGAAAGACGGCAACCTGTGTCCCTGCTCAGAAGGTTCTCGAACTTTTACAAGGTGTCCCAAGTTCTTGGTAAAAAGCGAAAAAAGCAAAAGACACCCCTCCATGCCCCCTCCTTGAAATCTCAGGGGAGGGGTCCCAATCCCATCAGCTTGAAGGCACTCCAGCTGCTGGTGGACAGACCTCGATGCTGACAAACCACCCCACTGCCACCTCGCTCAGAAGGCAAATTAAGTCTTCTAGTAACAAGGAAGGGATTAATTAAAACAATAAAGCTTACAGTCATTTTATTTAAGAGTAACTTTAGGTTTTCAGAAAAGCAGCAAAGACGACAAGGGAGTTCCCACCCCGGGCCTCCCTCAGCTTTCCTGGAGCCAACAACCCGCACGTCTACGTCAAAATGAAGATGAGACCGGGCTTTATGCGAGTCTCACCTGCTTCTTCACTATCTGCTTTCTCTGTTCCAGAATGGGGACACTTAGACACTTAGCAAACAACACACGAAAGCTCTAGTGAGAACTTGAAAGTGAGAGAGGTGGGTGACAGGGAGAAGGGAGTCGTGGAGGGCAAGCTACAGTAACCAAGACCTGGAGACACAGACCGGCTGGATGGGGAGCAACACGTGCCAAAGTGGAGATCAGAAATCACACAAGCTCCTAGAGAAACCTTTAACAGCAGCTTCTCACCCATCCCTGCCCCGCCCCGACCCGCAGAGCCTTAGATGTAAGAGATACAGTTTCGATCCCTGGGTTGGGAAGATCCCCTGGAGGAAGGCATGGCAACCCACTCCAGTATCCTTGCCTGGAGAATCCCACTGCTGCTGCTGCTAAGTTGCTTCAGTTGTGTCCAACTCTGTGCGACCCCATAGACGGCAGCCCACCAGGCTCCGCTGTCACTGGGACTCTCCAGGCAAGAATACTGGAGTGGGTTGCCATTTCCTTCTCCAACGCATGCAAGTGAAAAGTGAAAGTGAAGTCACTCAGTCGTGTCAGACTCTTAGCGACCCCATGGACTGCAGCCCATCAGGCTCCTCCGCCCATGGGATTTGCCAGGCAAGAGTACAGGAGTGGGGTGCCATTGCCTTCTCCCGGAGAATCCCACTAGGAGATTGTAAATGGAAAAAATATGGGAGACTCCTGTTAAGTTAGCAATTACTTGAGAAAGCGGGCTTGCTTAGCAACAAAACCATGAGATAGAAGTATAAGACATGCCCCCAAACGATAAAACAGTGGTGACGTGAGCCCCACGTCCTGCCCAGTGAGCTCAGTAAGGTAACGATCCCTAGGATGTGCTCTCTGAACACACAAAACAATAATTTGTGGACCTTGCTTGACCATACAGGGACAAGAAAACTCCCTTGCCCAGCCTGGAGGAGGAGCTGATGATGGAAGCACGATGTGTCTACTCAGGAAAGACAAAGTTCTCCCCCTGTCCACTTTCCCTTTGATTATGAAACTGAAGCCTACTAAGTTCTCAGGGTGCAGCACCCCCTCTCCCACCCACTTGTAAACCGCACAAACATCCATTCTAACAATCACTTCTTATCCATCACTTTGCTCTTGCTGAATTCTTTTCTGCACTGAGACATAAAGGACAGTGGTACTGGAGCTCTTTGGAGCCCCAGACAAGACACCAACAGGTCTCACCGTTAGGAGTCCAACTCCAAATGTATCAATCCCGGGTCACACCGGCTTTCTCAAGGTGGGGTGTGGCGGAAATGGACTGGCCCTAGTGACAGCTGCCATCACCCAAGTGTTGCTGCTTAGGTTCTGCTCCTGCTGAACAGCCTTAAAAGGAGCAGCACTCCCACTTCAAACTTGGGAGAGGACCCTGCTGGGATCACACACTCATCAGAGCCCCTCTCCCTGCTCTGCCACCAGAGTTACCACGTGAAAGCCCTGGTGGCTTGTCAGGGGGACTGAGCCAAGACCCTGTCTGGTTCTGGGGCGTGTGCTGTGTAGGCCTTCCAGGAGCAGCAAGGTGCGTCTAGGTGGTTTCTACATAGTCCTTAAAATACTGGGGTGCAACCGCTCCTCAGAGAGCTTGTTACCACTCAGGGCGGGGGTGGCGGACACAGTACCCAGAGTTGCTATAGTATCTAAAATGTCCAGTTTTCAACAGAAAATTAGGAAGCATGCAAAGAAACAGGAATGCAGACCCAAACACTAGAATAATAGCAAGTAAAAGAAACTGCCTGTGACAGTGATCAGATGCAGGATTTATCAGAAAAGAACTTCAAACTAGCCATTTAAAACACGTTCAACAACTAAGAGAAACCATGATTAAAGATTTAGTGACATCATATCAAATAGATTATCAATTAAAAAAATAGACATTGTAAAAAAGCCAAATGGGAACTCAGGAGTTGAAAATTACAATAGCTGAAATTAAAAATTCACTGGTGGGTTTGGAGTGGGCAGTGCTCAAGAATAGATATGGACCAGAAGAATAAGAGAACTTGAAGATAGATTGCTAGATTACACAAACTGAAAAAGAGAAATAAGGATGAAATAGAATGAAGAGAGCCTCAGAGACCACTAAATGAACCATCATACATGTAATGGGAGTACCAGGAAGATAGGAGTACAAAAAATATTGGAAAAAATAAGGGCTGAAAACTTCCTAAATTTATTGAAGAACAATGTACAAACGCAGCAATATCAAATAGCTGAATTTCAAGTAGGATAACTGCAAAGAGATCTATAATCAGATGCAACACTACAAATGTTGCAAGTCAAGGACTACGGAAGATCTTGCAAACAGCAAGAGCTCACTCAGTCGCGTCCGACTCTTTCCGGGCTCCTCTGTCCATGGGATTCTCCAGGCAATAATACTGGAGTGTGTTGCCGTTTCCTCCTCCAGCGGCTCTTACCCACTTGGGGATGGAACCCGTGCCTCCTGCATTGCAGGATTCCTGGGAATCCCCAAGCGGCGTAGCTAAACAATCCATCACAAGTCAGGGAAGNGTCGACCCCAAAGCGCGCTTGCAGTGCGCGGCGCGGTGCCAAGAAGTCTCGGGCACGCAGGTGGCGGGCGTGCGTCTCCTTGAACCACACTGGGCCGCCAGGCCCCAAGGCCGAGTTCAAGGCTCCCAGCGTCTCCTCTACCCCGAGTCGCATGGCTACCGGAAGGGGCAGGCGGGACCGGAAGCAAAACGTTGAGGCGGGATTTCCGGGAAGGCCAATCGGTTGGAACGGGGAACTGGCAGGGACTCCTGACTGGACAGTGGACAGTTGCTTTCGCTCCCTGGCCCCAGCCCTACCGCCCCGTGGTCCACCTGACTGGTCAGGACTAGGGTAAGAAACCTCGGGGTCTACTCCGGACTTAGGGCTCTCTCGCTGTTGCCCGCAGTAGCAACAAGGGAAAGAATCCACGCAATCCGGTGGGGCCCAGGTAGGGTTGTCTCTCTTACATTTATGTATTTGTATAACGTTTCATTTCCTCCATGTACACACGGTCAATGAAGGAAATAGCAACCCGCTCGTTTTCTTGTGTAGAGAATCCCCATGGACAGCGGAGCTGGTGGGCCACAGTCCATGGGGTCACAAAGAGTCGGACGCACATGATCAAAACGCCTAAATTACAAGTGGATTCTGAAATAGGGCAGGTAGCATAGAAGCCACGGTCATGACCTACTGAAAAAAAAGACATTTTTAAAGGGAATTTGTGGTCTTCAGTTTCAGGTTATTTGCACGTATTCCCTCCTTTGAGATAGGGGTTGTCTTTTACTCCTCATGTGTCCACTCATAGAATTGCCGGTTCTCTTCTCTTGAACCTTGAATAATTGGAACCATCATAATAGTTTCCAGAAGCCTTTAATGCTTCTCCTTTAACCTACTGTACGGTAACAAGGACCCTCCCATTTCCTGGTTTAGACTGCCAGCCTTTGTGGGTGAGATAAACAACGTGGCCTGAAAAGACCCAGCTGAAGGACAGTTCTCCGAGCGTCCAGTTCCTTTACCAACTCTCGCCTCCTTCCCATCAGGGCTGCTCAATGTCTTCACTTAACCCTTGCTGTCTCTTTTCTTAATAGGGATGGAACGTGAGGCACTAGAGCGCTGTGCAGCAGAGCACTGACCACCCCCTGATCTCTGCCCCGGAGTAGTGAGTAAACACAGCTCAGAATACAGAGGAACCTAGGGGCAGGAAAAGCTTGGCAAGAACCCCTTCTGGGCTGGGGCTGCAAGGCCCCGCTGGGAAGCTCCGAAAGAGCACTGGGCGGACACGACATTCCCGATGGCTTCTTGGGTGCCCACTCAACGGGAGTGATCGTGTCATTCCAAAGCGCTTTCCGTGCCTCACGAGCAAGACCAGGGGATGACTGCTAACAGGACTGGGGGTCTGGAGGCCAAGCTGGGGACTTCAGCTACTCTAAGTGCATTAAGACCGTTGAGGGTGGTTTTACCCCAGGAAGTGAAGGGCTATCTTTAGCGAGCTGCGGGCTGAGGCGGCCCTGTGGGACTCACCCCATTGCAGCCCTATCCGGAGGCCCTGGGTCCTCCCTCCCTTGCCAGTGCTATCTTGGGCTCCAAAGGTGGCCACCGCCTCGGTTCTGTCGTCTACTCCTGTCACTTCCAGCCTGAGGGCACATCTGAGAAAGAGACGGAAACCAGAGCAACCCAATAAAGTATGTCTAGGGGTCAGGGGCTAGCCCACCCCACCTCAGTCAGGACGCTGCTCAGGCAGGAGAGCAGGGAACGAAATCCAAGCGCAGCTGGAATGCTCTGGAGACAACAGCTGCTTTTGGGATTCCGTTGCCCGCTGTCCAGCCATAGCGGGGCGCGGAGGGCTGGAGGGCGGTTTGAGAGGATTATCTTTCTCCCTAGGGAAATCAAAACCCACCATTCTTATCCCAGGAGGCGGACCCAGGAGTAGACGGTGAAAGCAAGACGAATGGGAAAAAGCNCCTAGGGAACACTGCACACACCTGGACAAGCTAACCCACCTGGCCTGTCCATCTTCCTTCCCAGTCCCCTGCTTCTCACCGAGTTGTTCCCCATGGTGCACAGTGAAGGGAAAAAAGACTAATGCAGACTGGCAGGAAATCCATTTGGAGAGGAAGCTAACATAATCACTGTCAGCTGCTAAGAAAGAAGCAAAGTGATACAGTGTTAAATACCTAACCTGGCCCATTTTCAGGCTTCCCAGATGTCACAGTGGTAAAAATTCCCCCTGCCAATGCAGGAGACACAAGAGATGGAGGTTTGATCCCTGGGTGGGAAAGATCCCTTGGAGAGGGAAATGGCAACCCACTTCAGTGGAAATCCCATGGAGCTGCAGAGTCAGACAGGACTGAGCATAAATGTCCCATTTTCATTGGAGTGGGTTTCATAATAAGCTAGGTTCTGTGGTTTTACTTCAGGTTCCTTAAGGGCTCTGAGTTCTCATTAACCCGGGGTTGATGGTCACAAGCCAGCGTTTGGCTCCAGGTGGTTAATGGTTGATGTCAGTTGAGATGAGCTAGACCACATCCTCTCAGTGTCACCCTGATTTAACCTCCCAAAGGTGCTCTTGGGCTCTTGTTGCTGACATATTCAGCTCTTCCCTCACCACGCTTCTGCTCCTAGTCTATGTGAGTGGTACTTCCAGCCGCCCAGCAGCTGCTCAGGCCTGACCCCGAGGCCCTTACTGCCCGAATCCCTCAGTGAATGTTACTGGTCTCCCTTCTTCTCTTGTCTTGGCAGCCAGAATGGTCGTTGATCCTTGGTGACCTGCCCCTCTGCTAATGCTCTTCAGCTCGTCCTCACCGCTTCTAGGATGAAGACCAACAGTCCTAATTGACCTGCGTGGCCCAGCACGGAGGCTGGCTCAGTGGCTACTCAATGAGTGTAGGTTGAATAAGTGCACAGAAGGCCCTGTGAGGTTGCCCACCATTGCCCCCCATCTGGATCCATTTAGCCCTGCTGCCCCCCCCCCCAACTCTGCTGTGCACCCCACTCCCCTGTGTGCCCCCACCCTGCATGCTCTGTTCTTTCTACCTGGACAAGTTTCTCCCCAGCCCCCACCCATTGTGTTCAGCAAATTCATTCCTTAAACCTCAACTCAGATTCAGTTTCTTGGTTGGGGGACATTACTAAATGTTCCCTCTCAGTCCCCCAAATTAAGTCTGCCAGTCGGTTTTTTTTTTGTTTTTGTCATGCCGTGTGGGCATGTGGGATCTTAGTTCCCAGACCAGGGATTGAACCTGTGCCCTTTGCTTTGGGAGCTTGGTGTCTTAACCACAGGAAGTCAGTCTCCCAATTATTTTTTAGCATCATGCACTCTTGCTCCAGGACACGGTGCCAACTGGCTCTGCCCTCTCTCTTGGAGCACCACATGGCACACTCCTGCACTTGCTCATTCCGTGTGTGTGCTGAACTCCTCTTGTGGCCGGCACCAAGCTGGGCCTTGTGTGGCAGTGGTGGTGAGCTCATACGGAGCCTGCCTTTTAGTGTTTTGTCCCTGAAGGGGGTTGGCACTGGTGGAGTAATCACACAAGGACCCATCAGTCTGTGTTAGAGCAAGAGGCCACAGGGAGAAGCCACACAGGAGCAGCAGCTGAGATGTCAGACCCACAAGGGGTCAGGTAAGACTCCTTGGAAAGTGGGAGTGGATCAGGAGTCACCTCTTCCCCCAGGACCCAAGTCCCTTTCGTGTTCCCCAGGATGAATCACACAGGAGCCCCCGCCTGGGCAGAGGGTCACCCTTCCTGAGGCTCTGCCCTAGTGGAGGAGCCGTGCTTGGACTCTTTGCTCTCCCCACCTCCCCAGCTGCCATGTCAGGATGTAATCCATCCTGGAGGGCACACAGAACACGGAACCAAAATCATGTCTCGGAGCATTCTTCTGGGTTCCTTGGTGTGTCTTTTTCTTGCTCAACAGCTGTACCCCCTGCCCTTTCAGGGTTAGGGGCCCTGAGAGGGGTGTCTCATGATGGCAGGATGCTGGTCCTTGGTGGTTGGTCCCCCAGGTGGATCGCAAGCTCCCTGAAGGCAACTGTGTCCTGCTCACAACGATGTCCTAGGACCCTGGTCCATGGCTGGGACATGCTGGCAGGGACTTGGGAAGCACCGGGCAAAAGGTGTGGGCAAAAGGTGAGTGGTAGTGATGACACATCAGAAGAAGCTGAGGATGGAAGATTCTGAGGAAACTTTGTCTTCTCAGCGAAGACACAGTCTCACTTCTGAAATACCTGTGTGTCCACAGCTCAGTGTCTGCATTTTATGAACACCACAGGGCAGGCGAGAAATCAGAAGAGAATTTTCCACTGATTAGCAGTCCATCGGTTCATTATCTGAGGCCACCCCTAATCTGGAGTGTGTCTAGTTACTCCCAGCAGATGCTGACCTGTATGATGAGGGGTTGTCTCTGATACCCTGACCCTTCATATTTAAAAGAAAGATGAAAAAAAATAAAGCTCTCAGTGTAGCAACAAGAACTCTCATTCGTTCCTGGAGGGATTGACGCACAGTGCAGCTACTGGAAAACAGCTGGGCAGGTTCCAGCAAACCCAGACAGAGTCTTAGCATCCGACCCAGCAACAATGCTCCTTGGTAGTTAACCAAAGGAGCTGAAAGCTTGTGTCCACACTCAGCCTGCACATGATGTTTATGTCAGTTTTATTCACAATCGCTAAAACCTGGAAGCAACCAAGATGTCCTTTGGGAGACAATGGAGTATTATTTACTGTTTAAAAAGAAATGCGCTCCCAAGCCTTGAAAAGACAAGGAGGACCTTTAAATGCATTTTACCAAGTGAAAGAAGCCAATCTGAAAAGGCTGCATACTGTGTGGTTCCAACTATATAACATTCTGGAAAAGGCAAAACTATGGAGACAGTAAAAAGATGAGTGGTTGCCAGGGGCTTGGGGAGGGGACAGATGAGTAGGCAGAACATAGAGTATTTTTAGGGCTCTGAAAATACTCTGTACAATATCATCACGATGGCTGCGTGTCATTATGAAAAGAAAGTGAAAAATGTTAGTTGCTCAGTCATGTCTGACTCTTTGTGACCCCATGGACTTCGTGGCCTGCAGGCTCCACTGTCCATGGAATTCTCCAGGCTAGAACTCTGAGTGGGTCGCCATTTCCTTCTCCAGGGGATCTTTTTGACTCAGGGATTGAATCTACATTTCCTGCTTTGCAGGTGGATTCTTTACCATCTGAGCCACCAGAGAAGCCCGTATCATTATGAAAGTGGAAGTTGCTGTCGTGTCTGACTCTGACCCCATGGACTCTGTAGCCCGTCAGGCCCCTCTGTCCATGGAATTCTCCAGGCCAGAATACTGGAGTGGCTTGCCGTTCCCTTCTCCAGAGGATCTTCCCAACCCAGGGATTGAACCCAGGTCTCCCGCATTGCAGGCAGATTTTTTTTTATCGTCTGAGACACCAGGAAGCCCAAGAATACTGGAGTGGGTAACCTGTCTGTTTCCAGGGGATCTTTCTGACCAAGGGATCGAGTCCTCATCTCCTGCATTGCAGGCTGATACTTTACCAGCTGAGCCACCAGGGAACCCCATTATCATTATAAACTTGCCTGAATCTGTAGCGCATTCAGCACCGAGAGTGAGGCCTAATGTAAACCGTAGACTTTGGGTGATAATGACATGTCAGCCTAGGTTCATGCACTGTAAAAGATGCATCCCTCAGGTGGAGATGCTGATGGTGGGAGGTACGTGGAAAATCTCTGTGTATTCCCCGCAATTTTTCCGTGAGCCTAAAAATTCTCTTTTAAAAGCCTATGAAGCAAAAAAAAAAAAAAAAAAAAAAATTTCAGCAGTGATCAGAAAAAAGAAAAAGCTCACCGCCTGATTTTTAATGTTTTGATTGACCTGAAAGACAGTTTCCTTAGTAGCTCACCTCTCCTGCCTGACTCACAATCACAGCGCTACAGCTGTGCAGCCGTCTAATTCCTTGAACAAGTCAATCACACAAATTTGCCAAGGTCCTACCAGGCACCAAGCATCTTCAGAACATGAAGATTGACAAGGAGGTACAGGCTCAGAGCCCTGCAGNTGATTGACCTGAAAGACAGTTTCCTTAGTAGCTCACCTCTCCTGCCTGACTCACAATCACAGCGCTACAGCTGTGCAGCCGTCTAATTCCTTGAACAAGTCAATCACACAAATTTGCCAAGGTCCTACCAGGCACCAAGCATCTTCAGAACATGAAGATTGACAAGGAGGTACAGGCTCAGAGCCCTGCAGGGCTCACAAGAGGTGCACATATCCTCCTGTGAGCAGAGCAAGTGCCAACAAGTTCCAAAGGGCCACTAGTGTTGTGCAGAAAACAGTCTCTGTGGAGGGAGGATGGTCAGGGAAGGCTTTCTGGAGGAGATGATGCTGGATGCAAAGAGCCGACTCATTGGAAAAGACCCTGATGCTGGGAAAGACTGAGGGCAGGAGGGGAAGGGGACGACAGAGGATGAGATAGTTGGATGGCATCACTGACTCAATGGACATGAGTTTGAGCAAACTCCTGGAGATGGTGAAGGACAGGGAAGCCTGGTGTGCTGCACTCCACAGGACTGCAAAGAGTCAGACGTGACTGAGCGACTGAACAACAGTCTGTGGGTGTGGGAGCCCAGGGCTGCGCTATACAAGGTCTTGCTGGTTAAATATCAGTGCAGCTTCCATCAGCTGCTTTGCAGGCTAATCAAACAGTCTGTGACATTAAAGCCTTTGAGAATAATAGGTCATTTTCTGCTTCAAATCCCCTACAAACTACTGGGAAGAGGGGTCAATGGTGGGTCTGTTACACAAGTTCACATTTCAGCAAATTGAGGATCCATGGAGAGACCTGTGTGAGGGTGCCCTCCCCCAGCTCACGGCTGTTCCCCACTTCTCTTTTTCTCCCTGACAGGAAACTTGGAGGCGTCCTTATTCAGAATTTCTTGATCTTGTTTTTCCTTGTTCACTTGGCTTTCCATGCTGGGCTTCTGTCTTTTATCTTCAATTCATCATTTGTGTGTTCAAAAAAAAAATCTAACTGTGCTTCTGTTTTTACTGCTAGCAACTCTGAATCGTCTTAGGAAGTAGTCAGGATGTAAATGTATATGAAGCAAAATCCTCCTGATGCCTCCAGTTGCATCGACATCAAATGGCTAGAAATTCACCAGGATCAGCCAGGGCTGATCCCCGGAGGCCTTCTGATTGCACTGTAACTGCCATCAGTATCCATTCGTTTCATTCATCCAACATTTACAGAGCTCTCTGTGTGTCCCGCGCTTCATTGCCGTAAGAAATACTGCGTCCACATCACACAGCTCGGCTGACAGCTATAAGTTGGAGAGTGGCTCCCATGAAGCTTGTGGGCTTGGGATCTTGGGGAACCGCAGACGTTCACTGGAAGCCAGGGCAGAGGTACCACCAGGCTGCTGCTTTGAGAACCACTGTGATCCCCATTTGCCTTGACAACACGTGGAACACACTCCCCGAGGGTATTAACGGAACCACAATCCAAGTGGGACATTTAGGACTGTGTCCTGGCCTGGAAGTTCTGGTTGGCTGTGTTGGGACAAAGCTGTTCGCTGGGCACGGGCATCACAGTGATTGTGTCCTTTGAGTAAAAGCCCAGGGATTTGCAGAGCCTGGAAAAGGCTAAATTTCCAGTGAGACAGATAAAGTGCTGTTTTATGAGGACCTTTGGGTCAGCAGGAAGAACGACACAGAGGAGAAAAGGTCTATTCTGAGAGCCTTGGGCCAGGGTGGGGGTAGTGGACCTTGGCTCATGGTCACATTGAGGGGGTTGCTCAGGCCAGGAGGGAAAGTGTGAGTTCATCTCTTGGCTGCAGATTTACTCCTGCCGTTTGCTCCCAGGTGTCTTCCATCACCCTCAGCTCCTTTGGCTAAACAAGTGTCAGTGACACGTTAGGGATAGCTGCCAAAGGTGTGACTTCGCATCATCAGCTCAGTGCATTCTCCCTCCTCGGCTGTGTGGTTGTGTGTGGGCTGAGTGTGGGGTTAATACGCTTGTAAGGTGCTGAGTTCTGGGCAGTGCCTGCATCCCAGTCCGAGCATCACGGGACCTTGCATTCCCAACGTGATATGGGGAAGGCCACTAGGAGACGCTGGTGGTGACTGCGGTTCTCACTGACATCACATTCTGGTTGGACATGGAGTCTGTTAGCACTGGGAACAGTTGACCTCAAGTCTAGGTCTCAAGGGGCTAAACGTTATTGGAGTCCAGATCCACCAAGTTCCACCTGGGCTGCAGAGTGGTTTCAAGGTGCTGCCCCCACCCCTGCTGTTGGGAAATGTGATGAAGGCCCTCTGAGGGGCAGCAGGGAGATGGGAGTGCCCGCCTGGGGTAGGGTCGGGGGACCTGGGACTGCAGTTTGTGAAGCTTTCCTTCCAGATAAACCCTCAGCCTCTAGAAAGATTTGAAAGCCGTGAATATGCAGGTTTGCTCTCAGTGATGTGGGTGGGGCAGGGAGATTTTGCGCCAGCAGCTTGGAAACAAGACAAGGTCTCTGGGACCTCGTCTGTTTTCCTGGCCCAGTAGCTGGTGGCCAGACTCAGAGAGGGAGAAAGTTACTTGATAGGGGAGGGGGTTAATTCACAGAAACATAACCTGCATGAGTCTGCAGGGGTCCTAAGGGATGCCAAAAGGGCCCCCACCCCACGCTGATGAGCGGGGTCTTCCCTGATCCTGTGGGCACAGGGAGTACAGTGACACGTGGCTGCCCTGCCCGCACCAGCTGGCTCCTGTGCCCGCAGGAATCCCCATGTCCTTGAAAGGCATCTGTCCCCTTGCATCCCCACCCGCGCTAGCGTCCCCGTCATGCTGCTTCCTAAGCATCCAGAGCAGATTCAGGTCCCTGAATTCTGAGGCAGTTCAGTGCCGGGTAAGTGTTACCGTGTGCAGATTGAAGCGGTGCAGCCAGCGTTACCTGTGGCTCCTGCTCAGCAGCTAGCAGGTGTGAACCGTTGTTGTGGACATAACCTTGCTTCTCAGGGGTGCCTCGGCCACGGCTGGCTGGCTGCCTGGTTCTCTGCAGTCTCACCTGGGCGTGGGCTTCCCTCCTGCCTCGAGCCAACCCTCTTTTCAGTCTGGGCGCAAAACAGGAGGGGGAACCTGTGTTGTTGTCTGGTCTCCAAACACATCTCTGTGGGATGCTGGCTCGTGGACAGGGAGCAGCTCAGAAGGTTTGTGCTTTATTGAGTCTTTTATGACTGAATCATCTGGAAATCTGGGAACATTTCGAGCTAATGCAGTTGGCATGAGCTTAGAGGTGAAAAGTTGGGGATGATCTTTTCTGTTGGAGTTGCCAGTCCCAGGATCCCTAACTTCCATATTCCAGAAGGCGGATCTGCATCGGATCCGAGTTGGGACAGAAACTCATCTCTGTCCTCCCTTACACATGCACGCACACACACAGGCACGTTCTGGAGAGTTCAGTGTGTGTGCATGATCAGTCGTGTCTGACTCTACCCAGCCAGGCTCCTCTATCTGTGGGATTTCCCAGGCAAGAACACTGGAATAGGTTGCCATGCTCTTCTCCAGGAGATCTTCCCGACCCAGGAATTGAACCCAAGTCTCTCATGGCTCCTGCAGTGGAGATGGACTCTTCAGCACTAGCGCCCCCTGGGAAGCCAAAGTCAAAGGATGCAAGACCTCATTCTGTTGCAGGTTGGGGGCCCCAGGACCACTCGAGTTGCTGAATCTCCAGAAAGAGTCACAGAGCTCATGAGAGGTATGATCTCAGGATTCGGTTTCATTTCTTCGGGGAAGAGATGCAGATTGAGATCAACCAGAGGAGGAGCTGCCCAGGCGAGTCCTAGGAAAATACCCGAGGAGGAGTGCCCTCCCCGTGGAGTGCTCTCCTGCACCTCCGTGTCCCATGCCCTTATTAGGTAGGCCTCCAGTCAGCTGGTTTTTGATTGATGATTGATTGCCCACATCATTGGCCTCAGTCTTCGCTGATACCCTTGGCCCCCACCCTGAATCACCCTGAGCCTTCCAGGTGAGCTGTTCCCCACCCCACATCACGCTGTGTGCTCAGTCGCTTCAATCATGTCCGACTCTGCGACTCATGGACTGTAGCCCACAAAGATCTTCTGCCCATGNGTGCCGGGTAAGTGTTACCGTGTGCAGATTGAAGCGGTGCAGCCAGCGTTACCTGTGGCTCCTGCTCAGCAGCTAGCAGGTGTGAACCGTTGTTGTGGACATAACCTTGCTTCTCAGGGGTGCCTCGGCCACGGCTGGCTGGCTGCCTGGTTCTCTGCAGTCTCACCTGGGCGTGGGCTTCCCTCCTGCCTCGAGCCAACCCTCTTTTCAGTCTGGGCGCAAAACAGGAGGGGGAACCTGTGTTGTTGTCTGGTCTCCAAACACATCTCTGTGGGATGCTGGCTCGTGGACAGGGAGCAGCTCAGAAGGTTTGTGCTTTATTGAGTCTTTTATGACTGAATCATCTGGAAATCTGGGAACATTTCGAGCTAATGCAGTTGGCATGAGCTTAGAGGTGAAAAGTTGGGGATGATCTTTTCTGTTGGAGTTGCCAGTCCCAGGATCCCTAACTTCCATATTCCAGAAGGCGGATCTGCATCGGATCCGAGTTGGGACAGAAACTCATCTCTGTCCTCCCTTACACATGCACGCACACACACAGGCACGTTCTGGAGAGTTCAGTGTGTGTGCATGATCAGTCGTGTCTGACTCTACCCAGCCAGGCTCCTCTATCTGTGGGATTTCCCAGGCAAGAACACTGGAATAGGTTGCCATGCTCTTCTCCAGGAGATCTTCCCGACCCAGGAATTGAACCCAAGTCTCTCATGGCTCCTGCAGTGGAGATGGACTCTTCAGCACTAGCGCCCCCTGGGAAGCCAAAGTCAAAGGATGCAAGACCTCATTCTGTTGCAGGTTGGGGGCCCCAGGACCACTCGAGTTGCTGAATCTCCAGAAAGAGTCACAGAGCTCATGAGAGGTATGATCTCAGGATTCGGTTTCATTTCTTCGGGGAAGAGATGCAGATTGAGATCAACCAGAGGAGGAGCTGCCCAGGCGAGTCCTAGGAAAATACCCGAGGAGGAGTGCCCTCCCCGTGGAGTGCTCTCCTGCACCTCCGTGTCCCATGCCCTTATTAGGTAGGCCTCCAGTCAGCTGGTTTTTGATTGATGATTGATTGCCCACATCATTGGCCTCAGTCTTCGCTGATACCCTTGGCCCCCACCCTGAATCACCCTGAGCCTTCCAGGTGAGCTGTTCCCCACCCCACATCACGCTGTGTGCTCAGTCGCTTCAATCATGTCCGACTCTGCGACTCATGGACTGTAGCCCACAAAGATCTTCTGCCCATGGGGATTCTCCAGGCAAGAATACTGGAGTGGGTTGCCATTTCCTCCTCCAGGGGATCTTCCCACCCCAGGGATTTATCCCGAGTCTCTTATGTCTCCTGCCTTGGCAGATGGGTTCTTTACCACTAGCGCAACCTGGGAAACCTGTTATTGGCCCATTAAGGGTGAACAGAGGCCCCCAGGAGCAAAGACACTCCTATCAGGCAAGATATCTTAGGAGTGATTGCCTGGAAATGGGGGACAAAAGCCAAATTAAATTCATTAACACACACA
Organism: Neotragus moschatus; assembly: GCA_006410615.1. Lineage (NCBI taxonomy): Eukaryota > Metazoa > Chordata > Mammalia > Artiodactyla > Bovidae > Neotragus > Neotragus moschatus. The sequence goes on along the minus strand of SJYA01002443.1, from coordinate 940,230 downwards.
GGCAGAGCTGGGGTGGGGGGGAATAAAATAAAATGTTGCTCTGGGGGTCTGCAACTCCTCCTTTCATAGGCTGGTTGGAAATTTCTTATCTAATTTTTCCTGATTTCTGTTGAATTCCCTGGAACGAATGCCTATTGTCTGTATGTACCCGATTACAAAAGAGAAGGTTTTATAGAACATTTTTCCTCTCAGGAAGAAAAAGAGGCACCCTACCCATTTCTCAGTGAGAGATAAATGTTCTTTTGAATAATTTTTAATTTACTAACTTTTTTTTTGATGCCATTGCTTCGAGGATGCAATCTTCCAGCAGCGGGGCTCGCAGATAACGATGTTTTAATATTTGTGCTGCTGCAGAGGGCGCCCAGCGATGGCTGTGGAGTGATTTGTAAGGCAACTCCTGTCATCTCGCTGAAACCATGAAAATGGGACCCCAGGCTGCCTGGTACAGCCTTGTCCCTCCCCACTGCCGCCGCCAGAGTGAGGCTCCTCTCTGGCCCGACCCAGAATGACCCCAGCTTCTCATCCAGACCAGAGGCCAGCCTCCGCTGTCTGCTGAGAAGTTAGTTATCCATATCCCCAAAGAGATGTTGTGGTCTGCTCTTCATTTTCTGCCCAGAATTTTAAAGAATAATGTATTTTCAGGTCAGCAAAGTTTTGATGGTTCCTTGCACGGCAGCTCCTGAGTCTGTAGTTGCGCTGCATCACCCACAGGGCAGAGCTGTGTCTTAACAGCGAGTTTTCCACTCAAGTTTCTCAGCGATTGGTTCTTAAACTTTACTGCCAGGATGCTCCATGTCAGGTACCTCTGACTCTTGGAAATAGCGGCTGAGGCCCTGTGGTCCAGGTTCGGGGGGTGCCCGTCTACCTCTCAAGCCTTCCCACCTGGGCTGCATTTGTGCCGTGGACACTTATCTGTGTGGTCAGTGTGCAGCATCACACCCGAGGCCTGGGCTGGGGTGCTGAGTCAGGCAGGGAGGCTACGTCTTGGCCTCAGATCCTGGGGGGTCTCATGGGGATGGCAGGGATACAGAGGTGAAGGCATCAGAGGGGCCGGGTGCCCCAGCTCTGCAGACATGGTCCCCCCAACTTCTGGCCAGCAAGAGAGCTTCAGCTTTGCAGAGAATAGGGTGTCCGCCTGCAGCAGCAGCTGACACGAGTTGGGTGGGATATGCCGGACAGGAGCGCCAGGTGCCCTGCCGGGTGCCCTGTAACTGAGTGAATAACGCAGTTGTGTTGACATCGGGGCGTTCTGGCGCCTGAGCTCCATGCTGATGGGATGGGTCTGGTGAGGCTCCTAAGTTTTCTGAGCGTGTCTGCGTGTCTGCGGGTGCCTGGACAGCTCTAAGCCTCTCCTGAGGGTTCCCTCCCCATCTTCTCACGCCCTCCACGAGACAGCTCTCCAGGCCCCACTTATACCTGGGTGTGACTTGCCCAAGACCACAGAGCACGGAGGGCCTGGGGCAGGATCTGGGCCCAATGCCCCCGCTTCTCCACCCGCCGAGGCTCTTCAGTGGAGGGACCTGTCCCCGGGGAGGGCTGGGTGCAGAGGGAGCGCGGGGTGAGGGAGGGCGGGCCGCTGGGAGCAGCGGGGCCTCCTAACCCACCAGGTCTGGTGTCTCGGTGTCTCGGTGTCTCGGGTCCTCGACACCAGGGGGCAGGATGAGACAGGGAACGGAGGAGGAGGTGGTGGCTCCGGCTGGCCCTGCTCTTAGGAGGGCGGTGGGTGCAAGCAGGCAAGTGAGGCAGAGAAAGTGACTGTTTTTCTCACGACCTTCAGGCCCCTCTGGCAGAGTGAGTGAGCAGCCCTCCTTCTTTAGAACGTGAGCATTTTCTGCCTCTCAGGCTCCCAACACCTTGGCGAACGCCAGGGAGTGAATTGAGAGAATTAGAAATGAATTAAAAAGAAGCGGCAGCTGCTGCCAGCATAGGGCTGTCAAGCGTGGAGCTGGCCTGCCCGGTGGCGCCTGCAAGGACACCCGTGCCCCCACCTGCCCTCTGGTCTGGTGGTCACGTGGATCCCCTCGGGGGTCCCCGTAGGTTCTGTGCCTCCTGGGGTTTCTTGGTGAAAGAATGCTGATTCTGGGATTTTGCCTTTAGCCTGGGGCTGGTTCAGCTCCCCTCCTTTGCTGGTCTTTTGTTTTCATATACTTTTGAAACATTGAAGTACAGTTGATTTACAACGTTGTGTTAGTTTCTGGTATACAGCAAAGTGATTCAGTTATGCATACATATATCTATCTTTTTCGGATTCTTTCCCCATATAGGTTATTAGAATACTCAGTCCCCTGTGCTATACAGTAGGTCCTTATTGGCTATCTATCTTATGCCTAAAGGTATGTATAATGCTAATTATATATGTGTATATATGCTAATCCCAAGCTCCTAACTCATCAAATTTTTTTTAGTTTAATTTAAAAATTTATTTTTATTGAATATAGTTGATTTATATTGTTTGTTAGTTTCCAGTATATAGCAAAGTGATTCAGCAATGTATATATATATAAAACAAAGTGTATATATATATATAATATACTATATACTATTATACATAATATTTACATATATTTATTATGTGTATTCTCTTTCAGATTCTCTTCCCTTGTGGGTTATTACAGAACACTGAGTAGCGTTCCCTGTGCTATGTAGTAGATCCTTGTTGGTCATCTATTTTAGACACAGGGATGTGTTTGTTAATCCCAACCTAATTTATCCCTCTCCTCCATCTTTCCCCTTTGTTAATGATAAATTTGTCTTCTGTGTCTATGGGTCTGTTTTGTAAATAAGTTCACTTGTATCTTTTTTTTAGATTCTACTTATAAGTGACATCAGATGGTATTTGTTTTTCCCCTTTGCTGGTCGTTTCAAGCACCTTTGCTGCCCAGGGACCTTCCTGTGTGGAGGTGGGGGCTCAGGCACTCGCCTGAGTTCGCCAGCACAGGCCATCCCATCTGGTGGGCAAGCAGGGCTCCTTGCCTCTGGCCTCAGTACATGGAGTCTTAGGACTCGGATGGAGTTTCATCTGTCCCTCCCTCCCCTGCCCCACTCTCCCCTGGACTTCTGGAAACTCCTGCTCTTTTGTGGGGTCACCCGGGGATCCAATGGTCCGCATCCCTAGTTCCCAGAGGCGAGGAAATGGAACTCAGGGTGACTCAGGTCCCGGAGCCCCTGATGGGCTGGCTCCTGACGCGTGTCTGCCAGCTCTCCCTGTGAATGGCTGAACTTCCCCAGGGCTTCGATTCTGGGCCTGTTTGCTGCTCCAGCTACTGTTTATTTCCTTTTCTCCACCAGATTTTCCTTTCTCTCCTCTTGCCCCAAACCTCCTTCCTTCCTCTGCTTCTTGGGGGCACTCACCCAGGCTGCCAGCTCAGCCCACTCACAGTGTGGTGATAGATTTGGGGGACAGAGGATGGGCGAAGGGATTCCCAGAGTGTCAGGGCCGTGTGTCTCCGAGCCCCCTGGAGAGGCCAGTCTTGATTGGAAGGACACACAAACACTCTGCCCCAGGGGTATACGGACATCCTTCCAGGACATACCCTGATGCTTTGATCCCATTGTTGCTGTTTTTCAGTCCCTAAGTTGTCTCTGACTTTTTGCGCCCCCCAGGGACTGCAGCATGCCAGGCTTCCCTGTCTTTTACCATCTCCTGGAGCTTGCTCAAATTCATATCCTTTGAGTCAGTGATGCCATCCAACCATCTCATCTTCTGTCATCTCCTCCTCTTACCTTCAATCTTTTCCAGCATCAGGGTCTTTTTCAGTGAGTTGGCTCTTCGCATCAGGTGGCCAAAGTACTGGAGCTTCGGTCCTTTGGAAGCATCAGTCCTTCCAATGAATATCCAGAGTTGATTTCCTTTAGGATTGACTGACTTGATCTCCTTGCAGTCCAAGAGACTCTCAAGAGTCTCCTCCAGACTTGACCCCGAGTCTTCAACTAATCTGGACCCAGAAACATATTTGGAACTGAACATGTGGATGTACTATCAGATCATCCCATGACACTGGCTTCCTCCTAGACCTGAGCCTGTGGGTGCAGTTCTGAGCTGCTGCAGGTCATGGGGACCCAAGAGGGAGACCGCGGCCCTGGTGGTGGCAGGAGCCTGTGTGTCTGTCAGCAAGCTGAACCAAAACAAAGCAGAGACTCTGAAAGCCACCTCTGGGCCCACTCTCTCTCGGCCTTTCAGGTCATCTTGACCAGGCAGCCTGTCTGCAGCTCATCTCATCCACAGAGGCAGAGCCCTCTCCATACAGATCTGAAACGCAGCCCCCGGGATAACTTTCTGTTTCCTTGGCTCCCATGAGCGCCCGGGGGGATGGCAACGCTCAGAGCTCAGTCAGGCTCTCGCTCAGGATGGGCCTGTCTTGAGTTGTCACTGGGGTTCCCCCAAACCTGGCTCTATGTTCTGGTCCCCCCTGGGCTGAAAAGTGACCCCAGTGCAGGGAGAGGCGGGGCTGCTCAGCTTCAGGAGCAGACATAGGGGATCCACCGAGTCTCAGAGGCGTCTAACTCCTGGTCTTGGCCTCTGCTCTTCATTCTCCTTGAGGGAGAATTTATTTTTTTTAGCTTCTTATTTTGTCCTGGAGTAGAGTCGGGCTGGAGAAGGCACCCCACTCCAGTACCTTTGCCTGGAAAATCCCATGGACGGAGGAGCCTGATAGGCTGCAGTCCATGGGATCCCTAAGAATCAGACATGACTGAGTGACTTCACTTTCACTTTTCACTTTCTCGCATTGGAGAAGGAAATGGCAACCCACTCCAGTGTTCTTCCCTGGAGAATCCCAGGGATGGGGGAGCCTGGTGGGCTGCTGTCTATGGGGTTGCACAGAGTCGGACACGACTGAAGGGACTTAGCAGCAGCAGAATCCGGCCTCCCAGGTGGTGCTAGTGGTAAAGAACCCGCCTGCCAGTGCAAGATACAGGTTTGATCCCTGGGTTGGGAAGATCCCCTGAAGAAGAGCATGGCACCCCCTTCCAGTATTCAGGCTGGACGATCCCATGGACAGAGGAGCCTGGCAAGCATGGCGTATAGCTGATTAACAATGTTGTGTTAGTTTCAGGTGAGTAGTGCAGGAATTCAGCCATGCATATACACGCATCTGTTGAGGGGGAATTTCTATCCTTGCTTCAGATTCCCCCCACAAACTTGCCCTGAAGCCTGGGAAACAGACCGCTCCTGTGGCCAGACCTCTGTGGTACTGTGTTCCTGCCTCTGCCCTCAGACTGTGTCTGAGCCCCAGTGACCCCAGGTGGGCCCTTTCCAGTGGCAAGTGGCCAGGGTGTGGCAGGAGAGCAGGAGGTTATGAAGGGGTCACCTCATCTCTTTGACATCTGGCAGGATCTCCTCTCTGACCTCAGTCGTGCTCATTGGGCGTGACCTCTGGCCTCCAAGCTTCAAGGCTCAGGTAAGCTGGCAGCCTTAAGAAGCACGGTGTTGGGCTTCTGGGTGCGGACTAACTCGTGGGTTTGGGTGGAGGCCTGCCCACTGCCCTTCTTGCTGGAATCCTCTTGACGTGGCTCAGAAACCTCTCCCCTCACCAGGCACTCTGCCCAGACACCGCCCCCAAGGAGGTACAGGTGATCCAAGCTCAGCTTCTGCTATTCGGGCTGCTAAGTGCATTTGGGGACAGTGACAAATGATACTGAGGGAAGGACTGGCCATAAAACTGTCAGTGTTGAGGTCTGCAGAAAGAAACCACGGGGTCATTGGGACCTCAGTGAGAGGCTTAGGTTCGAAATCGATTTTGTAATATGGATTTCCATGCATCCAGCTGTACTTACTATCTCTTACGTGCATGACGTTGATGTGGACAATGCTGGGGACAACCACTGGCTCCAGTGCCTGCCCTTGTGAAGGTTGGGGCCTAGGGAGATGGAAAATGAGTAACATCTATGTGACTAAGCAGGCTACACAGCATTGTGAGATCATGCCGAAGGCAATGGGAGACTAAACAGGATGGATGGGGGCAGGAGCACTGGGGAGGCCCTGCGATGTTAATAACATTGTTGTAACGGAGGCCAGCATCCTGAGAATGAGCTCAGAGACCACTGCAGGGCTGTGAGAACGAGCAAAGACTGACTGGGTTTGGCACTCCTGTGGGTTCTGAAGCTGCTCGTCCTCAGAGTGGTTCTGATCCATGGTGGTAGCCATGCTACTGGGGGATAAGGGAGAAACAAGGGCAAGCAAGTCCCACCCCTGCTCATCTTCAGGGTGCGTGACCCCATTCCTGGCTGTGATAAAGAACTGGTGGATACCCAGGCACCACCGCAAGACCAACTACAGCAGTGCACTTTATGCTCACCTGGGCAGGCCTCAGTGCCCAGACACAGGGCCAACCATTATTCTGGATGTTTCTGTGAGGGTGTTTCTGGATGAGATCAACATTGAATCAGTGGTCTCTGAGTGAAGCAGATTGCCCTCCAATCTGCTAGAGTGGTGGGCCCTGTCCAATCAGGCAATGGTCTGAATAGACCCAAAGGCTGCTGTCCCTCCAGCAAGAGGGAGTCCTGCAGCAGATAGGCTTTGGACCTGAACTTCAGCAGCAACTCTTCTGCATCTCCAGCCTGCAGGTGTTGGGCTTGCAGTGTCTGACTGTGTGAGCCAACTCCTTGGATTAAATCTGTCTCCATGTTATAACATCTTTTTGGTTCTGTTTCCCTGAAATCCTGATTCATGCATGAGGGCAGGACATGGTTGGGTGTTCTGACACAAAAGAGTAGAAATGGTGACTGTCCAAGGAGCAGCACCTGGTGGGGGCTGAAGAGCATCCTGGGGATTTGGATGAGGTCCATGTGGTGATTCCAAGAATGTGACTGAGAGTGAGGTGTGATGTCATAGTTTCTTGGAGTGAAAAGTTTCTGTCCTTAGGCCAAGTTGCTGATGGCTGTGCTATCAGAGCCTCACCATCCCCAGGAAAACCTCCTATTAAAGCAAAGCACATAACGACACCCCCTCCTCCTGCAAGGGAAGCCTCCAGCCCCTCCAAAGTTGACCTGCTCTTGGCCCCTGCCCGGGCAGCCTGCCATCTCATTGCAGTGTCTTCCGTTTGGTGAGTTGCTCTACTATGGTCCTGGCCTTGACTCATGGATTCCTCCAGAAAGGGAGGATCTTACTGTTGTCTTTATGAAGCATCCCTTGGTCCTTCCGTCCATGCTGGGTCCTCTGTGCCTCTTTCCTTCCTTCCCAGCCCCCTGGTGGAATGCCCACACCCCCATCCCTGAGGGTTCAGATCCCTCATCTCTCACCCCAGCCAGAGGGCTGGGTCATCTGCTGCCAGGTCACTGCCTGCATTCCTGTGAGTCTGGAGCCTGCTTCTTGGGTGGCTGGGGGTGGCTGGGGTTGCCCAGCAAGAGGAGGACTGTGAGACCTGTGGCGTGGCCATAGAGCATCAGCTGTGATCTTGGCACCCAGATGCAGTGGCTTTGGGGTCTCATCTAACCACCCCAGAGCCCTGGCTGTGGTCCCACTTGGGGGCTTGGCTCCCTCCTCCAAGCTTGGGGGTTAGTGACCTTTCTCCCCATCTCTCCCAGACCTCACTATCCCAGGCACCCTCTTGTTTACAAAAGCCTTAATTACCATAGGAAACTCCCCTTTCCTAAAATGTGAGGTGTCTTCTGTCTTCTTGTCGGGACCCAAACGGGCCTGCACTGTGTGTTCTCAGCAGGGCCCAGGAGAGGGGTCTGCACTGTGTCCAGTGCCCCCCCCTCCTCTTGTACAACCTGGAGGCTCTGGGTGCATCTCTGGGTTACCAGAAAGCTCGCTGGTGAGATTTCCCCATTAAGCAGAGGGGAGGTTCTCCCCAGGTGAAACCCCGACGCTCCAGGGCTCAGGGGACAGACAGGGGTGTTGGGTGGAGTGTTTGCCCTCCACCCCTGACTTTCCCTTCGAGGGAGAGGTGTTCATCCAGGGAGGCTCTTGGGCTCTTATCCCTGTCTCTTCCGTCTGCAGTGGGTAAAACTTCCGCTGGTCCACCCCTGCCCACTGGAGGCAGACAGAACTGGAGATGTCCTGAGCTGATGGGCGGCTCCTTCTTCCTGGCCTCTGCCAGGCCAGGAGAGGCAGCGAGCCATGCCTTCCTGTTAGGGTGCTCCCACTCTGATACCCCTGCATGGCCTTGCAACCCAATTCACCCCCAACCACTCCCAACAATACTGAGATTTGAATTCTCCACCTACTGACCCATTGGTCTGACTTCCTATTTGATTCTGACAACAACAAATATCCTTGTCATCAGTTTCTACAAGGATTGAGTCATTAGCCACTGCAATCACTGACCTTCAACAGCTTCTGGAAGGAGTTCAGGGTGGAGATGAGGAAGGAGGCATTCTGTGCTCTGGGAGAGTGGGCAGAACAAGCCTTCAGATAGATGTTTTCAGAAGATTTTACGAACCCAATTTCTTGCATCCTCTAATACCCTGAAAAGGCTTCCCAGGTGGCGCTAGAAAGAATCCGCCTGCTAATGGAGGAGATGCAGAGATACTGGTTCGATCCCTGTGTCAGGAAGAGCCTCTGGAGCAGGAAATGGCAACCCATTCCAGTGTTCTTGCCTGGAAATCCCATGGGCAGAAGAGCCTGAGAGACTACAGTCCAGGGGGCTGCAAAGAGTTGGACACAACTGAGCGACGAACACACACTTACCTAGAAAAGCACTAAAATCATTAACTGATATGTCTGCTCCTCGTGACGAGCAGCAATTTTCTTCCAAGATGTATGCTTGATGGTACGTACCCTCTTCTCCAGAATCACGTACATGCTAACCTCCCTCCAACCTCTTTGAAGCAGTCCCTCAGAGCTCAGTAAGTCCCCAAGTAAACCTGAAAGTCATGGCTCCCATTTTTTTTTTTTTTTTTTTTTTTTTAGGTGACAGTTCAGACCTTGGGTGGAAAGGGGGATGCTTTTGTGTCCCCACAAAGACCTGCAAGGAGATCCAACTAGTCCATCCCAGATCAGCCCTGGGATTTCTTAGCAAGGAATGATGCTAAAGCTGAAACCCCAGTACTTTGGCCACCTCGTGTGAAGAGTTGACTCATTGGAAAAGACTCTGATGCTGGGAGGGATGCTCCAAGAACACTGGCGTGGGTTGCCATTTGCTCCTCCAGGGGATCTTCCCAATCCAGGGATCGAACCCGCATCTCTCATGTCCTTGACAGGCAGATTCTTTACCACTAGCGCTGCCCGGGAAGCAGAACCAGGCTTGGCCTCTGTCTCTGGTTCTCCTCACCTCAAGTTGGATGTGGGGGCTGGACGCCAGCTCAAGGCAGGTCCTCCCAGTTTCCAGGCACCTGGGAAGGTGCCAGCGCCCCTGCTGACTGGGTGCTGACCAAATCCCATCCCTTGTGTGAGCCAGGGCATGGGTGGAGCTTATTGGTCAGGCCTGCATTACATGCCCCTCCAGACCTGGGATGCCCCAGGGCGCCCCAGATGGGTGGGGAGAGGGGTCTCCCCAGGGCAAGGGACTGTGTGCTGATGCCCAGACACCAGGCCCCCTGCACCTGCTTCTGTGTGAACAAGGTGCTCTCCACGCCTGCACAGGGACTGGCGCACGTTGGGGCTTCGGTAGACTCAGTTCTCCTTTCCCTCCTTCCCTCCCATTCAGTCATCTGTGCTTTGGGGCTGACTGGGCGGTGTTGGGGGTGCAGAGGAGAACAGGGGGTGCCAGCATGCTGAAGGAGGCCCCCAAGCAAGCCAATGGAACTCCAAAGGAGGCCTTGTGTGGGGCTCCCCTTGGAGGGCATGCAGGGAACCGTCCGCTCACATCATGTCTCTGCCTGGGAGGGGGCATCAGCACTTCACCTCCTTTTTCCGAATAAGCACAGGTGTCAACGTCTGCCCAAAGGGTGGCGGGAGGGCAGATGGAAGACTGACTCCAGGGGCACCTCACTGACTTCCATGTAGCAGCAGATTTCCTACAAAACTCTGGAACGAATTCCAAGTGGAATTCTCATCCAAAATCCCTGCTGCAAACAGCCCAGCCTGCTGGAGTGATGTCAGAGGGTGACCTACCCCCCACTCCTCCACCCTGTGCCCCAAAGGACTGTTATTAGGGATAGGGGCTTCCTTCCAGGATCGCCACCCCTAGGACTTGCCAGAGAGAAGCCAAAGGGCTGTTCAGAGTGGCTAGCATAGAAGATGGGGAGCCTCTGGGCTCCTCAACCTCCCAGCAAGACACCCTGATCCCTCTTTCCTGACCCTGGACCCCCGCCAGGCAATTCACCAGCTTCAAAGGGCTCGCCCTCTCCTGTGCTATTTGTGGCTTCGCTCACTGCTCAGATGTGTCTCCTACTCAGTTCGGAGAAAGGCTTTGTGAGCCAGGAAGGCCAGCATGGAGGACAGCTCCTCCTGTCATTGAGTCCCAGCCCACGGACATCAGCTGCTTTTTCAGGGACAATTGTGTTCCTTTCCCAAATAGGGCATAAAATCACCTGCATTGTGATACCTCTTCTTCCATACTGAGGCAGCGGATGGAAGGCGATGCTCTGGGAGCGGGTGTGGGTAGGGAGCAGGGGGTGGGGCTCATCTAGAGATCTCCACATTCTCTTTGGCCATTTTACCTGTGATCAAGGTGAGTGATAGCAAGTGGCCAGCTGGACACCAGGAAGCAGAGGAGAGCTAACCTTCAGGGACTATGTCTGCTTAAGTTCCAGGGATGTTTTGACCAAGAGATAGAAGGATTGGAGGAACATCCAAACACAAGCCACCCTCCATGTATGGAGATGAGCTGCTGCCAGCGCTCCGATCCCAGGGAGAGGAGATAAAGACTCCTGACTGTCCAGGCTCAGGGACACTTTTGGCCAGCTAGGAATGGCATCCTTGTCCCCTCATGTTCCAGAAATTGCTCTGGGTTCTTCTCAGCCTGCAGTCCAGGCCTGTCGCGGTTTCTGGGCCCTCATCCCTGAATGCAGGCGGGCTTTGTGGACTCTGTAGTCCTGAGCGTGACGTGGACCTGGGCGCCATGCCCACCTGGCCCCATCCCCAAGTGTTTGCTCCCTGGCGCTTCCTCCTGCTTGTTTCTGCACGTGTGGGAGTGACAACGGGCAGTGATGCTCCAAGGGCCTTGGGAGTGACCACCAGTCCCAACTTCTCCTTAGGTAGAGATGCACGAAATGATGACAGAGGACTTCCTGGTGGTCCAGTGGTTGAGACTCCACACTTCCAAGGCTAGGGGCATGGGTTTGATCCCTGTTTGGGGAACAAAGGTCTCAGGTGGTCACACAAGACGGCCAAAAAATAAAGTCTTAATTGAAAAAAGAAAAATGACAGAACGGCTTCTTAAAACCACCTTGATCAGGCTCTCACAATATAAAGGTCAAGACCTGTGGGGGAGGTGCTGGGCTGGAATGGGCAGGGCTCAAGGGAACTTTCTAGGGTGGAGCATGTCCCCCTGCAGCTCCTCTTTGGGGCAGTGATTACATGTGTGCATACAGCTGCCAAAACTTGTGGAAGTGAGCACTTCGGCATTGTGCATTTTGTGGGGTATGTAAATCATACATCCATTAAAACACTTCCCAAGCACCAGCTAGTAGTTCTTTCTGCTTTTTTTCATGTGTAAAATGGGGACTGTTATGAAAGCTAAATGAGATATCCATGCAAGGCTCTTGGTAGAGGGCCCAGGACATGGTAATTGGCAATAAAGGCTAGCCATCAGCATTGTCACTACTTTTTATTATTCCTGGTGATTGGTCTAGATCCTTCCACTGAAGTGAAATGCACTCTGTCTTCAGTGGAATTGGGGAATGTTCATTGGTTCAGATTCATCTTCCCTGAGGCTTCATGTCCCTGCCGCCCCTACTCATGCAGCCCACGCTGGATTGATGCAGAAACTCTGTGATCACCTGTGTGCACGGGGTTTGCCTGTCTCCCACCCACCTGCCTCTGGTGGTGCGCTTCATGAGTGCAGGGAGTAAGTCTGTCTGTCTTTTCACTGAGTGCTCCACACTGAACAGCCTTGGACATTAGGAACTCTTCAGAAACCTTTGAGAGTGATTTAAACATGATGATTATAATGACAACTATTAGTGACAGAAAGTTAAAGTGAAAGTTGCTCAGTCCTGTCTGACTCTCTGCAATCCCAAAGTCCTATACAGTCCGTGGAATTCTCCAGGCCAGAGTACTGGAGTGGGTTGCCTTTCCCTTCTCCAGGGGATCTTTCCAACTCAGGAATTGAACTAGGTCTCCTGCATTGCAGACAGATTCTTTACCAGCTGAGCCACAAGGGAAGCCCAATGTTTTCATAGTAAAATAAAGCATGTGTATGAAAAACCATAGAGAAATGTTTAGTTTGCTGGATTATTATAAGGCAGACACCCATGAGACCACCATCCACATCAAGAAATGGAATGTGGTTTTGTTTATTCAATAAGTTAAACCCGATGTATCTTTGAGTCTCTTTTACGGGGCAAATTCCACACTCTTCCCTTCTTGCCCCTACACTTGGGCCTGGGCCCTTGGAGAGTGGAGGTGCCTGCACTCTGGGCTCGCTGACTGCATCCTCATGGTGCCATGTATCGTGTTCCTCTGTCCTGGGACTTCCTGGCAGAAGGCAGCTGAAACCAGAGGCTCAGTCAGACTCTAGTCAGGCATCTGGTCCCATCACTTCTTGGCAAATAGGTGGGGGAAAAAATGGAAAGAGTGACAGGCTTTATTTTCTTGGGCTCCAAAATCACTGTGGATGGTGACTTCAGCCATGAGATTAAAAGACACTTGCTCCCTGGTAGGAAAGCTATGACAAACCTAGACAGTGTATTAGAAAGCAGGGGCATCACTTCACTGACAAAGATCTGTCTAGTCAAAGCTATGATTTTTTCAGTAGTGTGTTTTCCATGTGTGGGTGTGAGAGTTGGACCATAAAGAAAGCTGAGCACTGAAGAACTGATGTTTTCAAATTGTGGAGCTGGAGAAGACTCTTGAGAGACCCTTGGAATACAAGGAGATCAAATCAGTCAATCCTAAAGGGAATCAACCCTAAATATTCATTGGAAGGACTGATGCTGGAGCTGAAGCTTCAATCGTTTGGCCACCTGATGCAAAGAGCTGACTCATTGGAAAGGACTCTGATGCTTGGAAAGATTGAGGGCTGGAGAAGGGGACAGCAGAGGATGAGATGGTTGGATGGCATCATCGACTCATTGGGCATGAGCATGAGCAAATTGTGAGACAGTGAAGGACAGGGAAGCCTAGTGTGCTGCAGTCCATGGGGTTCCAAACAGTCGTACACGACTGAGCAACTGAACAACAACAATCAGACTCTGGTTGGTCCCCTTGGTGAGGCAGCCCGTAGTATCTTGTTTCACTGATTTTTGGTCTCAGCTGCTGTTGTGGGCTATACTGTGTCTCTCAAGACACAAGTTCAAGTTCCAGACCTGGTACCTGTGACCATGACCTTATTTGGAAAGAAGGCCTTTTACAGATGTCATCAGGTTAAGACGAGGTCATCCTGGATCAGGATGGGTTCTTATGCGATGACTGGTCTTCTTACAAGGAGAGGACACTTGGACACAGATGCACACACAGGGAGGAAATCCACTTGGCCATGGAGGCAGAGGCTAGGACGATGCGTCTATAAGCCAAGGAAAGCTACAGATGACCGACAGCCACCGGGAGCTGGGAGGGGCCTCCAGCAGGTAGCAGCCCTGCCCTTGCCTGGATTTGGGCTTCTGTGCCCTGGAGCTGCTGCTTCTCTGAGAGGCAGAATCAAACTTGTCAGCCAGAGGCTTGAATCTGGTCCTGTCCCTGCCACCGAGGACAAGCTGGGGAGCTGGGACAAGCCAGCCAAACTCCCCTTGGCTTGGTGTTTTCACCAGCAACTTCAGGGCCATGTTCATACAGCCTCCTGCAGCTGTGCAAGGAGAAAATGAGGACGCCCTTGAGGCCTTGAGAGTGTGTCTGGCAGGCAGTGTGTTCACTGACATAGGAGAGTGGGGCCCCCACGGGGAGGACAGCCTGCCCGGGCACGTGGCTCCAAGCCCGGATTCAGGCCTTGGCTCTGGGCACTGGCTCCACTACCTGGACCACTGACTTTGCTGCATTTTCTCAAGATCACACACCTGGGGAGGGCTCAGAACCCCAGAGTCATGCCAGATAGGCCACCAGGGACTCAGTCTCCCAGGGACAGGCCAGGAATCCCTGGATGTCACATAGTATGGGAAGCTGGCAGGTCTTGGCTGGAGGAATAAGAAACAGACCTGGGCCCAGACCTGTTGGAGAGGGTGTGCCAGGCCTTGTTCACATCCCAGGGGAGGGAAGGCCCTGCTGGGCACCCAGCATTTTATTGGGAGTGAAAGGAACAAGCCTTGTCCATGACTGGGCACAAAGTGAGTCTGGAAATGCCAGCCGTCTAGCCCCTGGGGCCCTGGGGGAAGCGAGTCTGGGAGCAGCCTGCTGACCAGGCAGAGGGGGAGCCCTGTCCTTGCTGTCCTGCGGTCCTACAAGCCAGGTCACGTGGGGACAGGCCTGCTCATTGCACTATGCGTTTCCCTGCTGCTGGACGGGCGGATTATGTAAGACACTTGCAGAGTTGGAGGATTAAGAAAGTCTGAAGTCATTACAGATGCTCTGACAGCTGCCGGCTGAGCCGACACACAGGTTTCTGATTACATCCTTTTAGAAGTTCACTGTCCTGAGGGATTTGCTGGAGGCACTTGACCTCGGAGCAGCTGTGAGGAGCCGGATGGGACCCTCTTGCCCAGCCCCGGGGCTCCATCCCTTTCTTCCGTGGGCCCTGCATCTCCATCCTGTGGGAAGAGCGCTCTTGTACCTGTACCCACCTGCCTGTACCCACTCCTGGGGGCAGGCAGCACCCGCACATTCTCCAGACCACTGGTTTCTTAGGCAGTGCCTCTGTGCCTGGCACTGCCTGTCACTGTGGACGAGGGGCTGACGGGTAATGTCCCCCAGCTGTCTACGGCCTGGAGGAGCAGCGATGGGAGGAGGAAAGGTACTGCCTGAGGGAGGAAGGGCCCGTCCTCCAGAGGCCTCTCCTGATCGGCAGCCCCCCATTCTGACTGTTGGTGGTCTTTTGAGCAAGTCCCCCCTGCACTAGTGGTAGCTGTCTGTGCCTTGACGCAGAGGTTCTGCCAGACCTCAAAGTCTGTAGCTCCAGCCAGGCTCAGGTCTGCATCCATCCCCTAGCCCTGCCCTGCCCAAGCCTTCATCTTGGCCGATGGTCCTCTGTCCTCCCAGCTCCCCAGGCCACGGCCGGCAGAGTCACCTGCAGCTCCTCTGCCCTCCTGGCCCCTCAGGGAATCGTCCTCCCAATCAGTGTCTGTCCCCTGAATGGCCCCTGCATCTGCTTCCTCCTGGCAGCTACCCGAGGATTCCTGAATCACAGTGAGTTGTGGATGGACATGCCTGTCTCCAACCAGGTGACAGTCTCCCTGCCCTGCTGGGACCACCCAGACCAGTTTGTAACCAGGGGCTGTGTATGCCGAAGACACTTCATTCCCGTGGATTCCAGCTCAATGCTCCAGGAAGGCCTCCTGCACTCAGGAGACAGGGTCGTTCCACGTGCTCTCAGTTCCTTGCCCAGCTCTTTTTCTCCATCTAGACCCTGGGCTTCCCGAGGGCGGGGACCAAGTCTGTTCCTTGTGGCCTTGGGATTCAGAAGGTGCGATGCATGAGTCGGATGTCCAGGGTTCTCTCTCTCAGGCCGGTGCTGGGGTTGGAAAGGGGATGAGAGGCATTCTCATCCTCCTTCTGGCTGCCAGGGTCATTGTCCCAGCCTTGGGGTCCCAGCCCCGCGTGGGGCTTTGTTGTCCACCCAGCTCTGAGCTGGCACCTTCAGGCTTCATTATTCCTACCTGGGCCATGGGTGGTGCTTGCTTCACCTTTCCTGGAGGCAGGGGGCAGCCAGCAGAAGGTTTGTCTGCTCCATGAGGCTCGTGGCCAGCATTTCTGAAGGCGGCATGAGTGACTGGGTTGCCCTCGGCAGCCCGAGGTGCAGGGCTGAGGAAGCACAGCCGCTCACGTTCACTGCCCTGCTGCCCGGGACACAGTGCTGTCCCAACTTTAGGGAGAACTCTGGCACCTGCTCAGGGTCACAGGGCCAGGAGGCAGCAGGAGGCAGATCTGAAGCTGGGCGTCCAGAGAGCCCAGGGGGCCAGCACTGACCACGTGTTTGAGGGGGAAGTTGGAAATGAGATGCTCACAGAACTGGCTTTCCATCGCTGCTGTAACAGGTGACCACGTACACAGTGGCTTAAAGCCATAAAGTTTGTTCTTTTACCCACTGGAGGCCAGAACTCTAAAATGGGTCTTTGGGGATAGTTCCTTTTAGAGACTCCAGGGAGAACCCATTTTTAAAAATTTTCCAGCTTTTCCTTGGCTTGTGGTCCCTCCTCCACCTCCAAGTCTGCAGTCCAGCATCTTTCCCCGACTGTGACCCCCACTGCCTCCCTCTTATAGGGACTTTATGATGGCATTGGGCCACTCAGGTGTTGACTGAAAAAAATGTGCAACCTAAAAGGTGAGAATTATGCTTTATTTGAAGGACTTTCTGAGGACTCAAGCCCAGGAGACAGCCTCTCAGTTCTGGGGGACTGCTTAGAAGAGATAAGGAAGGAGCCAGGATATGAAGGAATTTTAAAAGCAAAAACCAAGTAAAACATGAAAAGATTACTGTTAATTAAAGAAAACTAGACATGATTTTCCCAGTAGTCATGTACAGTTGTGAGAGTTGGACCATAAAGAAGACAGTGCTAAAGAATTGAGGCTTTCGAATTGTGGTGCTGGAGAAGACTCTTGAGAGTCCCTTGGACAGCAAAGAGACCAAACCACTTGATTCTAAAGGAAATAAATCCTGAGTGTTCATTGGAAGAACTGATACTGAAGCTGAAGCTCCAATGCTTTGGGCACTTGATGTGAAGAGCTGATTCATTGGAAAAGACCCAAATGCTGGGAAAGATTGAGAGCAGGAGAAGGGGATGACAGAGGATGAGATGGTTGGATGGCATCACTGACTTAATAGACATTAGTTTGAGCAAGCTCCAGGAGATAGTCAAGGACAGGGAAGCCTGGCGTGTTGCAGTCCAAAGGGTGGCAAAGTGTGGGACACAACTTAGTGACTGAACAACAAAGACACCTCAGGTGGATGGGTTTAGCACTTTCCTATGTGTGGGAAGGTGCAAGAGTCCGGGCTCACTGAAATCACTCATTTGATGTACATCTTAACTATCTAGAGCCAGTGTCCTGTTTTCTCATCCCGAGTCCCCTCAGGGTTCCCAGCTGGGGGCAACTGCTATAGCTGCTGGCCTTGAGGGCTGCAACATCCTTTGAGACCCCACGGGCTATACAGTTCATGGAATTCTCCAGGCCAGAATACTGGAGTGGATGTGAAGGGAAGTGAAGGCATTGCCTTCTCCAGGGAATCTTACCGACCCAGGGATTGAATCCAGGTCTCCTGCACTGCATGTGGATCCTTTACTGTTTGAGCCACCAGGGAAGCCCAAGAATACTGGAGTGAGTAGCCTATCCCTTCTCCAGTGGATCTTCTAGACCCAGGAATGAATCAGGGCCTCCTGCATTACAGGTGGATTCTTAACCAACTGAGCTATCAGGGAAGCCCTTCCACTTTCTTTTCTTTTCAGGGCAGGTGACTTGCTTTGTCCACACGTCATCCGGGATAACTCCCGTCTAAGATCCTTAAGTTAGCCACTTTTGCAAAGTCCCTTTTGCCAGGTAAGGTGACACATCCATAGGTTCCGAGGACTAGGATGGGGACATCTTTGGGGGCCATCTTTTAGCCAACCACAGCCCCTGTGGGCTCTGCCTAAGGACTCTGCCAAGTGATGAGTGTCCTTGGCAATCAGAGTAGGGAGAGTGGAGGAGGGGTCCTCTGCTTTGAGCCTCCTTGACAAATGAGGGGCTTGCTTGGATTGAAAGGTCGAGCTCCCCGAGGTCTGGGCTGGGCTTCGGTGGTATGGAGCCTTGTTTAACACTGTTTGCGAAGGGAGATTAAAATTGCACTGGGCTCTAGCAGCTCCCACTTTCGGCACTGAACAGTGACAGAAGGGGCTGCTTTACGGAGGGTTCATTAAAAATGAAAGCATGATGCTGATTTCCAGCAAACCAAAATTACTTAGGCTAGTGTAAGTGGATGAATATTTCATGCCACAGTTTATCAAGCTCCCACCAAGAGCATCTCTCTGAATGCCTCCCCAAGTAGAGAGACTAAGGGGAACCCCTGTTCCTGCCCCTGCCGTGAGTTCCTGGGGTCATCCTGGGGCCAGCCTCAAGTCACTGGGCTCCGGGGGCCACCCTGCAACATAGCTGCCAGCTCAGGGGTAATTACAGGAACCAGAGGAAGATAAAAATGCTGAGAGAGAAACAAGAGAGCAATTGCCTGGTGATGCTGTTCTTCTTGGGGAGGGAAATTAGGATGTGAACAACTTGGAGCCTCCGCTTCTGCCCTGCTCTGCCTCTCCTGCCACCTCACACATGTGCAGAGCCTGTGGGCGCTAGTGGGGGTTAGGGGAGCCCACCTGAGCCCCGCTTGTAGTGAGTCTGGATCTATTGGCTGCAGGGGAGCCTGGACATGGGACGCCTGTGACTGGCTCTCCATGCCCTTCTTGGCTGGCCTTTCTTCCCTCACACTGCACTATTAGAGCACCCTCTGCCCTAAGAAGGGCTTCTCTAGTGGCTCAGTTGGTAAAGAATCTGCCTGCAATGCAGGAGACCCAGATTCAATCCCTGGCAGAATGGGGAAGATCCCCTATAGAAGGAAATGGCAGCCCACTCCAGTATTCTTGCCTGGAAAATCCCATGGACAGAGGAGCCTGGTGAGCTATAGTCTATGGGGCCACAAAGAGGTGGACACGACTTAGCAACTAAACCACCACACCACCACCCACCCTGAGAAACTGTACAAAGGTCTGGTCTCTTCGCTTCCCCAGCCAGCGGAGCGAGAAACATACACCAGGCAGTCTGGGGCCACTTGGAGGGTAAGTTGCACCCTTATCCTCCACTGTTAGTGCCACTTTGTCACACGAAGGCCCCTCTTCATGAACTCGTGGGTAGGACAAGGCATTAACCTGAGAGGGTGGGTTATGTGGTGGATCACGTCCCCCAGATTTGTGTGCTGAAATCCTAGCCCCCAGAATCTCACATGGGGGACCTATTTGGGGATGGGGAGGTTAAAGTTCAATGAGGTCATTAGGAGATTTTCCTGGTGGTCCAGTGGTTAAGAATCCTCCTACCAATGCAGGGGACCTGGATTCCATCCCTGGTCTGGGAAGACCCCACATGTCAAGGGACAATTAAGCCCGTGTGCCCAACTACTGAAGCCTGTGTGTTCTAGAGCCCATGCCCTGCAACAAAAGAAGCCACCACAATGAGATGCTAGAGCACAGTAACTAAAGCGTAGCCCCTGATTGCCACAAATAGAGAAAGCCCACGAGCAGCAATGAAGACCCAGAGCAGCCAAAAAATAATAATAATTAAAAAAATGAAAAAAAAGGAAGCCATTAGAATGGGCCCCAATCCAACAAGGCTGGTATCCTTCTCAGGGGAGTTTGGGCGTGGGCTCATGCATTCAGGGAGCACCCCGGTGAACATGGAGATGGCCCCTACAAGCCAAGGAGGAAGTTTGGACCGGACCTTGACCTCTGCCTCAGAGAGAACCAGCCTGCTGACACCTTGAGTTTGGACTTCAGCCTCCAGAATCATGAGGACTTCTGTTGTTTAAGTTGCTGAGCCTGGTGGTTGGCTGTGGCAGCCCCAGGACATGGAAGCAGCCATACCTTGTTCCTCTGGGAGGAAAGCGGGTGCAGGGAAAGTTGTGACTGATGGCAGTGCTGGGGACGGGAGAGGCAGCTCGTCCCTGACCGGCACCTGTGGGTTTCCAGGTTGGTTGCCTTTCACAGCACTGGGCACTCTCACTGTGCCCAGGCATCCAGAATGCATGCTCAGCTCAGCCAGCTCTCAGATCCCTGGTGATGCAGGCACTGCCATCTTCCCAGCTGCCTAACACAGAGAGGGCAAGAACTAGCCCACGGTCACACAGCTGACAAGCGGTGGATCTGGGATTTGAAGGCAGGCCATCCAACTCTGGGGGCTGTACTCTCACAGGGAAGAATGAAGAATGTCCCTGGGAACACCTGTTGCCCAGGGAAGCAGAGGCGACTGGTTAGCCCAGTGGTGCAGACAGTCCTTGGCTCACCTGGGCAGTTGTTCAGGGCAGCGTGGACAGCACTGCGAGTGGAAATCGTTATTCCTGCCCCGAGGGTGAGGCCACCCTGGGATCCCCACTCAAAGAGGCTCTAATTCCCTCCCTGCTAGAAAGAAGGGGTCCCTCTAGCCATTTGTATTGTCTGTGGACAGCTCCCAGCTTCTGAAGGAGCCCACCCAGGAGCACGTGACCTCCCTTGGCATCGCCCCATTGCCTCCCCAGTCTGGAAATAAACCCCTCCAGCTGTGTCAGGTTGTATGGGGGCAGTTCTCCATGGGAATTTCACCTACTGCATAGGGGGGGCATCTGAGCAGAGGGTGTTGGCATGTTGACACAACAGCCCACACCTCTATTCAGATACACCTGTTTACACTCTGGGTAGTAAACACAGAGGTCCCTCTCCTGCCCCCACCAGAGCCTGGGGAGGGTCTGTTCACATCCAGAGTAGAGACAAGGTCTCTCGGGAGGGGTGGGGGGGCAGGGGTCCCAGTCGCCCTGTGGAAGCACTGAGTCTCATAATTTGGGGCTCCTCCCCATAGTGTAACCCATGCAGCCATGAGCTCAGTCAGCTGCGTTGGCCATGGGATTATGAAAGAGCTGCTCTGGGAACTGGCTTTGCTGTGAGCAATAAGCATCCTATTTGTGTCAGAATACATGGCCGCTGGGCCAGTACCTAGCAAGTAGGGTAACATGTCAGACCCGTTGTATCTTCTGACGTAGAGGGCTGGTGATGAGCATGAAATGCAGTCAGTGACGAGGCCACTTGATGAAAGAGAAAGATGAGGGCTGGCGGGCTGGCTGGTGTGCGTGGGGGCAACTCCATGGGAATTGGTGTCGGAGCAAACAGTGTGGTCAGCTGGGGGCTACGTGGTGCTCTCCTTTGCTGCCTGTACTTGAGGAGGCTTGGGGAGGTGGTTCCGATTCAGCTCAGTTTTCAAAGCCTGTGGGGTGCTGTTCACATCTGTCCCTTGTGTGCTCAACCCGGAGGTTCACTTCTTGAGGTCCTCAGTATCTGTCCAGGTCAGATTCATGCCACGTGCAGCCTGGGAGGTGAGACCAGGAGTCTATAATACACCTTGATGGCGTTACTTTCCACAGCTTTCCCCTCTCTGTAGTCTCTTTCATGATCTCTGGCCTTGTTTCAGTCTTTTGGTCAGAAATCTAGGGCTCTAGTGACCTGCTCTGATGTGCGACTCTGCCACTACGCCACCACCAGCATGCTGAATCACTCTGTGGTGTCCGACTCTTTCAGACCCTATGGACGGAAGTCCACCAGGCTCCTCTGTCTATGGGATTCTGCAGGTAAGAATACTGGAGTGGGTTGCCATGTCCTCCTCCAGGGGATCTTCCCGAGCCAGGGACTGAACCTGAGTCTCTTACGTCTTCTTCATTGACAGGTGGGTTCTTTACCGCTGGCACCACTTGACTACACCATTATCTGGTGTCAAGTGGTGGAGATAGAAAGAGGAAAAAGCAAAGGGGTTTTCCCTATTTTTGGAATCACAGATGTAAACTGGAGAGGAAGATTCCTCTCCCTTGCAGTTCCTGTGGTGATCCTGCCAACACTGCTGTGGGATTATTTGGGGGCTGAGGCATGAGAAAATAAAGAAGAGAAAGGACATAGGCTTTCTACATTTTCTTACAGCATTTAGGTTCTGTTCCCGCTTCTTGAGCCAGAATGTTTGTGCCAATGCTCACTTTTGGGTTGTGAGTTGCATTGTATTCAGGCCAAGTGTACTAGAGGAAAAAATGGTGAATTCATTGCTGATTTTGTGATACTTTATTTATTTTTGGCACACCACATTGGACCTTAGTTCTCCCACCAGGCATTGAACCTGTGCCCCCTGTCGTGGAAGCACTGGACTGCCCAGAAATTCCCCATGCTACTTAAAGGAAAAAAACCCCCTGGTTTTCTTCCTTGGTTTGTCTGCTCTGTTTACTTTTCAAAGTCCTCTAATAACTGCTCCATGCACATGTCCAGGTGTTATAGTTGTGCTTAGTGGGAGAGACCAGATGACCTGTGCTTGTTTCAACTTTTCCGAAATTGAGATCCTTGTCTTTATCTTTTAGAGATAATTTCACTGCATGTAATTCTAGGTTTTTGATTCCTCAGAAATTTAAAGATGTTCATCTGCTGTCTTCTTGCTTATATTGTTTTCAGTAAGAAATCTGTTGTTTTGATTTTTGTGTGCATGCCACGTCTTTTTCCTCTGGCTAATTTTGGCCTTTTCTTTTTATCTTTGAAGTCAAGCAATTTGGTCATGGTGTAACTTTATCTTGTGTTTGAGGTTCATTGATAACTCAGTTGGTAAAGAATCTGCCTATAATGTGGGAGAGTTTGATCCCAGGGTCGATCCCAGGGTCGAGAAGATCCCCTGGAGGAGGAAATGGCAACCCACTCCAGTATTATTGCCTGGAGAATTCCATGAACAGAGGTATCTGGTGGGTTACAGTCCATGGGGTCACAAAGAGTCCGACACAACTGAGTGACTAACACACACATCTTGTTGAATCTGTGAGTTTGTAGTTTTTATCAAATTTGGGACATTTTCAGTCATAGTTCTTCAAATAGATTTTCTATTCTCCTCTACCCCTTTGGGGATTCCAATTTCACTGTTTGAAATTATCCACCAGCTTACACATTCTCTGTTAATTTTGAAAAATTATTTTCCTCTTTGTGTTATGTCTTGTATAATTTCTATTGCTTTAAGTTCATTGCTTGTTTTCTCCTGCAACATCTAATCAGCTATTAATTTCATCGGGTGTATTTTTCATCTCAGATATTGTGGTTTTCATGTCTAGGACTTTGAGTCTTTTAAAGTATTTTACCTGTTTCTAACTTGTTGAATATATGGGAGACAGTTGTAATGACTTTTTTCTTTTTAAAAATTCCTTTTTAGAGCAGTTTTAGGTTCATAGCAAATTGGGGGGAACATGCAGAAATCTCTGAGATTTCCAGTGTACTTTGCCTGCCCTCCACATGCATAACCTCCCCTATCATTAACATCACTCACCAGACTGGTACATTTTTTGCCACGGAAGAAGAACCTACATCAACACATTGTTATTACCCAAAGCCCATAGCTGACCTTAGTGTTCACCCTCGTGCTGTGACCTCTGTGCGTTTGGACAAACGGACAATGGTGTGTGTGCATCATTATAACCTCGTATTTTCACTGGTCTGGAAATCCTCTGCTCTCTGCCTGTTCCCTCCTCCACTCCTGGCAAACACAGATGTGTTTCCTGTCCCCATAGTTTTGCCTCCAATGTCTAAACGTTATGTAGTTGAAATTGTCCCTTTGTAGCCTTTCAGATGGGTTCTTTCACTTTAGCAATCACATTTAAATTCCCTCCATATCTTTTCATGGCTTGATATCTCATATCTTTTTAGCTCCAAATTATATTCCATAGTCTGGATGTACCAGTTTGTTTATCCATTCACTTACAGAGGGGCGTCTTGGTTGCTTCCAAGTTTTGGCAATTATGAATAAAGCTTCTATAAGTACCCATGTGCAGGTTTTTGTGTGGACATAAGTTTTTAATTCATTTGGGTAAATGCCAAGGAGCATACTCGTTGGATTTGTTTTGTGAGAAACCACCCAACTCTCTTCCAGAGTGGTTGCACCATTTTATACCCCCACCAGCAACGAGTGAGAATTTCTACTGCTACACATCTTCCCCAACATTTGGTGTTGTCAGTGTTCCAGATTGTTTTTGTTATTCTAATAGGTGTGTAGTGGTATCTTATTATTGTTTTAATTTGAATTTTTCTCATAACATAGGATGTGGAACTTCTTTTCACATAATTGTTTTCTGTCTGTACACTTTTTTTTGGTGAGGTGTCTGTTCAGGTCTTTAACCCATTTAAAAATAGAGTTTGTTTTCTTAGTGATTCTAGGAGTTCTTTGTGTAAATAAAGCGATTATGCTCCCATAAAAATCATTAAGTAAGAAAATAGAGTTCTTTGCGTATTTTGGATAACAGTCTTATCAGATGTGTGTTTTTTTCTTTTTCTTTTGGTGGCCGTGCCCTGTGGCATGTGGGATCTTAGTTCCCTGACCAGGGCTTGAACCTACACCCCCTACGGTTGAACAGTGGAGACTTAACCACGGGATTGCCATGGAAGTCCCTCAGTTGTGTCTTTTGCAAATATTTTCCCTCGGTCTGAGTTTGTTTTCTAATCCTCTTGACATTATCTTTCACAGAGCAAATGTTTTTATTTTAATTAAGCCCAGTTCATCAATTATTTATTTTACAGATCATGCCTTTGGTGCTGTAGCTAAGAAGTCACGGCCAAGTCTGAGCTCTTCTAAGGTTTCTCTTATATTTTCTTTCCGGAGCTTTATAGCTTTGTGTTTTACATTTAGGTGTATGATCCATTTTGAGTTAATTTTTTGTGGAGGCTGTGAGTCCTGTGGCTAGATTCTCTTTTCTTGTGTATGGACGTCCAGTGGTTCTAGTACCATTTGTTAAAGAGGCTATCTTTGCTCCGTTGCCCTGACTCTTTTGTCAAAGTCCAGTTGACTATATATACTTATGTTGGTCTATTTCTGGGCTGTCTATTCTGTTCCATTGACCTATTTGTCTGTTTTGCAGCAGTATCACATTGTCTTGGCTACAATGGCTTTATAGTAAGTCTTGAAGTGGGTAGCGTCCGATCTCCAGCTTTGTTCTGCTCCTTAATATTGTGTTGACCTTAATAACTTTAAAAATGTTCTTGTCTGCTAATTCCAACATCTATGTCAGTTCTTGGGCTTCCTTGGTGGCTCAGATGGTGAAGAATCTGCCTGCAATGCAGGAGACCAGGTTCCATTCCTGAGTTGGAAGGATTCCGTGGAGAAGGGAATCACTGCCCACTTCAGTAGTCTTGCCTGGAGAATTCCACGGACAGAGGAGCTTGGCTGGCTACAGTCCATGGGGTTGCAAAGAGTTGGACACAACTGAGTGGCTAATGCTTTCACTTTTTTCCATGTCAGTTCTTATCTGATCAATTTTTCTTATTATTATAGGTTGTGTTTTCAAGCTTTTTTGCATGCCTAGAAATTTTTGATTGGATGCCAGACATTGAAAATTTGTGTTGTAGGCTGCTGGGTATTTTTTAAAAATAGGTCTAGAATATTCCTGAGCTTTGTTCTGAGATGCAGTTATTTGGGAACATTTTGATCTTATCTGACTTTCCTCTTAAGTTTGCTGATGAGACCCAAAAATCAGAAATAATTACTTCTAGTGGTTACTCCTAGACCATATCAGCATTTGGTTCGGGGGAGTTAATCCCCATTACCGAGGTAAGACCCTTCTGAATGCTCTAGGCAAGCTTTCATGCTTTATGGGGATTCCCAGTCTGGTGGTGAGAATGGTAACAATTTGCTGACCTGTGTGAGTACCAGGCAGTCTTCCCACTCACACTTTTGGGGGCTGTCTTCTACACCCGTGGGTAGTCTCCTCACCTCTGTGCACTGATAATTCCCTTGCTGGATTCCTTTGCAGATCTTCCGAGTTCTGTCTGCAGCTCTCTCTGCTCCAGTGTCTGTGCTGTGGTCTGGATTCTCAGCTCCGTCTCCTCTACTCAGGGTCCCCTGGGCTCTGCCCCAGTGGAGCAGGTGGGGGTGTTCTTTGGGTTCACCTGGTTTATTGCCTATGTCTCAGGGATTACTTTCCTTTGCTGCCCGACGTCCATGGCGTGACAAGCCGTTTCACATATTTTCCCCTCTATTTAGGTTGTTCTAGTCGGGAAGGTAAGTTTATTCTCCATTATTTTACTTGGCCAGGTGCACAAGTCTCTGCCCACAGACCATTTGATTAGAGTGGAAGTGCCTAGAAAATAATACCAACACTTACTGAGCACTTACAGCATACCAGAAATACTTCTAAGAACATTCTTTTATCTATAGAATTTTCACATTCGTTCTCAGAAGTAGGCACCATTGTTTTTTTGCAGGAGGTGACAGCCTTGCCGAGGTCACTTGGCTGTGAGTGGTGAGGTCAATCCCAGGCAGCAGGACGCTGCTGTCATCCTGCCCCATTAGAGGTGCAATGGCAATTATGCTTCAGTAGGGAGTTCCGAAGGCTCTTCTCAAGGGCCCTTCTGGGACGGCGAGTGCTGTGTTTGAATTCAGTTTGACAGTCCTTTGTGTGGGTCTTCAAAAACTGACATGACCTTTCTCAGAAAGCTTAGAATAGATTTCTGGTGAAAACCTTAATTTTGCCATTACTTTTTCCCTCCTTTCTCCCACTGGGTGCTCCTCTGCTGGTGTTAATTGTGCCCAGGCTTGGACATTTGAGGGGCCATGCAGGTCTAGCTGCAGTGGAGACTCTCTCACTTTATAAACAGGGGGCCTTTCTCAGGAGTCAGATGGTCCATCCTAGAGATCATGAGGAAAACTACCCAGCCACGGCACACAGGTCTCGAGATGACTGGGCAGCAGAAGCCTGCTTCCCTGGGGACTTCCCTGAGCTGTTGCCACTCAGTCCCTGCCCTTCCAGACAGGCTTGGTCAGGTACCTACCATATCCTCCCTTATCGTCCTCTGCTCACCCAGGAGGGTGCATGTCCATTCATGTGTCTGTCTCCCGTCCTGGGCTGTGAGCACTTGGGGCAGAGGATGTTTCCTAATTTGAAGTTTTATACCTTACAACTGAGACTGTGATCAGCTGTTTTGGGTTCTCAGCAATGACTGAATGACTGAATGATGGGTGAATGAATGGCTCTCAGACTTGTGCCAATTAGGACATCTCAGGTTGTAAGTAATGAATAGCCCATTTGAGATGACTTATCCATGGAGAAGGAAATGGGAACCCACTCCAGTATTCCTCCCAGGGATGGAGGAGCCTGGTGGGCTGCCATCTATGGGGTCACACAGAGTCAGACACGACTGAAGTGACTTAGCAGCAGCAGTAGCAGCAGCAGCAACCATGAAGAGGGCTTCTCTGCTGGCTCAGACCACAATCTGCCTGCCCTGAAGGAGACCTGGGTTCGATCCCTGGGTCGGGAAGATCCCCTGAAGAAGGAAATGGCAACCCACTCCAGTATTCTTGCCTGGAGAATTCCATGGACAGAGGAACCTGGTGGGCTACAGTCCATGGGGTTGCAAATAGTCAGACGTGACTAAGTGACTAACACTTTCACTTTTTCACTTAAATCGTGAAGAAATGCATCCTTTTGTGTTAGCACAGGTTCTGGGGTGAAGTGGGCTGCAGGCACAACACCATCAGGGTTCTACCTCCTCTGTTCTGTGATTCCCTTGGCTCTGTCTCTCTTTGTCCCTTGGCAGACTCTCTCGTGGCTCTAAGGAAAGTGCTCCCAGCTGCCCATGGGACAAGTTGCTCATCATTCACACCCAGAGGGAGAAAGATGGATGGAATGACAGTCCTTCCCATCCCTCTGATTGATCAGCTTGATTGGTCACGTGTCTGCTTCTGAACCTATTATAGTTAGAGGAGGATGGCAAGCTGTGATTGGTTAATCGAGATCCATCCAGGATGAGAGAGGAATTGGCTTCCTAGGGGTCCATTGTGAGTGCAGAGGAGGGTGGACACCAGACCACAAACAGGGTCCTGTGGGAAGGAGGGGAGAGGCAACCTGTGTACCAATGATACACTGAGGGATGGTGGGGCATCCCCCACCTCGGGTCTCCCCCTCTTTGCCCCAAACAAGCATTTCTCTGGTGCATGCCTGGAGAGTCTTTGACACTGTGCCCTGGGCTGCATGGGCCAGTCATAGGGGAAGGGATTATAGTCACTCCATTTTAGAGGTGAGAGAACAGATGTGCAGAGAAGCTAAGACACTTGTGGAGAGTCACCGGGCTGGTCACTGATGGGGCTGGAAGCTGACTCCTGCATGCACAGGACAAGCCTATTTGGCTAAGATGAGCACTGAGGTCTTTTCTTCTTTTTTTAAACAAAATTTGTTTCTTTATCCTTGGCTGTGTCAGGGCTTAGTTGTGGTATGCAGGATCTTTCATTGTGGAGGGTGGGCTTTTTTCTAGTTGAAGCACGTGGGCTTATTTGCCCTGTGGTATGTGGGATCTTAGTTCCCTGACTAGGGAGCAAACCTGCATCCCCTACATTGGTAGGCAGATTCTTAGCCTCTGGACCACCAGGGAAGTCCCACCAGTCTTTTCAAAGTGGGATGTTCTCTGTGGTGCCCTGGGTCCCACTCCATCCTACCTTCCCTCTGTCCCATCTTTTCCCCCTCCCCTCCCAGAGCCCAGCATCCTCAGCAAGCAGAAAGCACATGCTGCTCAGGCACCCTCGGCCATCATCCAGGGCCCTTGAAATGCAGGTGACCCTAACAGCCTGGACACCAGGACCACCACTCACCTGGCTGAGGTGGGGAGGGTAGAGCCATAGCCTGGGGTCTCCTCCGCCCCCACCCCCTCCCCTGGCACCCAATTCAACCCTGGCTTCATACAGGGCCAGATGCCCACAAAGCCCTCAGAAGCACATTGGTGTGGCTGATGGAGTTGAAGCCTCCTCTGAGCACAAATACGCTAATAGAAAAAAATAGATGAATCCAGGGATTAAGAAGATAGAATATTAAGAGAGCCTTGAAGCGGAGGCTCCATGAATTCTATGAACAGGGCATGTGGAAATGTGGGCGTGTGGGAGTGTAGGGGGGTGGCACCCCTGGACCCTGTAGCTGAGTCAGGACCCCGCTCCCCAGCTGCCATGGAAACAGTCACATCAGAAATGACAGTTCTCACTGGCAGCCCGCCCATCCCAGGTCCTGGGCCACACACACCCATCCACTGGACAGATGTTTGTGGTGTGTGAGTGACAATGTGGTGGCCAGGCTGCCCTCATCCCCTGGTTTAGTCTTCGTGACGGTCCTGACTACAGGCCTTTTGGTTTCCTGTTTCACAAATGAGACAGTGAAGCCTGGGAGAGGCCAAGTTGCCCATCAAGTGGGGGGATAGACCACCCTTCCTGTTCCCAGATCTGCACTCTGGACACCTCTCTCTAAGTTAGATTACTGGGGGCTTCTCCGGCCCCATTGTGCTTGAACTCCATCCTGCTCAAGATAGCCCAGGGCATGTGGCCAAGTGTCACTTCTGTCCCTGGAAACCAGGTGGCTCATCGCCTCCTTGTCTCTCTCCCCGTTGCTATTTACAGGCAAAAAGGGGCAGACAGCTGCGGCCCCTCTCCTCACTTTCTGCTCCAAAATTCAGGGCCTCCCTCCCCTCCTGGATCTGACAGGAGCAGCTGTGTTTGCTGCCTGTGCCCCTCAAATTCATCACTCCATGAATGCCTAGAAAGAGGCAAATAAAAGTAAGATGATGTTTTTCATAAATAAGCAATGTAGCCACTCAGACCTGGTTTGGGCTGTCAGCTGAACCCCCTCCCCCCCCCCCGAGAGATATTGACGTTGAAATATTTGTGTATGTTCTCATGGAACATTTATTGTGGGGCTCTGGGCTCCAATAAAGCCTTTGTGTAAATTATTCATTATGGAATTCAGATGAAATGCCAAAAATCTCCCCACCTAGGGGCTGCCTTTTTTCTTGCCCCTCTTTTCCTGTTGCCTCCAAAAAGCTGGTCTTGGTTAGAATCTAATGCCACCAGGCAGGCAGGCGGTGTAATTATTAGGGAGAAATTAATGGATTGAGGGAGTCACGGTTCTGACCTTAACACTGGCATCTCTGCAAGGCAACTTGGCTTTTCTTGAGGTAATTTCTCTGCTGCCGGAGCCCATGCTAACGTCCTCTGAGCCACTGAGACGGTAGTTTTCTGGGGGCAGTGGCAACAGTGCCCCATCTCCATCCTCCTATCTTTGGAGGAGAAAATCCGTTACTCCTGTTAGCATTGCCTGTTAAGGCTCAGGAGCCCCAGTCCAGGAGGTCCTCACATCCGCTCTGGGGGAGCTGGGCATTCTGAGGAGACCAAGACCCAGAGGTCATTGTGGGCTGAGTTCTGTCCCCCTAAAGCCTTCCAGTTTTAGCTCCAGTACCTGTGAATATGACCTTATTTGGAAAGGTCTTTACAGAGATAAACAGATGAGGCCATTGGATGAGCCCCAACCTAGCATGACTGGTGTCCCCATGAGAATGGGAAGCCTGTTTCCTTTTTTAGAATATGTTTTTATTTTTTTAAATATTTATTCAATATTTTTGGCTGCACCGAGTCTTCCTTGCTGCAGTTGGGTGGGCTTTCTGCAGTTGTGGCACGTGGCCTTCTCATCGTGGTGGCTTCTCTTGCTGCGGAGCACAGGCTCTGGAGCACAAAACCTTCAGTAGCTGTGGCACGCGGGCTTAGCTGGCCCTTGGCACGTGGACTCTTCCTGGACCAGGGATGGAACCTATATCTCCTGCGTTGGCAAGTGGATTCTTAACCCCTGGACCACCAGGGAGGTCCTTTATTAAAAAAAAAATTAGAGTATAATTGCTTTACAGTGCTGTGTTAGTTTCTGTTGTCCAACAGTGCGAATCAGCTGCTCAGTCGTGTCTGACTGTTTGTGACCCCATGGACTGTAGCCTGGTAGGCTCCTCCGTCCATGGGATTTTCCAGGCAAGAATACTGGAGTGGGTTGCCATTCCCTTCTCCAGGGGATCTTCCTGACCCAGGGATCAAACTCTTCTGCACTGCAGGTAGATTCTTCACCATCTGAGCCACCAGTCTCTTAGGCCTCGCTCCCCCTCACTCCACCCCTCTAGGGCATTGCAGAGCATGGAGCCTTGTTCCCTGTGCTCTTCAGAAGCTTCCCACTGCTGCTGCTGCTAAGTCACTCCAGTCGTGTCTGACTCTGTGCGACCCCATAGATGGCAGCCCACCAGGCTCTCCTGTCCCTGGGATTCTCCAGGCAAGAATACTGGAGTGGGTTGCCATTTCCTTCTGCAATGCACGAAAGTGAAAAGTGACAGTGAAGTCGCTAGTCATGCCTGACCCCCAGTGACTGCATGGACTGCGGCCTTCCAGGCTCCTCCGTCCATGGGAGTTTCCAGGCAAGAGCGCTGGAGTGGGCTGCCAGTGCCTTCCCCGAGCTTCCCACTAGCTGTCTGTTCCACACACGATAGTGTATGGGTGTCAGTGCTACTCTCTCAGTTCATCCCACCCTCTCCCTGAGAACAGGAAACTTGGACATGGAGACCAGCATCCAGGGAGCCGCCCTGTGAGCACCAAGGCAGCCGTCTGCCAGCCAAGGAGTGAGGGCCTCGAAGAAACCAGGGCTGCCAACACCTTGATTTCCACCCCCCGGCCTCCAGGATAGTAAGAAAATACATTTCTGCTGTGTAAGCCCAGGGCTTCCCTGGTGGCTCTGTGGTAAGGAATCTGCCTGCAATGTAGGAGACAGAGGAGATGCGGTTCCGTCCCTGGGTTGAGAAGATCCCCTGGAGAAGGGAACGGCAACCCTCTCCAGTATTCTTGCCCGGAGAATCCCATGGACAGAGGAGCCTTGTGGACTACAGTCCATAGGATCATAAAGAATCAGACATGACTGAAGCGACAGCCTGTACACATGTAAGCCACCAGTCGACACTGTTTGGTTAGGCAGCCTGATCAAGTCCACATAGCGACAGAGTGACTCTTCAAGGTTCAGACATAGTATGTTGGGATTTGAACCAGTGGCCTCAGGGTTCAGCCTGCGGGTGTCCTTTGGTTGGAGGAAGTAGGAGCAGCTTGGCAAACTGGCCCTGAGACCTCCCGTGAAGCCCGAGAGCTAGTGAGACAGAGGCTTAAACAGGGCCTCTGCCAACGCCTTCATGCTTCCCTTTGAAGAGCAAAGAGCTCACTGTGAGTGTTTGTGGAATTAATTTTACAATTTGTAAATGAATAAATGGAAGAATGCCCTAGGGAGTCTGGTTTCCCTGGACAGCTCCCCACATACAGTGCTCTGACTGGTGCCCCCTCTCCAGCATGTGTTAGGTGACAGTGATGGGCCAGGTCCTGGGAGCCCAGTGACCAAGAGAGCCCCGCTGAGCTGTCCATGGGCCTCTGGTTCTGTGCCATGGGGCGAGGCTGAGTGTGACTCAGGCTTTGGGAACAGAGGGAGTTTCTGTCCTGGAGTGGGGACCCCTGAGGGCAGGTTCTCAGCCAGCCTTGGGACTTGCTTTCACTCCAAGGCCCTCCCCATGGTCCAACCAGGTCTGCTGGCCTGATGCAAATCTGAGTGTGCCCTGGCCTGGCCTCAAACAACCTTCCAGGGCCTTTTCATTTCTGTGATTCATGTTATTAATTGCTTCCTTTCTCTGAGGAAGAAGCAGGCTGTGTGTGAAACTGATTAATTGTGAATGGATTAATGCAGACAACATGGAGCATCTCACGGCAGAGCGTTTGGTCCTGGGAAACTTGGGGCTTCAGTTCTCAGAGATTTGGGGCTGGGACATGGATGCTTGGAGCACAGCAGGCGCCAGAAAAGGCAGATCTAGCCCTCTATCCTAAGTGCCCTGCCCTTCCTTCCTCCACTCCCAGACAGCTTTCTCCCTCCACCCACCCACTGAATCCATATGTAGGTGTGTGTTTTCATTCTTTTTTTAAAAAAAAATTTATTTTTACTTTATTTTACTTTACAATACTGTATTGGTTTTGCCATACATTGACATGAATCCACCACGAGTGTACATGAGTTCCCAATCCTGAACCCCCTCCCACCTCCCACCCCATATCATCTCTCTGGATCATCCCCATGCACCAGCCCCAAGCATCCTGTATCCTGTATCGAACATAGACTGGTGATTCGTTTCTTACATGATAGTATACATGTTTCAGTGCCATTCTCCCGTATCATCCCACCCTCTCCCTCTCCCTCAGAGTCCAAAAGTCCGTTCTATACATCTGTGTCTCTTTTGCTGTCTCACATACAGGGTTATCATTAACATGTTTATAAATTCCATATATATGTGTTACTATACTGTATTGGTGTTTTTCTTTCTGGCTTACTTCACTCTGTATAATTGGCTCCACTTTCATCCATCTCATTAGAACTGATTCAAATGTATTCTTTTTAATGGCTGAGTAATACTCCATTGTGTATATGTACCACAGCTTTCTTATCCATTCATCTGCTGATGGACATCTAGGTTGTTTCCATGTCCTGGCTATTATAAACAGTGCTGCAATGAACATTGGGGTACATGTGTCTCTTTCAATTCTGGTTTCCTCGGTGTGTATGCCCAGCAGTGGGATTGCTGGGTCATANGTAATACTCCATTGTGTATATGTACCACAGCTTTCTTATCCATTCATCTGCTGTTGGACATCTAGGTTGTTTCCATGTCCTGGCTATTATAAACAGTGCTGCAACGAACATTGGGGTACATATATCTCTTTCAATTCTGGTTTCCTCAGTGTGTATGCCCAGCAGAGGGTTCCCTTGTCTCCACACCCTCTCCAGCATTTATTGCTTGTTGACTTTTTTTTTTTTTAGGTCTTTATTTTTTTTTTCTTTTTTTTTAATTTTAATTTTAATTTTTTTTTCATCTCAGGTGTACATGAGTTCCCAATCTTGANACATGTGTCTCTTTCAATTCTGGTTTCCTCGGTGTGTATGCCCAGCAGTGGGATTGCTGGGCCATATGGCGGTTCTATTTGCAATTTTTTAAGGAATCTCCACACTGTTCTCTGTAGTGGCTGTACTATGGAGAACGGCTCTTTGCATCAGGTGGCCACACATATTGGAGCTTCAGTTTCAGCATCAGTCCTTCTAAAAAATATTTAGAAGACTGATTTCCTTTAGGATAGACCACTTGGATCTCCTTGCAGTCCAAACGACTCTCAAGAGTCTTCTCCAACACCACAGTTCAAAAGCATCAATTCTTCGGTGCTCAGCCTTCTTCACAGTCCAATTCTCACATCCATACATGACTACTGGAAAAAACCATAGCTTTGTTGACAAAGTAATGTCTCTACTTTTTAATATGCTGTCTAGGTTGGTCATAGCTTTCCTTCCAAGGAGAAAGCATTTTTTTAAATTTCATGGCTGCAGTCACCATCTGCAGAGATTTTGGAGGCCAAAAAAATAAAAAGTCTGTCACTAATTCCACTGTTTCCCCATCTATTAGCTTTGAAGTGTTGGCTCTGAATGCCATGACCTTTGTGCTTTAAGTGTTGAGTGTTAAGCCAACTTTTCCACTCCCCTCTTTTACCTTCATCAAGAGGCTCTTTAGTTCTTCACTTTCTGCCATAAGGGTAATGTTATCTGCATATCTGAGGTTATTGATATTTCTACCAGCAATCTTGATTCCGGCTTGTGTTTCATCCAACCTGGCATTTTGCATGATGTACTCTGCATATAAGTTAAATCAGCAGGGTGACAATAGATAGCCTTGACGTATTCCTTTCCCAATTTGAAATCAATCCGTTGTTCCAAGTCTGGTTCTAACAGTTGCTTCTTGACCTGCATACAGGTTTCTCAGGAGGCACGTCAAGTGGTCCGGTATACCCATCTCTTTCAAAATTTTCCACAGTTTGTTGTAATCCACACAGTCAAAGGGTTTAGCTTAGTCAACGAAGCAGGAGTAAATGTTTTTCTGGAACTCTCTAGCTTTTTTGATGATCCAGTGGATATTGGCAATTTGATCTCTGGCTCCTCTGCCTTTGCTAAATCCAGCTTGAACATCTGGAAGTTTTCGGTTCATGTACTGTTGAAGCTTGGCTTGGAGAATTTTGAGCATTACTTTACTAGTATATGAAATGAGTGCCATTTTGCAGTAGTTTGAACATTCTTTGGAATTGCCCTTCTTTGGGATTGGAATGAAAACGGACCTTTCCAGTCCTGTGACCACTGCTGAGTTTTCCAAATTTGCTGGCGTATTGAGTGTAGCACTTTCACAGCATCATATTTTAGGATTTGAAATAGCTCAACTGGAATTCCATCACCTCTACTAGCTTTGTTCCTAGTGATGCTTCCTAAGGCCCACTTGACTTCATACTCCAGGATGTTTGACTCTAGGTGGGTGATCACACCATTGTGGCTATCTGGGTCATTAAGATCTTTTTTGTATAGTTCTTCTGTGTATTCTTGCCACCTCTTCTTAATATCTTCTGCTTCTGTCAGGTCCATACTGTTTCTGTCCTTTATTGTGCCCATCTTTGCATGAAATGCATGGTCTTGTATTAACAGTTTGGAAGGATCCTAATAACAAAAGGAAAGATATGTTTCTTGGAGAGCATGTTCAACTTTACTCAAATAGACACACACGGTCAAGAAGGTAAACTCTGATCTTACCCATCCCGGTCATCTTTTCCTGTTTGAGGATTATTGGGCTTCCCTGGTGGCTCAGATGGTAAAGAATCTGCCTGCAATGTGGGAGACCTGGGTCCAACCACTGGGTAGGGATGATTCCCTGGAGAAAGAAATGGCTACTCACTCCAGTATTCTTGCCTGAAGAATTCCATGCACAAGAGAAGCCTGGTGGGCTACTGCCTGTGGGGTCACAAGAGTAAGACATGACTGAGGGATCTATACTTTCACTTTCACTTTTCATTGTAGGAGACATGCTATCAAATCAAGATGATACCCTGAAAAAAAGAGAGAGAGAGAGAGCTTGAGACTTCCCTGAAGGTCCAGTGGTTAAGACTCCACATTGTCAATGCAGGGAGTGAGGGTTCAACTCCTGGTTTGTGAACTAAGATCCCACATTTCATGTGGTGCGACCAAAAGTTTAAAAAAAAAAGTCAAGAGAAGCTTGAAAGCAATATTCTTCAAAGCAGAGTGTATAGACTTTCCCAGGGCTAAATGGTTAAAAATAATTTTAAGTGAATAAATTTTAGTTAATAATATCTATATCTAATGTCTTACCCCATAGCGCCTGGATTGTTTCCCCTTGCCCACATCTCTCTTTTCCCATACTTCCAAAAAGAAAAGCTTAATACCTATTTGAAATTTCACAAGGTTCACTGCCTTAAATTCATACCTGCAAATACCAAACATGTCTCTACTGGACAATTCCTTAAACCAAGGCTTCACAAGAAACCCACTTTCATTTATTAAAAGACAAACTTACAATAAAATTTTACTTCTTAGAATTACTGTTGATTAACAATTTATAATATATTTTTGAAGTTTTAATTAATTGTTTATCAATAACAAAAGTAAAGGCAACTAAACCTAGGAGAAATATTTTAACTGTACGCATTATATATGATAGAATTATCAGTATAATCATATAAGCATATTATTTTAACCTGAGTGCAATGGTCACAAGAAAATTTTTAAAACAATTGCACAATGCACGCATGCATGCTAAGTCACTTCAGTTGTGTCTGACTCTATGTGACGCTATGGACAGCAGCCCACCAGGCTCCTCTGTCTACAGGATACTCTAGGCAAGAATAGTGGAGGGGGTTGCCACTTCATATATATACACACACACACATATTTATGTACATATGAAATTACAGGGAATTATGATAAGGCAATCAATAAAAGACTTTAAAGCATAAAGTATATGTTTATTATAACATTATATAGGAGAAGTGGGATGAAAATACTATTTCAAGAGAAAAAGTTATAGCAAAATTTTCAACCTTTTTTAATGGGTAATTATGGGTCTAAAATTGTTATGGTATTTATATTTCATTAAAAACATCTAAGTGATGGAATATTTTAAAAAATGTCAATATTTATAATATGCCAGAAGTGACATGTTTTGCAATTAATTAATCATATGAAAAATATTGTATATCAAAAATGTTCTAGGGTGTGCGTAATTAAACAAAAATCATTTGGCAACATTGGAATAAAATATTTGTGAGACTCTCTTCTAAACGATAGTCTCTGATTGGTAGTGAACTCATTTCTTCTAATATTTTTGAAAAACCTGGCTCTAGTAATATACAGTGGTAATCTCAAGATAAAAGAAAGCTCCTATCATGAAATATTTGAGCAGGTCCACAAGTTGTANACAAAAATCATTTGGCAACATTGGAATAAAATATTTGTGAGACTCTCTTCTAAACGATAGTCTCTGATTGGTAGTGAACTCATTTCTTCTAATATTTTTGAAAAACCTGGCTCTAGTAATATACAGTGGTAATCTCAAGATAAAAGAAAGCTCCTATCATGAAATATTTGAGCAGGTCCACAAGTTGTAATCAAGATTGCCGGAAGAAATATCAATAACTTCAGATATGCAGGTGATACCACCCTTATGGCAGA
Organism: Neotragus moschatus; assembly: GCA_006410615.1. Taxonomy (NCBI): domain Eukaryota; kingdom Metazoa; phylum Chordata; class Mammalia; order Artiodactyla; family Bovidae; genus Neotragus; species Neotragus moschatus. The sequence continues at coordinate 902,986 of SJYA01002443.1, read as the reverse complement.
AAGTGAAGAGGAACGAAAAAGCCTCTTGATGAAAGTGAAAGAGGAGAGNGCAGAGTACAATATGCAAAATGCCAGAGTGGATGAAGCACAAACTGGAATCAAGGTTGCTGGGATAAAATATCAATTACCTCAGATAAGCAGATGACACCACCCTTATAGCAGAAAGTGAAGAGGAACTAAAAAACCTCTTGATGAAAGTGAAAGAGGAGAGTGAAAAAGCTGGCTTAAAGCTCAACATTCAGAAAACAAAGATCATGGCATCCAGTCCCATCACTTCATGGGAAATAGATGGGGAAACAGTGGAAACAGTGACAGACTTTATTTTGGGGGGCTCCAAAATCACTGCAGATGATGACTGCAGCCATGAAATTAAAAGATGCTTGCTCCTTGGAAGAAAAGCTATGAGTAACCTAGATAGTATATTCAAAAGCATAGATATTACTTTGCCAACAAAGGTCCATATAGTCAAAAATATGGTTTTTTCCAGTGGTCATGTATGGATGTGAGGACCATAAAGAAAGCTGAGCACCGAAGAATTGATGCCTTTGAACTGTGGTGTTGGAGAAGACTCTTGAGAGTCCCTTGGACTGCAAAGAGATCCAACCAGTCCATCCTAAAATAAATCAGTTCTGAATATTCATTGGAGGGACTGATGCTGAAGCTGAAACTTCAATACTTTGGCCACCTGATGTGAAGAGCTGAAGTATTTGAAGAGACTCTGATGCTGGGAAAGATTGAGGGCAGTAGGAGAAGGGGACAACAGGGGATGAGATGGTTGGATGGGATCACCGACTTGATGGACATGAGTTTGAGCAAGCTGCAGGAGCTGGTGATGGATAGGGAGGCCTGGCATGCTGCAGTCCATGGGGTCACAAAGAGTTGGACACAACTGAGTAACTGAACTGTACTGATCCATGAGGATGACCTGAGAAATAGCACTGACATATATACACTATCATGTATAAAACAGATAGCTGGTGAGAAGCTGCTATATAACACAGAGAGCCCAGCCTGGCGCTCTGTTATATCCTGGAGGGGTGGGATGGGATGGGGCAAGGAGACTCATGAGAGAGGGGATATATATATATATATAATTTTGTGTATATATATATATATATATATATAGTTGTATCTTATTCATATTGTTGTACAGCAGAAATCAACACGTTTGTAAAGCAATTATCCAATTAAAAAAATTTTTTAATAAAATCACATATGCAATAGTAGACCCAAATAAATACTCTATATGGCTATTTAGGAAGCATACACCATGACCTAATCCATATCTTTCATGTCAAATTTATGCAATAGTTTTAAATTTTTATCATCTTTAAAAATAATTTGGAAAATAAATTAAGAAGTTCTATTTAATGGTTAGCACTATTTATTTGAGAAATGATATTTGAATTCAACTTGTACCTCTGAGAGTAGCAATACTATGTGGATACAGTAGACAACTAAAGGCTATTACTAGATAATTAAAATTGAGGAAGGAAATTCCCTTTAAAAAAATTTCAAATAGATGACCCTGGAGAAGTGTTCTTTTCCATTGATAGTTTATATTTCTGTTTCTTCTTTTGTAAGACATGGAGACAAAATTTTACCTCGTATAAATAAATAATACAAAGAAGGAAACAGTAAGCTAGAAATATCCTTCCAAGGTCAATTCAATGACTGGTCCCTATATTGTGTGATTATTAATTTTTAAGGGGAAGCAGCAAAGCAACATATCCTGTTATATAAGTTAAAATCAATCTTAAATGAAAATTATTTTATGAAAATATTTTTAACTTCTAAATATATTTCTTCAATCTCCAGTGTTTTTGGACCACCCCACTGAATGCTAAATGTTTCTATTCTTTCTTTTTTTCCCCTCAAGTCCATTGCAGAGGTGTGTGGCTGTGCATGCATGTACCATGGTTCTTCTTTCTAAAATCCAATATGGATAAAATTATCTTTCTAAGGAGAAAAATAATTTCCTTCTTAGGAATTACTTGGTTTTGCTGGATACTTTGATATACTTGTTGAGGGGTGTGCACAGGAAGTCCATCAAAATGTGTATGTGAATGACAGCAGTGGTAATTGGACAGTTTTCTAAAATAAATGGTGTCTATAACTGCATTGTTTTAGTTTTTCTTAGACGGCAAGCTTGGAAAGAGAGCAGAATTACATTCAAATAGAACTGTGTAAAGAAAGGGAGGGGAGAGAGATGAGATGACTAGTTACAGATAAGAGTATAATTTTGAAGAGTACTGATGTGCCAGATAAAGGTGTTGATTACAATCTCCTTGGTAGGCCCCCTCCATTACCCAGGCCTGTAGATCTTAGGAAAACCGACTTCACCTGCTCTGGTATTGTGCAGCTGGATCTGCCTTGAGGATGAACATGGGGGTTAGAGCAGAGGTTTCTTGATGTAATAACCTCTGGACGGCTCACAAGCATAAGTGCACATATACACTCACAGACATACACATACACAGCCTTGTGCATATGCACACAGATATATATGGCCACATAAAAAGCACCTGTCTGCTTAAGCCATCTCCATACTGAGTGAAGGAGGTCAGTTAAAGCAAAACTTTTACTGTTTATAAAACACTGTGGTTGTACTCATGGCAGAAAATAGAACTTTAAGAGCATTTACAAACTGATTTGGCCCTTTGGTAAATCTTTGGAAATGGATAGAAAATTCAGAATTTTTGGTTCTTTCAGGGCCACCTAGCCTGTGATTATAATAGTTTAGAAATCTTTCATTATTTATCTTGTTTTATTTTGCCACAAGTTATATTGTACTCTGAGATATTAAGAATCAAAACTATGTAATTACATAAAGGACTTCATTGTAATCTCTTTCCATGTCAGAGTTGTTGAATTACTGCTTTTCATCAAATATTACAAATATAGCCCTGTTAACTCTTAAAATAAGTGACTACTGTCAAAAGAAGCCCTTTGTTATATAATTCCTTTTAACACTGAATAATTTCTGTTGTATGACTTTATTGATAGGTGCTTTACCAAGTAAGAAAATATCTGCCCATGTTTATATCACACTTTCATTTGCCCCATAATAATTAACATTTTCTGAATTAGAATAGATCTTAGAGAACATCCAATCCAGCTAAACTGTGCAGAGGGAAACAGTACATGTTATGCATTACACAAAAATAATTTTTATGGAGAACTGCACAAAGATGTAAAACTATACATTCAGAAAATATACCTGGGCTTCATAATGAAGAACTTTCACAAAGAACCCTTTTGATACTACTAATTAGAATTTGTAAGTTGATATTTAAGGGTGAATGATATGTATTACTGACTTGCTAAATGAGAGGGCTGATAAAACTGCATTAGTTAGGATGTTTTGGGCTGTAACAGAAAATGCAACAAGAATTGGCTTAACAGTAAGGAAGATATGCCTAATATGAAAATATTCTTCCCAGGTGGTGCTAGTGGTAATGAACTCACCTGTCAATGCAGGAGACACGGGTTCGATCCCTGGTCGGGAAAATCCCCTGGGAGGAGGAAGTGGCAACCCACTCCAATATTCTTACCTGGAGAATCCCATGGACAAGAGGAGGAACTTGGTGGACTATAGTCCATAGGGTCGCAAAGAGCTGGACACAACTGAAGCGGCTTAGCATGCATGCAGAGTTGGCTATTCAGCCACTCAATTACTTCATCTGTGACTTAGGATCTATCCAACTTTCCATGTTTTCATCTTGAAAATCAACAAGTTGTCAGATTACATACCTACTTAGTTAAATCTGAATTTTAGTTAAATAATGTATAGTCCATGAGATATTGCTAACTGAAATTTCAAATTTAATGGAGACCTTGCATTATTATTCCCTAAATCTGGGAAATTTATCAGAATCTTGGTTTGTCCTTACAGGCTCTCTACTCATGGTATAAGATGGCTAATATGCCATGTAGTATTATATGTAGATACCAATATCCAGGAATAGAAAGGATTCTGTTGGTAAGGAAGAAAGTGGAGCAGTGATGGTTTGTCAGGTCACCAAGGCAAATCTGAATTTTTGTTGACTGAAACACAATTTCCTATAATATTACGTAGTCAGTTCTATATCTATGTAATTTAGCCTGCCTTCTGATTCAGGGGTGGGACCTTATTCTCTAAAAATTTATATTTTTTGTTTTCTGAGGCGTTTAACTTCATCAGCACAGGGAAAGTCCATATCATGGTATATAAAATGAGTAAAAACATTTTAATGAGTATTCTGAAGTAAGAGAAGGAAATGGCTCATTTGCATACTTCCCCTTTTCTACATCATCCCTAGGGCACATGTTAGAGGTTTTCCATGTACATGGTTGCTGGCTCTTTCTTCGTCCTTTATATTAGTTCACATTACCCATGGCCAAAACCTCAGTTTCCCGTGTTCTCTTCCTCCTTCCCCTCTCCCACCTTTTAAAACATATCCATATCCTTAGGGCCCTATTTGTACTTACATGATAATTGTTTTATATGGGCTAGATTAACTGTGCTAATATTTACTTTGCTAATGTGTTGAGCCTCTGAGGTAATTTAAGGCTTTAATCATTTCAAAAGTTCAAGTCCTTTAAAAAGCTCTTCAGGAACGCTGCCAGTTTACACATCTTGGGGTAATGGCCATTTTGGCTTCCCTGTCATACTCACAGAGGCAGGTGGCTACAAGAAAGTTTGGTTGGCCCGTATGACTCCACTGTCTGGGGTTTGTTCATGTTGTCAGCCTGCTCTCTCGTCTTAGGCCATTTCTCATTCTCTCATCAAACTCACATTGTCATCTGCTGGTTTCTGCAGCCATTTTCTCCACCTGTTTCCTGTCTCATCTGGAGTGATTCATATGTGACTTCAGTATTTATAGAATGCCCCACCCAACACCCTGGACTCATCATTTCTTGACCGCCTCTATTGCCCAGGCCTTGAACTCCTTTGGACTTGTGATCTACTGCCACTGCTACCCCGTCTTTCCCAGAAACTCCTCACCTCTCTTAATTACATTTCACAATCATACTTGATCTGAGTTCCTGCTCCTTTCAACTATCCCTCTTCTTTACTTCTAGCAAACTAACAGTTAGGCTTCATAAATAATCCAAAACCTTAAGAAAATAGCAAAGATTCATATCTTTAAGTCCCTCTATGACCCTGCTTCTTCATTCCCTGCCCTACCTCTTCTATCCAACCCTCTTTCTGTGGTTTATCTCATCAACTAATCTCTCTATTGTCATCACACTTAAGCCCTGAAATCCTCTCCTGGAGGAATCCAAAATTTTGTCTCTTGAAATTCCACTCCAATGTACCTAAGCCTGCTAAAGGAAGTTACATCACTGTCATCAGCATTGTAAAGTGGTTAAAAGCATGGACTCTGGAGCCTGACCACCAAAGCTGAGATCTTGGCTCCTCCGCTTACCAGCTGGGTGCCCATAGCAAAATAGCACAATCTCTATGTGACTCCTTTTTTTCATCTGTAAGAAGGAAATAATAACTCAACACATCTCAGAGATACTATGATGAATAAATGAGACAATATTTATAAGGTGCTTATAGAAGTTTCTACTTCTCTTGTAGTTTTATTACATTGTTAATAGCAACTATTCCAAACCTTTACTCTCTTATGGCTCACACTCCATCACTTTAGCAGATGATCTGACCATATTCTCAGAGTATACATAGGACAATCGGTATGACTTCCTTTAAATTATCTTACTCTGGAAATTTAATTACACTGGTGCATTTATATCTCCTTCCCATCTAAAAGAAAGAAATCACCTTCTAAAATTAATTTTCTTCCTCTTCTCAAGATCTTATCCCTTCAAATACCTAACTTTTTCTGTGTATAGTTAACCTTTCTGCCTACTTGTTCCTATTCCTAACCAGTAAAAATGTTTTAACTCCCATGCAGTACTATAAAAAAATGACCAAAATCTTTCAACATTTCCTTTTAGCTATTTTCCTATCTTCATCCTTCTCTTGATCAGATGTCTACATTTCCTGTTCCTACCTTTACTTTTCTCATGACTGCGCTACTGAGAAAAGATAGTATAATAATTATAAGAAGGTCTAATATTAAAATCAAGTGGGAATAAACTCCAAGGGATCAAAACTTTAGAACTGGCTTTTCCCCAGCCTTAGCAGACATAGATATTCATGATTTTGAATGCTTGTATATTTATATGTAATGGCTTTCCTGCTCTTTTGTTCTGGCATAACCAATTAATTGTTATCATTTGAATACCCCTGCTATTTCCTGTTTCCCTTTTTTTAAAAGGAATTAGCCCTAGAGACTCTCACTACAATCAAGACTTCATTCTTCACCATCCCACCACAATTATTTGTCAAGGTCAGCAATAACATTGCAATTTCCAAATCCAGAGGTCAATTCTCAGTGTTCATCTTAATCAACTTCTCAGGAAGTTGGCAGAGTTTACTATTTCCTCTTCTTTAAAACCTTTTTTCTCCCAGTTGCCTTCTGAATACCACTTTCAGTTCTCTTCCTATCTTGCTAGTTGATCTTTCTTGGCCTCCTTTGATGGATGCTTCTCATTTATCTGCCTTGAAAATGTGAAGCACTGCAAGACAGTACCCTTAAATACCTCATCTTAACATTCTCCATCAATTCCCCTCTGGTGGCCCCAACTAAATTTGTAGCTTCAGATACCATTTATATGCTGATGACTCCAAAACTGAGGCTCTAGTCCAGATTTTCCCCTTGAACTCTATACTCATTTACCCAAGTGTTAGAGTTAGTCACTTGGTCATGTCCAATTCTATGACCACATGGACTGTAGCCAGCCAGGCTCCTCTGTCCATGGAATTCTCCAGGTAAGAATACTGGAGTGGGTTGCCATTCCCTTCTCCAGGGGATCTTCCTGACCCAGGGATTGAACCCAAGTCTCCTGAACTACAAGTGGATTCTCTACATCTGAGCCACCAAGTAAACCCTCATAATGCCTAAATACCTACTCAATATATCCACTTGGATGTCTAAAGGATTTTCAGACTTAACACACTGAACAAACTTTTATTTCTCCCAGAACTACTCCATCTTTAGTCTTCTCCATTTCAGTCAGAGACAGTATAAGAACTTAATAGTTTATACTAGTAAAAGGATGAAAGTTAGTAAAGGAGACTGGGAAGTAATAAATATGCAAATGTAAGATCAGGAAAGAAATGTGAGGAATAGTCAATCCTCACAAAAGCTATAAAGAAATCTAGAAAATGAGGGCTGAAAGGATCCACTAGATTTGATATTTCAGAACTCATTGATGACTACTGCCTCAGTAGGCTTGGAATTGCTTACCCAGGAAATAGGAAGAAGGCTGATCAGAATGATATGGAAAAAAAAAAAAAAAGCTGTCTGATGTAATGATTCCAAACACACACAGACACACGTGTACATAGACACACATATACACCTTTACAATATTTAAGCCAAACTTTTCATCCATAGTTCCAACTTTGTACTCTGTTTCTAACCTTGCATCCAATATGTCCAATAATGAACTCATTTCCGTTCTTCTCTATTCTCTTTATTCTCAAACAAATTAATTCCACAGGACTAATCACTCTAAATTCTCTGTCATGTTAAATGACACCAATACTTATCGGTTCAGTTCAGATCCATCGCTCAGTCGTGTCTGACTCTTTGCAACCCCATGAATTGCAGCATGCCAGGCCTCCCTGTGCATCATCAACTCCTGGAGTTCACTCAGACTCACGTCTATCGAGTCAGTGATGCCATCCAACCATCTCATCCTCTGTCGTCCCCTTCTCCTCCTGCCCCCAATCCCTCCCAGCATCAGAGTCTTTTCCAATGAGTCAACTCTTCGCATGAGGTGGCCAAAGTACTGGAGTTTCAGCTTTAGCATCATTCCTTTCAAAGAAAGTCCAGGGCCGATCTCCTTCAGAATGGACTGGTTGGATCTCCTTGCAGTCCAAGGGACTCTTAAGAGTCTTCTCCAACACCACAGTTCAAAAGTATCAATTCTTTGGCTCTCAGCTTTCTTCACAGTCCAACTCTCAAATCCATACATGACCACTGGAAAAACCATAGCCTTGACTAGACAGACCTTTGTTGGCAAAGTAATGCCTGTGCTTTTTAATACGCTATCTAGGTTGGTCATAATTTTCCTTCTGATTCTAATATGTCAAATCTGATCGCAGCCCTATCTCCACTGTCTAACTCTAGTCTTTATAAACCTCCATCCTCTAACCTCTGCCACTAATTAGCCTCCTACTGGTTCTCTTGCCTGAGGCTTTTTCATGCCCTATTCTTCTAACTATATAGTTATATAGCTTTCAGTAAAACACTTCAGTTAAAAACTGAAAGTTGCTTCCAACTTCACACTGGCATTTACACACTCCCTTGGAATAGCACATCAGGGCCCTTAAAATTTGGCTCTCATCTATCATTTCAGTCTTAGTTGATGACAGTTCCCCACTTGCCTTAACATAATCAAACTGAAGTACACTGCATGGGGTCAGGCACATACTTCCCACATTTGTATCTCTGGAATACTTAGAGCTTTTAAATTTCAAATAAGTTTTTATCCTTAAATTATAAATACAATTTCTAAAAGGCTGGGAAAATATTAGCCATAATATTGTCATTTAACAGAATATCTTTGTTTACATCCCTCCTAATGTCCCTCTAAGAATGTATATATTTGTGTAGGAAACAAACAATTTTGCATAATATTCTCACATATTTTACTTAGCTAGTGCTTGTCATGTTGCAGAAAAGAAATAACAAAAATTATACAATTTATTATAAGGAAAGGAAATAGACAAAAGAGAGAAAAAAAAGGATGGGGGCATAATAGAGCCATGAATATGGTTTAAGATGTACCCCACGGTGACCTACTCATCTACCATGAGTGAACTCACATTTGGCTTTCAATTTTCTAGCTGTCAATGTGAAAACAGACACTTTGTCAGTTTTCCAACTCCCAGTGCCTGTGAGATTAAATAATATTGTCCTGGTAATTTTAACTTTTCTTGGAACAAACATTGTAAAAGGATATTTCTCCTGAGGTTCTCCTCTAAAGAATACAGGGTGATATACTTAACGAGATTCTTATTAGAGATGGCACATTTCATTCCATGTCACTGTTCAAACTGGGAATCAATATAGGCAGATGCCATTGCACAAATCATAGAGTGATTTTGTAAAAACCATTTTCTTGAAAATAATTTGATACTAACAAGGCACCCAGCTCTTTGCTGGTCTGCCTAAGTGGCACTAGTGATAAAGACCCTGCCTCCTAATTCAAGAGAAGTGGGTTTGATCCCTGGGTTGGGAAGATTGCCTGGAGGAGGGCATGGCAACCGACTCCACTTCTTTCCTGGAAAATCCCATGGACAGAGGAGCCTGGCGGGCTACAATTCATAGGATCACAAAGAATCAGACACGACTGAAGAGACTTAGCATGCACGCATGTATTTAAATCATGAGTAAATATATTAAAATGCTCACATATCATATGTTAGTCACAGTAGTGACTGAAGTTTATTTTTTAATTTTTATTTTTTAGTTTGTTTTGCTTTACAATACTGTATTCGTTTTGCTATACATTGACATGAATCAGCCATGAGTGTATATGAGCTCCCAATCCCGACCCCCCTTCCCCCCTCCCACCCCACATCCTCTCTCTGGATCATCCCCGTGGATCAGTCCCAAGCATCCTGCATCCTGCATCGAACCTAGACTGGCGATTTGTTTCACTTATGATATCATACATGTTACAATGCCACTCTCCCAAATCATCCCACCCTCTCCCTCTCCCACAGAGTCCAAAAGGCTGTTCTA
>SJYA01002443.1:840867-885156 GCA_006410615.1 Neotragus moschatus | reverse complement strand
CCCCCCCCCCCCCCCACCTCAGAACAGAGCACAGTGTTGGGCGGTCATCAGGCCCTGACCATCCCCCACCCACCCTGCCTCCCGGGGCCAGGTCTCTGAGATGTCCCTCCTTCCCAGGGTCCACACTAGATCTACTCTACCATCACCCTTGGTCTCTGCAGGCAGCAGACCTTTAGATATGTACGTAAGTGAGTGAGCTCTGGGGAGGAGGATGACAGACAATATGGTTACTAAGAAAACCCATTCATACAGTGACAGTGTTTCTTTCCTAAAAAAAGCAGTGTTCGGGAGTGAGGAAGGCCTTGCTGGTGGTGGTGGCGAAATCAAGGAAGCATGTGTGCCATGGCAGATGGGCCGGGTTCCCACACACCTGTTCTCATCTGCATAACGTGAAGAGGCTGCTGGGGGCACTTTGTCCCCCTACACATCCCTCCTAGGGCTTCCCCGCTCCCTGCCCTGAGCTAGGCTCTTGCTGTGCCAGTGGCTGGAGTGATCTGGCCCAACCCGGGAATGGACTGTCCTCCTCGTCCTGAACTTAGAACACAACAGAGAGGGGTGTCTGGTCCCTGCCTCCAGCAGCTGTGCAGGTGGACTCTCGATCTCCATGTCCTGAGGTTCTGCAGGGAGACGAGAGTTGAGGGCAGAGGGACAAGCAGGAGCAGAGAGCGAGGTGGACAGGCCGGCTCCTGCCCCTTGTCCCCAGCATCCACTCAGGAGCCGTTTGAGGAGGAGTGGCAGGCAGCCCGTGCCTCCTGGAGCCCATCTGCCCCACGCTGCTCAGAGACATGTCATAACAGGTTCCCGGAGTGCTTCCTTGCCATCTGTCTCGTGCGCTAGATGACAGCACGGGCTGGCAGAGATGCGTTCAATTTGCAATTGTAAGTTGTCTTTTTTCCTTTCTTCACTCTATGAAACCACTCTGATGGCAGCGTCAGGGCTGCCAAGGTTTTCAGTGAACCGAGCGTGGTTCTCAGACAGCAGGAGACACATGCTCTGGAGTCCTCGCAGGCCCAGGATATGCCCGTGGAGCTGGGGTGCCTGGGAGGCCTTTCTTCAAGGTGATCCCAGGCTGATTCTGGGCCCTGCCCTGAACTCCAGCAAGGGGACTAATTCCAATGCCCACCCCGACTGGCTCACATGTGTGGTGTGAGAGCCTGGCCACTGGCCACCCTGGCTGCCCTGCCTGTCACACCATAGCCAGTCCACTGTGCCAGCAGACAGAGGGCTCTTTACATGTAAGGGAGATCTCACCACCTCTCCCCTTGTGTTCCCATTTCTATCCCAAGGCTGTCGGGCATGCATGCCCTGTCTCTGCCCCAGTGACAACAACCTCCCCAGAACTGTCTCGAACACACCAGACACACGCTCTGCAGGCCTTTGCCCAGGTGGCTCCAGAAACCAGAAGATGAGAAAACGCTTCCTGACTCATTCCACGAGACTGGTGTGACCTGATGCTAAAGCCAGACAGAGATCCTGTCTTAACTCAGACTGGATGGGGAGGGCAAGGGGCAAACACAGACCTTGTTCCTCAGAGTCCTGGGGTTCTGGGCTTCTGAGGTCCCACAGCTGGCCATGTTGGGTCCTGGTCGGCTTCTCTTCCTGGTTTGCAGATGGCCACCTTCCTGTCCTCACATGTTCTTGAGGGTCTGAGTTCTGGTATCTTCCTCTTTTTTATAAGGACGTCAATCCCATCCTGGGAGCCCACCCTCATGACATACTCTTGTCCTAACCACCTCCCCAAGGCCCCCCTCCTTATGCCATCACACTGGGGGTTAGGGCTGCAACATAGGAATTTGGAGTCAGAATTCAGTACCCAGGACACTGCAGGACAAGACTGCAGGTCTCTGCCCCTCTGTCCAGAACCTTCTCCCCCACACCTTTCCCCAGGCTCGCTCTGCCTCACTCCAGCCTCTGCTCAAAACCTCGCATTTTCCTGACTGTTGAACCTAACACAGCTAGACCCCGGTCTCCCACAGCCCCACCCCACCCCTACGTCCACCATGTTCCCTTCCTGGGGTCTACTCTGCCCCCAGGACATGGCACAGCTCTCTGGCTGGTCCCTGGAGGATGCACCTGAGTGTCTGTCTTGCCTGCCCACTTTTATGTTCACAGTGCCCAGAGCTGCGCCCAGAGCTCTCGGTGGTGCCTTCCCCTGCACAGTGTGGAGCAGGGCCCTGGGGTTCCCTCAGGGATGGGGTGAGGCCATCCTCACCTGAAATCATCCCGAGTTCTCACCTCCTTCCGCCTGCATGCACCAGCTCCAGACCGCACTTGATTTAGCACTCTGCCAGCTATAAAGCCCTTCTGCATCTCTGTCTTCTCCACGTCTGGGGTGGGGATGGCCCCGGGACCACAGTCCGAGACGAACTACTGGATGTAGCGTGCAGAGGATAGTGAAGTGATTTCCAAGGTCATGCACGTTGGTGATTCTGACTCTGTTCACACACCCACTGTCTCTGCCACATCATGCTGCCCATCACGGGACAAGAGTGACAACAGTCTGGACTTGTGATTCGGTGCCAGTCCCAGGGGAGGGTGAAGTGTGTGGGGTGTATACAATGGTGGCAGGGAGCAAGGCCACATGAGGGATCCTCCTTCCCACCCAGTCTGGGAGGGAGCCAGGTCTGTGCACGTGGGGTCACAGGCCTGCTGGCAAAGGGGGGACAGCTCTTTCAGGCCACATGGAAGCCATTCTCCAGAGGTGCCAAGAAACCTTGGACCTATGGTCCAGCTTGGGGCAGAAGGAAAGTCAAGGGCAGGAGTGGTGCCTGTGGTGGGAGGTGGGCTTCATCCGAGGCCAGCGGTGAGGTGGTGGTGGTCTGGGCATACAAAGGGTTATTCACAGGCCCCGTGGGAGGAGGGTGGGATGTGGGAGCCTGCATCACCAGAAGCAGTGATTTAGGGCCAAGAGTCTGGCCTGATGTTGAGGGCAAAGGTGAGACCCGCCGTGGAACCCAGAACTGTAGGCTCACTGACTGCGTGTGAGGGTCTCTGTGCCTGTGACTCGGGGTTTAAGGCAGAGGGTGCTTCCACTTACTTTTTTAAAATTAATTTTTACTGGCGTGTCATAGATGTATGGGCTTCCCTGATAGCTCAGCTAGTAAAGAATCTGCCTGCAATGCAGGAGACCCCAGTTTGATTCCTGAGTCAGGAAGATCCACTGGAGAAGGCATAGGTTACCCACTCTAGTATTCTTGGGCTTCCCTTGTGACTCAGCTAGTAACGAATCTGTCTGCAATGTCAGAGACCTGGGTTCGATCCCTGGGTTGGGAAGATCCCCTGGAGAAGGGAAAGGCTACACACTCCAGTATTCTGGTTTGGAGAATTCCATGGACTGTATAGTCCATGGAGTCGGAAAGAGTTGGACATGACTGAGCAACTTGCACTTTCAACAGATGCATCATGTTGTGTTAGTTTCAGTTGTACAGCTAAGTGAGTCAGGAATACATATATATATGTGTGTGTACACGACTGCTGAGTTGCTTTAGTCATGCCCAGCTCTTTGTGACCCCATGGACTGTATCCCACCAGGCTCCTCTGTCCATGGGATTCTCCAGGCAAGAATCCTGGAGTGGATTGCCATGCCCCACTCCAGGGACTAAGTGAACCAGGTATACATATACACATATCCACTCTTTTTTAGAGTCTTTTCCCATATAGGTCATTACAGACTACTGAGTAGAGTTTACTGTGCTGTGCAGTCAGACAGTCAGTCAGCTCAGTTGCTCAGTTATGTCCGACTCTTTGCAACCCCATGAATCACAGCACGCCAGACCTCCCTGTCCATCACCAACTCCCGGAGTTCACTCAGACTCACGTCCATCGAGTCAGTGATGCCATCCAGCCATCTCATCCTCGGTTGTCCCCTTCTCCTCCTGCCCCTAATCCCTCCCAGCATCAGAGTCTTTTCCAGTGAGTCAACTCTTCACATGAGGTGGCCAAAGTACTGGAGCTTCAGCTTTAGCATCATTCCTTCCAAGGAACACCCAGGACTGATCTCCTTCAGAATGGACTGGTTGGATCTCCTTGCAGTCCAAGGGACTCTCAAGAGTCTTCTCCAACACCACAGTTCAAAAGCATTAATTCTTTGGCGCTCAGCTTTCTTCACAGTCCAACTCTCACATCCATACATGACTACTGCAGAAACGATAGCCTTGACTAGACGGATCTTTGTTGGCAAAGTATTAGTTATCTATTTTATGTATAGTAGTGTGTGTATGTCAATCCCATTCTCCCAATTTCTGCCTCCCCTTAAGCCTCACTCAGTGGCAGCTCCTGCCCCTCCCCGGGCTCCACATTCTCTTGTCCTTCACCTCAGGCCTCAGTTCTCATCCCGTATCCTCCCTCCATTTCTCCCCCATCATCTCCTACTCACTCCCCACTTGCTTCTCCTGTGTTTTCTGGGTTAGTGCTTTAATTTCTGCAAACACAGGCTGTTCCTCTTCCCACCTGGGATAAGAACCACCAGAAATACCACATCTAAGGCAGCCTTCCCGACTCCAGCCAGCTAAGGAAAAGCAAAAATCAATAGGTGATGCCCAGGGTATGATTTAGCTGGTGAAATCCATGCATCCCTCTCAATTGTGTATCATCATGGTGTTAATCTCAGCCCTAGCGCTCAGATCACTCCTGCATACAAGTCTACCCTAGACGGCAGGTCTCAGAGGGGAGAGGGGGGCCCCCATGGCCATGGGTAGGCAGGAGCTCCGGCCTTGGGCCATGGGACCCAGTGAGGTCAAGCACACAGATGGAGAAGCCACTTCATACCATCAGTCATGACGATCATGAGAGTTTTTGTTCCAAGTGAACTTGAGTCAGTGCAGGGAAATTTCAGGTCTGGAGCAATCGCAGTGAATTAGCTCAAGTGGGCCCCTTGAAGGGGTCCTTGTGCAGAGCTGGGATTTCCCTCACCCGAGCTGCTCTGCATGGCTTTGCGTTCTGTCTAATCTCAGAAGAATGATGAAAGGCTTTGGTAGCAGGTGGATCTGGATTGGAATCCTGGCTCGGCCATTGGCCAGCTGGGTGAACTCAGCCATGCTGCACAGGCTGCTTCTCTTCTTCTGTGAAGTGCAGTTAAATGGGGACTGGACACATTCTGTGTGTGCAGTTCTTGGGAGCACCTACAGTGAGAGCTCAGCAAGAGGCAGGGGTGGAGCAGTGATCTGTGCTTTTCCTGATCAGTTACTTTGCTTCCTGAAGCCTCTTGTCCACCATTGGAGTGAATTTGGAGGTCACTTTCTAGCAAGTGCATGGCATTCCCATGTGAGTTCTGAGCACTAGCTTGTTTCTAGTTTGTCCTACAGCTTCTCCTTCACTTTCCTCCTCCTGCCCGCCTTCCTCCTGCACTCATGGTTCACAGGAGCTCAGTGAATTCTGTATATTCCAGGGGACAGGAGATGGTTTGATAACATGTGAGGGCCCCAGCCTTCTCATCCTGCCCACCAAAGTGGATCTGGCTCTTACCCCACTGTCCCTGCTCCCCAGACAGACTGCAGGGTTCTGCCTTTGTCACTTTGGCTCCAGGATTTGGCATGAAGACAAGTAAGAATAAAGGTGGGCCATGACTATCACCAGGACTATATGTGAAGGGGCTGTTGTGATGGAGATGGGCTGCTGTGATGGAGGAGGGCCTGTTGTGATGGAGGAGGGCCTGTTGTGATGGAGGAGGGGCTGCTGTTGTGATGGAGGAGGGCCTGTTGTGATGGAGGAGGGGCTGCTGCTGTGATGGGGGAGGGCCTGTTGAGATGGGGGAGGGGCTTTTGTGATAGGGAGGGACTGATGTGATGGGGAGGGACTGATGTAATGGAGAGGGACTGTTGTGGTGGGGGAGGGCCTATCACAGCAGAGAGAATGTTGTGGTCATAGGGTCTATGAGTCAATATTCAGCCTACAAGGGTGTTCTCTTGCCCATACCTAGAGTCCATATTTCATCCCCCCAGGCCTGAGGACTTAACCCACATTTTGCAGATGAATGACTGGTTTTGAGGCAAAGGTTGCTTGAGGTCACATTGCTAGTCTGTGCCTGCTTCAGGGTTTCAAAGCCTGTGTGCACGTGTGCACATGTGTAAGTGTGTGTGTGTGTGTGTGCAGTCGTGTGTGGGCACAAGCCCAGTCAGGTGCATGTGTGAGCACCTGCACATGTGTGCACTTTCCCACTGCACTCCTTCCATCCACAGCACAGCGTCCCTTGGTGCACAGCTGACCCTCAGTGCTTCCACAATGTGGATTAGGACACTCAGTGGAGCCCATGGGTCCTGCGGGCCTTGAGAGGGTGCTCCAGGGAGGCTCCCAGGAGGAGNATGTGTGCACTTTCCCACTGCACTCCTTCCATCCACAGCACAGCGTCCCTTGGTGCACAGCTGACCCTCAGTGCTTCCACAATGTGGATTAGGACACTCAGTGGAGCCCATGGGTCCTGCGGGCCTTGAGAGGGTGCTCCAGGGAGGCTCCCAGGAGGAGGAGGAGCTTGGCAGAAGATGAGTCCTCCTCCCACCCTGCCCTTGGGTGCAGGCTTCTCCCCTCCTGGTCCCAGACCCTGGCCTGTGTGGAATTTCCTCTCTTTCTAGGCTGGGGCCATGGCAGAACTGTGACCTGCTGTGGGAGTCCCCTTCCTCTCAGGGAGCCAACAGGGTCCCCTAACCTGGCAAGGCATCACAGCCTGGGGTCTGCTGAGGGCCTGACCCCTCTCTAGGCATTGCCACCCAGCAAACACTCTTTGTTTAATCCTGCCTGGTTATTTTTATTTCTTGTCCTTCAGTGATGGCCTAGTCTGGCTGCACTGAGGGCTGGCCCTCCCTGTGGGTCCCCTGGGGACAGGGATTTTGGGTCTCCAACTTCAGGCTCTGAGGAGTCACTCAGGTGGAATCCAGCGAATGCTGGTCCGAGGCTGTGACTATGAACACCTCCCTCCAGTGCTTAGTGGCTGACCTCATTCTCCCTGCATTGTTTATACCTGAGCATCCCTCACAGCCCCCAGCCCGGCTCCACCCCCCCCCCCCCGCCCCCGCATCCCAGGAGAGCTGAGGCAGGAGCTGCCCATCCCCGTGTGCATGTTGGAGATAGTTTTCCCCAGAGTTGTGGCAGGGAGCGGGAAGAGCCTGTCTTCTCCTGGCTGGTATATGACTGTGACCCACTTCCAAAGTCAAACATCTACAATTACCCTTCTTTAATTGGTCTAATTTAGGAGAACAGCAGCGGTGAATTCCTTGTGTTGCTGAATCTCTTTGAGAGATGTATTAATATTCTGATTCCAAGAAGGATTGGTGTGAATTCCTCTGTTATAGATGACACAATTATATTTCTAAATTCTCCTCAATTAGTACAGATGGTTAAAAATATCCTTGATTTTTAATTAATCTTCTGAATTATAGTCCTATGAATACAAATAGATCAAATCCCTGTCCACAGACAGGCTGTGGGAGTTCACAGGCTCCATGTGTGATCAGGTCCCTAGGAGGTCACGGGGCCTCAGGAGATGATGGGCTCCAGGCCTTATGGTGGTTCTGGGGCTTCAGTGTTGGGGGAGAAAAGGAGAATCCCAGGGATGGANCTTCTGAATTATAGTCCTATGAATACAAATAGATCAAATCCCTGTCCACAGACAGGCTGTGGGAGTTCACAGGCTCCATGTGTGATCAGGTCCCTAGGAGGTCACGGGGCCTCAGGAGATGATGGGCTCCAGGCCTTATGGTGGTTCTGGGGCTTCAGTGTTGGGGGAGAAAAGGAGAATCCCAGGGATGGAGGAGCCTGGTGGCTGCCGTCTATGGGGTTGCACAGAGTCGGACACGACTGAAGCGACTTAGCAGCAGCAGCAGCAGCAGCAGCTTGCCCTTCTCAGTTCCTGCCCTATAAACCGCTGGGCCTTTGACTGTGACTTTCAGCTTTTGGGCGGAGCTGAGGGGCTGCCCTTTGCCCAGGTGACTGGGCTGTCTGCCCTAGGGGTCCCTTTATGCATGGACCCAAATGCCTCCTGTGTTGCAAGGCAATTTTTCTACTGTTTCCTCTGTTTGTGTGCCCATGTGCATAATACGTTACACAGAGAGCTTTGTGGTGGGTGTCGTCACCAACATGTAAACATTTATTCTTGTCTGTTTGAGAGTCTGCCCACCTCATTGTCTGCGAGCAGCCCTGGATCACTCTTTGTGTCCTCAGGACCTGATATGAGGCTGGCCGAGTGCTTATTGAAACAACCAGCCTTTGAAATTCAAAGCCAAATTGCCTGGACTACATCAAAATAACATTTTTTTTTTACACCAAAAAATCTTATCAACAAAATAATAGCCTATGGAATGGTAGAAAACATTTGCAAATCCTATTTCTGATATGAGGTTAACATTGAGAATATACAAAGAAGCCTAACAAAGCAGCAACAACAAAATAATCTGGCTTAAAAGGCAAAGGACTTGAATAGTCATTTATCCAAAGGAGACATACAGCCAACAGCACATGAAAAGATGCTCAGCAGCAGTGATCGGCAGGGAAGTGCAGATCAAAGTGACAGTGAGACACCTCATATCCATTAGGATGGCCCTATCAAAAACAGAAAACAGGTGCTGGCGAGGCTGTGGAGAAATGGGGCTCGTAGGCATGGCTGTAGGAATGTAAAATGCAACAGCTGCTGTGGAAAACAGTTTGGCGATTCCTCAAAAAAATAAAAGTAGTCCTGCCATGTGATCTGGGAATTCCATGTCTAGGTATTCATCCACAATTATTGAAGGCAAAATCTCAAGGTGATAACTGCACACCCATGTTCACAGAAGCCTTACTCAGTGGTCAAAGGGTGGAAACAACCCAAGTGTCAGTGGATGGCTGAACATGATGGATAAATACAATGTGGTCCATCCACACAAGGGAACAAGATTCCACCTGAACAAAGTTGAGAATTCTGACACCTGCCATAGCATGGGTGGACCTTGAGGACATTATGCTGAGTGAAATAAGGCAACTGCCCAAGGACAAATACTGTGTGATCCCACTTACATAAGGTCCCTGGAGGAGCCAAATTCATAGAGAGAGAAGGTAGGATGTGGGTGCTGGGAGGAGGGGGGATGGGGAGTTAGTGTTTAATGGGGACAAGGATTCAATGTTGCAGAAAGCAAAGGAAATGGGTGGTGGTGGGTGTTTGCACAACAATATGTATGTACTTAATGTTACTGAGCGGTGCACTGAAAATGGTTAAGGTAGTAAATTTTACAATGTGTATGTTTTATCAAAAATTTCAAAAAGCCAAATTCCCTTGGCCAGATAGCCTACCACTGAGTCCAGTCTGGACACTCCCTTCCTAGCATTCATGCCTGGTCCTGGGGTGAGGGGGTGAGAGCAGAGAGAACCAGAGTCAGGCAATAACCTTGCATATAAGAGTGGCCCCTGGCCAGTGGACAAAGTAGAAATGCCACCTGATATCTCTCTGTGCGTTCCCTACTTGCAGAACCTGAGGCAGGGGCTTCTGGGCAGGAAGGTTAATTGAGAGTAGATTCTCAGGAAGCAGGAGAGTGGATCAATAGGGGTGGAACAGAAAAGGAGGGGAAATCAATAAATGATTCATTGTTGAGCTAGTTACCACTCTGGGCAACTGGATCTCAATTCTGCTGAATATTCTCTGAAAATGCACTTTAAAATTGTTCTCTGAAGGATGCTAAAAAGTGTATTTATCCATCAACTTCTAATCTCCATCCTTTGAGGTTTGTCCTATGTAGGGGACATTCTGCAATTTTAGAGGAAGCCCTGGTGCAGAAGAGTAGAGAGTTAAGGAGGCCTTGAGATGAGAGCCCACCAAAGCGCATGGAACTGTCCAGGAAAGCAGTGCTGAAATCAGGGGGTGAGGGCAGCAAGGTGATGTCTGCTTCAGCCCACCACCCACTCACCCTCGGCTTCTCAGATCCACATGTGCCTCACATTACATCTACTCGGTCACTAAATGTTCAAAGTGGTGGCTGGTTAGACTTCCTAAGAAAAGTCTCAAGCCTGAGGGATGTGAAACTCAGCTGGATTTGCTGCTGCAGCTAGTTCTAAAATCTGTCATCTCTTTCCTTCATCACTCATTCTGGTTTTCTCACAGTCTGCACAGCCCATGCTGATAACTATGTCTAAGTTACTGGTCTTCGAGCAACGAGGAGGGGAAGAGTGGAGAGGAGAAAAAGCACCATCTTATGGGGCGTGGTAACATGAAGCCTCATCTTTTCATAGTCACCAATTTAGAGGAGGTTTCTTTCCTCTAGAAAAGGGGGGACGATTCTTCAGAGGTTGAGGTTCAAGATTCTTAGGTGCATTGACCCAAATGTCTCATCCTTGAACCAGGGTCCCACTCCTCTAATAGACCTTAGCATGAGCCCTGGAGACCTGTCAAGACTATGCATTCACTGACTCTCGTAGTTTTCCCCACCTTACATTTAATTACAGAGTTGATTTTAGCACCATCTTCCTTCTGGCTGCAGGAGATGAGGGTAAATGCCAGGAAGGCATTCTGGCTTTGACTGCACACCCTGAGCTGATAATTGGCTGACCTGAGCTTGTCACTCTCTTCCATCAAGCCGAAGGCAGTTAACAAGGAACCAGCAAACTCTCTAACTTTATAACTTCCATTGCTTCCATGTACTTCAAGGGCTGTTACTGCACAGACCAAGGCTTTCCTTTCACCTCTACCTCATCTCACATGATGCAGGGGAGAGTTCTGGTAGCTGTGATGCACACTAGGGAAGATTGTTGCTCAATTTATCACCCAGAAAAGGGGTCTTTGCTACGGTCATATGAGGAGCAATGCAGTTCTAGGATTCCATCCTGAAGGTTGGCTTTCTAAGTTTAGTTTAGATTCCCCCAAAGCAGAGCCTGAAATAAGGGATTGGACTCAGGCATTTTAATGGGTATGTGGTCCCAAGCAGTAGAAGCAGGAATGGTGGGTGGGGAATAGGACAGGAGGAAAATTCAATGAAAGGACTTTCTATGGAGATGACTACCCCTGTGTTCAGCTTCAGCCCCACCAGGGGCCTTAAAGTACCTTGTAGAAAGCATCTCATTATTGTATCTCTGAAGGAAGTGAGACTGGGCCGTTTATCCACCAACTCTCACACCCTGTGTTTTCAAAGTTAATCCTCCGCACACCTCTGGGCTGTGTCAATGCAAGGGCAAAGTGGCCTCCATCATCATCTAGGCGAAAGTTCTTTTATTTTTTAAGCTTTTGATTTTATATTGGATTATAACTCATTAGCAGTGTTTTAATGGTCTCAGGTGGACAGCAAAGGGACTCAGCCACACATATACATGTATCACATCTATTCTCTGGGGAAAGCTGATGGAAACAAAGCATAGTGATGCAGTGTATATGAGGTGGGGGAACTGTCCACTCCATGGTGCTGAAGTCGCGTGGGCTGAGGGGCTAAAGAGTGGAATATCACCACGTCTCCTACACCCACCAGGTGGATTTAGATCCGGAATACTTTCAAAACACTTCAGTGCCTCATCAGGCTGAAACCTTGCCTTTCATATACCATGCATTTTCTTCAAAAACCCCATTCTGGGACTTCCCTGGTGGTCCTCTGTTAAGAATCTGCCTGCTAATGCAGGGAACATGGGTTCAATCCCTGGTCTGGGAGGATCCCACATGCCACAGAGCAACTAAGCTCATACACCACTACTACTGAAGCTTGTGCACTCTAGAGCCTGTGCTCCACAATAAAGAGGAGCCTGTGCTCCACAATAAAGAGAAGCCATGGGAATGAGAAACCTCTCACACTGCAACAAAGAGTATCCCCCTCTCTCCATGACTAGAGAAAGCCCATGTGCTATGACAAAGACCCAGCGCAACCAAAAAAAAAAAAAAAAAATTGACATTAATGATCATTTAAAAAAAACATCTAGTTTCCTTTACCTATGGTCTGGACTCTTCAGTTCAACCTTCTAAACCCTGTGGATTTACATTAATGAGGGCATACAGTATCTGTACCAGGAGTGAACGTGAAAGTGTTAGTCACTCAGTTTTGTCTGACTCTTTGTGACCCCATAGACTGTAACCCATCAGGCTCCTCTGTCCACAGAATTCTCCATGCAAGAACACTGGAGTGGGTAGCCATTTGCTTCTCCAGGGGATCTTCCCAACCTAGGGATGGAACCTGGATCTCCTGCATTGCAAGCAGATTCTTTTATAATCTGAGCTGCCAGCGTGGGGCAGAGGGTAGTACACCAGCTGAGTGCCTGGTTGTAACTTGTTTGTCAGCTCTTGTTTGTGTAGGAAAAAAAACAGACAACCAGCTGTTGCACCAGCACATGGAGAAAAATCATGTTGATCCCTGTTTTTGTATTTTGGTTGAGTAGTCTGCGAGAACCCCAGGGGGTGTCAGGTCAGGACATCATAATCTCTGGCTGGGATAAATAGTGCCTGGCCCATTTTTCTCAGTTTGGGCTCCTGGAGACAAACATCAGCTGTTTTCATCAAAAACAAAGTGCTACCCTGTGGGAGAGTTTAAACAGCTCATCTATGAAGGGTATTACTTTTTCTTCCATGTCTGAAGTCTGTCCTAGTTTTTTTTTTCTGCTGGCTACACCCTTGAGTTACGGGTCTCCCCAGCCATAAAAGAGACATAACGTTCATCTTTCAAGAATGAGAGGCCCAGGGGCCCTTGCCAAGGGCTTCATATGGCTCTCTGACAAATATGCCATGATCTTGACCTTGCTAGCTCCAGAAGCCCCAGTCAGAGGGAACTGGGCATCCTGGATGGGTGGAGGGAAAGCTAGTGAGCAGGTGGCCCCTGGGGTGTGATCTCCTGAGCCCTTCATTTGATGTAGGGGGAGTCCGGTCCTGGTTTCTCTGTACTAGTGTCCCCAGGACACCAGGGAGGGAAAAAAAGAGAACACAAGGCTTGAGAATGTGAATAATTCCCAAATTGTCTTATACTTTTGTGGGAGCTCAGCACTCAAGGTGATTTCCCCATCGGACAATGGAAAGAGTGTGTGTGCTGGGAGCATAACTGGATTTGAATCTTGGCTGCCCATTTGTCAAGGGATATGACTGGAAGCAAGAGATAGTTGGTCTGAGAGCTAACTTCTTCATTTGAATCAAGGGCATAATATTCTTCACCTTACAAAGTTGTCGCAGGGATAAATGAGGTGACGCAAGCGACATGCTGGCCCCATGTGGGGCACACAGCCAAGCAGTCACTGGACGCTTGCTTCTTTCCCTTTTTGTGTTGCAGGGAGAAAAACAAGCTGTGGGGCTCTGCTGACTGGAAAGCACAGGGGGTTGGGAGGGACAAACCACACCGTTGTCCACTGACCTCCAGGCACTCTGAAGGCTGATGAAAAGGGTAGCTTCGGATGCTGGAAGCACCGAGAGGTACCTCTTTGATCTGCCTGCTTTAAAAATTCTATCCTTACAGTAACCTCACTTTAGGCTTTTTCATTTCTACAGGATTTCCTAATCCCCTTTAAATAAAGATCAAAAAGGAGCCAGGTCTTGGCAGCATCTCCCCCTTTCCCGCTGGTCAGTACCCTGTAGAGGTTTGGGTTGAAAGTCCTGCTGACTGGCTTGGGAGAATTGAGGACACTGTATCTGGGCTCCAAGCTGGGTGGAAAACTTGGTCTCCTAGTACCTGATCTGACCCTGATCCTTCTCCTCCTGAGTTTCTGCTTCTTCTGAACCAAGCATAGTTTTAAATGCATTAACTCATTTACTGCTCACAATTGTCTGTGAGGTAGGTGACCATTGTTGTCATCCCATTTTACAGATTGAGAGGCTGAGGCACAGAGAGTTGCAATGACTTGCCTAAGAGCACACAGAGGGTAAGCGGCAGAGCCCGGGTTTGTGGTCCAGAGTCTATGTACATAACCACATGGGTGAAATACCAAGAACTTAACTCACTTAGTGGTAGGTTCTTAATCTTCCTGGGAGTCTAGGACAATTTCCGTTGCAAAGAATGAGTCGTCTGCCCCAGTTCAAAGGCTCCCCTCCATGTACTGTCTGGACACTGGGACTCCTGGCACATTTCTGGGGGCCATATTTCCCAAAGCATCCAGGGGAGAACTTGGGGGAAAATATAGAGTGGCCCAACTTCTGATGCCCTGGGGTATCCGTAGCCATGGGGGCCTGACCATTTACTACTATTGCGTCACAGATGGCAGGAAAAACATCTGCTCGTTTAGTCTCAGGATCAGCTTTTGGTTAAACATGGAACTGAGAAGTATTTTTCCTCTAACTTTAAAATGAGGGCAGGAAGGCAGAGTGAGCTGAGCTTTACGGCCCAGAAGCCACTAGTCTAGTTTCCATCCAAAAGGCAGAGGGGCTCTGACACTTGGTGCAGTGGGGACTCAGTGAGGGAGGGGCCCCACCAGTTGTGAAGTCTGCAAACATTTGTCTCAGGTAAGGAGAGCTCACTGGTGCCAAGCAGGCACCCAGGACCTGGTGTGGCCAGAGGGGGCATCGATCTTATACTGGGGATAGAGGCCAGAGTTGGCAGTGAGCATGGACTCTTGTCCTCACTGCTCCAGGGCAAGGAACCCTCCAGACCTGTCCCAGGATGGGGATGTCCAGGCCCCCACCTCCCTTTAAGACCGTGAGATGACTTGAGGATGGCATGAAGTGGGAGTGAGTGAGCAGGCTGCCTCTCAGCAATCTACATGTGTGCATGTATGTGCACATATGCACCCGAGCAACACATCTATGCACACCCCAGCACATATGCATTGACACGTGCACAGTCCCACGTGTACACACACACACACCTCTCAGGTCCAGACTACCAGGGCAGGAGGAGTTCTAGCTTCTTTAAGATTTGGTGTCCTTGCCTGTGTGGCCTGAGTCAAGGTGATCAAAGGCAGCAGGTCAGATGTCAGAGGCACAGAGGCTGGAGTAGGGTTGGGGAGGAGCCACGGTGTGGTCCTCACAAGGTCTAGGTCAGTGACTGGCTGAGTGGTTGAAAGAGAAAGTTGTGAGGAGTTTTGGGGGCAGATGATGGGGAGGCCTGGTATTGGGAGGAATCAAGCCCCCAAGACGGGGGCAGGAGCGGGTGGAGGGGGGAGGAAGGGAGAGGCAGGTGCTGCAGTCCCCAAGGAGGGAGGGGTATGTGGGGGGAAGGGGAATGTGACAGCAAGGATGTAGTGCCCGCTCAGCACCAGTGAGTGCTCCTTATTTGAGA
Source organism: Neotragus moschatus (assembly GCA_006410615.1). Lineage (NCBI taxonomy): Eukaryota > Metazoa > Chordata > Mammalia > Artiodactyla > Bovidae > Neotragus > Neotragus moschatus. The sequence continues at coordinate 870,034 of SJYA01002443.1, read as the reverse complement.
CTTGAGACAAACGTTTGCTGATTTCATTACTAGTGGAGAAGGGGCCATAAAGTCACTGAAGTGCCATTAAAGATGATGTCTTGACAGCAGAAGGGGGGACGTGGTCTGTAGGATAGACTCTTGCAGAAGTGATGCAGTAGGAAGGTTTCTCTGGGAACTCCAGGGTTAAGAGTTCACCTTCCAGTGTAGGTTCAATCCCTGGTCAGCGATCTAAGATTCCACATGCCTCACACCCCACTCCAGTACTCTTGCCTGGAAAATCCCATGGATGGAGGAGCCTGGTAGGCTGCAGTCCACGGGATTGCTAAGAGTTGGACATGACTGAGCGACTTCACTTTCACTTTTCACTTTCATGCATTGGAGAAGGAGATGGCAACCCACTCCAGTGCTCTTGCCTGGAGAATCCCAGGGATGGGGGAGCCTGGTAGGCTGCCGTCTATGGGGTTGCACAGAGTCGGACACGACTGAAGTGACTTAGCAGCACAACCAAAAAGCCAAATCATAAAACAGAAGGAATATTGTAACAAATTCAATAAAAACTTAAAAAATGGTCCACATCAGAAAAATCTTTTTAAAAAAAGTGATCTAGTATTTCCTCTCCCTGATCCTTGCCCTTGGGGGCTCTCACACAATCTCTGGGCTTGGCCAAGGGACTTGCCTTGACCAGGGGACATGAGAAGCAGAGGCTTGTCTGTTTGCGGTGTTGAGAGGTGGAGGCCACCACCTGAACCAGCCTTAGCCAGCCTGCTGGGAGATGAGCTCCATAAGGGGACCCAAGGGCCAGCCCTTGGGGTTGACAGTCTGGAGGACACCAGACAGGTGAGGGGGCCCAGTGAGGTCATCAGGCCGCCAGCCCACCTACCTGAGACCAGAGATGTGCAGGGGAGCCCAGTTGGAGTCAGCCAGGAGTAGCCTAGACGAAGCTGGCTGGCACTTCTCAAAACCCCGCTCCTGTCTAAGCCCCACTCTCGAGACCCTGTCCCCTCAAAGACCTGCCCAGGCTGTGAGTTCTGAGTTTTGCCTGTCAATCACCTTGGTTTTCCTGAACCAGCTGGGTAAGTGGGCTTCTTATATTTGCAACCTAAAAGCCTGAGCTTGTGTTCCTGGTGGCCTGGAGACTCCTGGATGACAAGGTTGGCCATGGCAGCTTGTCTTATAAAGCCAGTACCGCCTGGGATCCTGGCCAGAGGAGGGACCTGTAGGGAACCTTAGATGCCCTGGGTCATCCTCTCTTTCCCAGGGGGGAATTCCAGTGGAGGCCTTGGAGATAAGCCTAGAGAAGCCAAGTGAACTTGCTCCTCTGCCAGCCTTGGGGCAGGGTGTTTGGGGATAGAGTCACTCCTTTGAGGGTTGCTTGTCCTGGGCTTGGCACAAGGGCCTGTTAGTGGAGCCTCAGACACCCCAGAACAGACAGCATCCAGCCACTACCTCCCACCTCATTCCCTAAGTTATGATGACGTAAAAGATGTTTCCATTGCCTTTTATGGCCTGAATTGTGTCTTCCCACACCCCCCAATTCACATAGTGATGTCCTGATGCCACGACTTCAGCATGTGACTCTATTTGGAGATAAGTCTTTATAGAGGTAGTTAAGTAAAGTGGGTCATGGGGTGGGTCCTGATTCCATATGACCCATGGGGTGGGTCCTGATTCCATATGACTGATTTGGAATGTTCCTTACAGGAAGAGGAGATCAGGACACAGACATACACAGAGGGAGGACCATGTGAGGACACAGAGAGGAGGCGATGTTTACAGGTTGACAAGCAAAGCCTCGGGAGGAACTGACACCTGGATCTTGGATTACAGCCTCCAGGACGGGCAGAGGATAAGTGTCTGTTGTTAAGCACTGGATCTGCAGTGCTCTGTTATGGCTGCCCCAGCGTGCCTGTATACTGACTATGCATCGTGGAGAATGTCTCAGAAATAGAGGTAGGATAGCATCACAGCAGACCCTGGAAAGAGAGCGGTCCCATGGATGGTCCTGCTCCTTTGCTTGGTTTCTCCCCATTTTCTTATCTTCCTCATTTTTTATTCCTATTATTAGTCAATTAAAAGATGCTTGCTTCTTGGAAGAAAAGCTATGACAAACCTAGAGAGTGTATTAAAAAACAGAGACATCACTTTGCCAACAAAGGTCTGTCTAGTCAAAGTTATGGTTTTTCCAGTAGTTGTGTGTGGATGTGAGAGTTGGACTATAAAGAAAGCTTAGTGCCAAAGAATTGGTGCTTTTGAACTGTGATGTTGGAGAAGACTCTCAAGAGTCCCTTGGAGAGCAAGGAGGTCAAGTCAGTCAGTCCTAAAGGAAATCAGTCCTGAATATTCATTGGAAGGACTGATGCTGAAGCTGAAGCTCCAATACTTTGGCCCCCTGATGTGAAGAGCCGACTCACTGGAAAAGACCCTGATGCTGGGAAAGATTGAAACTAGGAAGGGAAGGGGACGACAGGGGATGAGATGGTTGGATGGCTTCACTGGCTCAATGGACGTGAGTTTGAGCAAACTCTGGGAGACAGTGAAGGACAGAGGAGCCTGGCTTGCTGCAGTTCATGGGATCACAAAAAATTGGATGTGACTTAGCGACTGAACAACAACAATATTATTAGTCAAGATTATTTTTGAGTCTGAAGGTCTTAGCACCCTTCATGGGGGAAGGTGATGAGCTTACAGAATATGATTCAGGCTTCCCTCTCCACATCCAGTCTGGGTGCCCTGGGATCTTGCTCCTGGGGTCTAAGAGAAGAGGAGCTGGTCCCACAGCGAGAGGTACTTCCTTTGACACGAGGACCCAGAGAGGCAGACTTGCAGCATCCTATCCTGCCTAGCAGCCACAGAGGCTGCTTCCTAGAGCCTTGCAGGGATGCTAAAGGGAGGACATGATCTCCCATCCCCCATACATGGAGTAGGGTAAGGAGGTGCGGAGGAGGAAGATGTCTGGCCCCATAGAGGGCTCTACCCAGTTGAACCAAGTGTATCTTCACAAGAATGAAGACCAGGAGACACCCCTTGTGGCCCAGTGGTTAATAATCTACCTTCCAATACAGGGGGGGCAGGTTTAATTCCTGTTGGGGAGCTAAGATCCTGGATGCCTCCAGGCTGAAAAACCAAAACATAGAAAAGAGAAGCAATATTGTAACAAATTTTGTTACAATAAAGTGTTCAATAAAGACTTTAAAGAGGGATCACACCCCCCCAAAAAAATGTTAAAAAAAAAAAAAGAGCCTAAAGCATAGAGACCAGGAACAAAAAGCACATACAGTATTCAGTCTCATTCCTGCCCCCCCCCCCCCAAAAAAAAAGAGAGAGAGAGGCAGAAACGATGGAAAGAATAAACTCCAGCATATCATCATGATTATCATCAGGATCAGTTACGGCTAGACAGCAGAAAGATGGGTGGGCTGACGACTTTTCATCTCTCCCCTGCTTTTAGAATTATTCAAAACAAGCTCATGTTGTTTTAAGGATAAAATTAAGAGAAAAGCAAGCTTTTTTTCTTGGGTAGAGAAAGTGACAAAGAGACAGGACTTGGGTATTCACTGTCTGGGCTCCTTGTCACTCACACCCATGGGGACTCAGACACGTCACACATCACCAGGGGTAGCTTCCTCGTGTGTGAAATGAGGAACTGGCGCCTTCTTTGGAGGTTCAAGTAAGAATTACAAGGAAGTCATAGCCATGTGATTCTGGGCACTGCATGCCCTCAATACACGTGAGCTGTTTTTATGGTTATTACTATTTTCTGGCCAGAAGCATCACTCAGGAGGAGGAAACCTGTGTGGTATTCTCGCTGATTAACTTTTTGATGAAACTCAAGGGCAAATTCCAATCTTCCTTTATTAGAAAGTGAGTTCCACCTTTTGTCTTGGAAGTGGACTTAGGGTTGGAGGGAGGGCTGCCTGAGACAGAGATGCCTGGCATGTCTTCTGGGGTTGCTTTTGCAGCTGGGAGTCCAGCCCCTGGATCAGACTCTGGGTCAGTCACAACTGAGGAAAAGTACACAGGTGCCCTCTTCTGCACCTCTGGGAACTGGATTTGTGTGTGCTTTGGGGAAGAGTGCTGTGAAAGTGCTGCATTCAATATGCCAGCAAATTTGGAAAACTCAGCAGTGGCCACAGGACTGGAAAAGGTCAGTTTTCATTCCAATCCCAAAGAAAGGCAATGCCAAAGATTGTTCAAACTACATTTGCACTCATCTCTCACTCTAGCCAAGTAATGCTCAAAATTCTCCAAGCCAGGTTTTAACAGTACATAAACTGTGAACTTCCAGATGTTCAAGCTGGAAAAAGGCAGAGGAACCAGAGATCAAATTGCCAACATACATTGGAACATCAAAAAGGCAAGAGAGTTCCAGAAAAACATCTACTTTAATCTGCATTATTTACTACACCAAAGCCTTTGACTGTGTGGATCACAACAAACTATGGATAATTCTTCAAGAGATGGGAATACCAGACCACCTTATCTGCCTCCTGTGAAATCTGTATGCAGGTCAAGAAGCAACAGTTAGAACTGGACACGAAACAACAGACTGGTTCCAAATTGGGAAAGGAGTACATCAGGTCTTTACTTTGACACTGTGATTATTTCACTTGTATGCTGAGTACATCATGTGAAATGCCAGGCTGGATGAAGCACAAGCTGGAATCAAGATTGCCAGGAGAAATATCAATAACCTCAGATACACAGATGACACCACCCTTATGCAGAAAGTGAAGAACTAAAGAGCCTCTTGGTGAAGGTGAAAAAGGAGAGCGAAAAAATTGGCTTAAAACTCAGCATTCATAAAACTAAGATCATGACTTCTGGTCCCATCACTTCATGGCAAATAGATGAGGAAACAATGGAAACGGTAAGAGACTTTATTTTGGGGGGCTCCAGAATCACTGCAGATGGTGACTGTAGCCGCGAAATTAAGATACTTGCTCCCTGGAAGAAAAGCTATGACCAACCTAGACAGCATATTAAAAAGCTGAGATATTACTTTGCCAACAAAGGTTCATCTAGTCCAAGGTATGGTTTTTTCAGTACTCATGAATGGATGTGAGAGTTGGGCTATAAAAAAAGCTGAACACCAAGGAATTGATGCTTTTGAACTGTGGTGTTGGAGAAGACTCTTGAGAGTCCTTTGGCCGGCAAGGAAATCAAACCAGCCAATCCTAAAGGAAATCAAACCAGTCAGTCCTAAAGGAAATCAACCCTGAATATTCATTGGAAGTACTGATGCTGAAGCTGAAACTCCAACACTTTGGCCACTTGATGCGAAGAACTGATTCATTGGAAAAGACCCTGATGCTGGGAGGGATTGGGGGCAGGAGGAAAAGGGGACGACAGAGCATGAGATGGTTGGATGGTATCATCGACTGAATGGCCGTGAGTTTGAGCAAGCTCTGGGAGTTGGTGACGGACAGAGCAGCCTGGTGTTCTGTAGTCCATGGGGTTGCAAAGAATTGGGCAAGGCTGAGTGACTGAACTGAGGTGAACTGAACTCTGTATAGAAGTTAAATAAGCAAGGTGACAATGTACAGCCTTGATATACTCCTTTCCCAGTTTTCAGCCATACATATTCATATATTTGCTCCCTCTCGAGCCTCCCTCCCATTGCCCACCATTGCACTATTCTAGGTCATCACAGAGCACGGAGTGGAGCTCCCTGAGCTCTACAGTAGCTTCCCACTCGCTGTCTGTTTTACACGTGGTGGTTTATATAGGTCAATCCCAACCTCCCAGGTCACCCCACCCCCTTCCCCTGCTGTGTCTGCATGTCTGTTTCCTACGTCTGTGAGTCTATTCCTGCAAGTAGGTTCATCTGTACCTTTTTTCTAGATTCCACATACATGCATTAATATTGAGTATTTGTTTTTCTCTTTCTGACTTACTTCACTTTGTGTGCCAGACTCTTGGTACAGCCACATCTCTACAAATGACCCAGTTTCATTCCTTTGTTTAGCTGAGTAATATTCCATTGTATATATGTACCATATCTTTGGATTGAGTATTGGAATTGACACCCCCCACACCTCAGAAATACCTGAAACCATTCCAGATGCTCAGGGCAGCATAAACACTAAGGAGGAAAGGCTTTGTGGACCAGGGCAGAGGAATATGGATCATTTTCCTGTAGAAATTAGTGGAAGCAAAGCATCCCTATGAAGGAAAGGTGCATTAATCCATTCTGTTTCCCAACCCCTCATTTGATTCTAATGCTTATTTCTTGTTTGAGGTTAAGATGCTGTGTAACAAATCAAACAAACAATTAATAGTGACTTAAGTCAACATCTATCTGTTATTCACAGTGTCCCTGTGTCAAAGGTCTGTGCTGGGTCCTCTGCTGAGGATCCCACAAGGCTGCCACTGGAGTCTCGGCTGGGGCAGTTTCCCCTTCTGGAACTTGAGCTCTTCTTCCAATCTCATTTGCTGTTGATAGAATCCGGTTCCTTGTGGTTGTAGGACTGAAGTTCTCCTGTTTTTCTGCCGGCCAGGGGCTGCTCTCAGCTCTGAGGGGCTACTCACTGTTCCTTGCTTCTTGCTCCGTAGACAGCTCCTAACATGGACACTGGCTTCCTTCTGGGCCAGCAGAAGTGTGTCTTTCTCTCCTTCCTTAGATTTCTAGATTCCCTTTTCAGAGCTCACCTGATTAGATCACGCCCTTGGAGGAAATCGCCTTTTGATGAATGCTGATGAGGGACCTTCATCACGTCTTCAGTATCCCTTTTGTAACATGACATCATCCGGGGTGAGACTCCCTTGGATAATGGGGATAGACAATGCTAAGGGGTTCTCTGGTGTTTGAAGACTCTGTGAATGCACGAAGCCTGGAGAACGTAGATGCTCTTCTCCTCATAGGATGGTTGGGACCCCATGTGGGGCCTCCAAGCGCCTTCTGAGCCCTCATGGGTGGTTCCCAGAGGGGAGACTCCGTTCCTGCAGGGCCTGCCCACAGGTGGGCACCAGACACAGCTCCAGCAAAGCTCAGAGGACAACAGAGTGGGGTAGGGTGGTGGTTCAGGTCTCTGGGGGCCTCTAGGGGAGGTAGGACAGTGGGTGAGGGGTTCCTGGACTGGGGCCTTTATTAGAGAGACCAAAAGCCTATACGTTTTAGAGTTCAGACTTGGGCCTGACTGTCTGCCCTTGGCTGTCAGCTTGGCTGGAGCCCTGGGGGATGGACACGTGGGTGGGTGTGTTTAGGCTGGAGGAGACCATCTGGCCAACACCTAGGGGTGTACAGCCTGAGGGGCTCGAGACAGGACAAGACATGCTATGCTTTCAGTGCTGCACTGGGGAGTTTCTGGGAAGGTTCTCCCTCTGGGTTTTAAAATAGAGGAAAAGTCTGTTGCCCTTCATAACAGCATGTTTTGTTTTTGGTTGGCTCCTAACCACATCTGTCGATATCATTCTAACTAAAGTTATGTGACTCTGGTGCTGTGGTCCAGAGGAATTTGTGTTATAACCGCATCGATTTTTCATAAATGCCAAGCTCCAGGACGACCAGCATCGCTGTATTTCAGGTTGCCCCTGTTTCCTGGTTTTCAACTTGGAAAGGAGCCCTTTTGAAAAGGGCAACTCTGCTTCCCATCGTGTAGGTGGGGACCGAGGCCAGAAGGCTTAGAGAAAGCCTGGCGTCAGGGGTGGGAGGGGGGCCAACCCAAGGGTGGTGGCCCCACGTGGCTGCCAAGTGCGCAATGGCTTAATGTATTTTTCTTCAAAGCTGTATAGATGGGTCTTTACAGAAATTTATTAGGGGAGTAAGCCACAGATGAAAAATCAAACACTTAGAAAAATCATTTAAGGTTTTTATTTATACCATACGTGAAAATACCGGCTTGGTTTGGAATTGGAGCTGTTGCATAATTTATAGCCCCCAAACCAAATCCTAATGCAACATGCTCTTAAGTTTCACAGGGCCCTGAGGCACACAATTTATATTCCGCTCCACGAAGGAGAGAATGAATGGCAGTTTGGTGGCGGGAGGGGACAGGAGTCTTCCCGGGAGCCCGAGAAGGAAAGGCGGCACGGGACGCAGGAAGGCAGACATGGTTCGGGTGTAGGACTGCAAAGTGGTTTATAATGGAAGGACTGTAATTTATTTTGACACTGATCATGTATTATTCAGCTAGAGTAAAAATAAACCTTATTAACCGGGAAAACAGATCCTCATCTTCTGCCCCCGCTATGTCAACTGCAACTCAATTGTGAAGATCAGGACAGCAGTGGAGTTTCCTCAAACATCTTATCGGCACTGAAAGAATCATATCCCTCCCTGGGAAGAGACTTACAAACACGCAAGTGCATCCCGTAGTATGCTTCATCTTCCCCAGGAACCGACCTCTCCCTCCCTTCTCCCTCTCCCCTTTCCTCCCTTCTCCCTCTCTCCCTCCCTCCATCTTCCTCCTTTTCTTCCCTCTCTCCCATCCTTCCTTGTTCCGTCCCTTATTTCATTCCTGTATTCCACACCAGCTCCATCTCGGGCACTGTACCCACATCCCACCTTAGGACCCTCTCAATTCTGTGAAACATGCAATCCTGATCTTCATTTTTCAGATGACAGAGTGAATTGTGTGTACAAGAACCTGTGGTCTCCAGCCCCCACCTTCCATCCCGCCAACCCTCCTGTCAGAGATTGAGCAGCATCAGCCCGGAATTCATATCTACTGGGAATCTCAGAATGTGATCTTCTGGGAAATGGGGTCTTTGAAGATGTAGTCACGTTAAGAAGAGGCTATAATGGATCAGGATGAGCCCTAAATCCCAGGGTTGGTGTCCTTACAAGAAGAGGAAACAGACACATGAGGCGAGGCCACAGGGAGGCAGAGATGGGGTTACAAGTCTTTGTCTACAAGCCCAGGATTGCTGGTCATTCCCAGAGATGGAGAGAGATGGGGGATGACTCTCAGAGCCTCCAGGAGGAACCAGCCTGCTCATAGGTGATCTCAGACCTCCAACCTCACAGACTCTCAGAGAGAAGTGAGACTCTCATTTTAAGTGTCCCTGCCTCTCCCCACCTCCCAGTTTTTGGTCCTTGGTTAGGGCACCTTCTTGGAAATGTAAGGAGACGCAGAGCTGGCCTTGGTCATTCCTGCAAAGACGAGGGGGAACATGGTGGGATTCAGGGACTGAAAGCTCTCTGGGGGTTTCTGAGCAGGGCCTTGCCGCCCTGTAGTGACCAGCTGGGTATCGACTTGTGGGCAAGTCCCGTGTTGTGAGTCTCGAGGGCCAGGACTGGACAGGCTCCTGAGGGGTTTGGCCTGACTTTGGATTTGGGGTCTACCTCGACACGGAGTGGCCTTACTTCAGGATGCTTTGCTCATGTCTGTAAGATGCTTTTTCCAAACAAGACGCCCACATCTTCCATGGCGAGAAGGTGGGTGGATCTTTTTCTGTCACCAATATCCATCTTTTATTGTGATAAAATACACAAAATGTAAACTTTCATTTTAGCCACTTTTAAGGGCACAGTCTGTGACATTAAGCACATTCACATTTTTGTGTAACCATCACCACCATCCATCTCCAGAACTTTCTCACCTTCCCAGACCAAAACTCTGCCCCNTTAATCCATTCTGTTTCCCAACCCCTCATTTGATTCTAATGCTTATTTCTTGTTTGAGGTTAAGATGCTGTGTAACAAATCAAACAAACAATTAATAGTGACTTAAGTCAACATCTATCTGTTATTCACAGTGTCCCTGTGTCAAAGGTCTGTGCTGGGTCCTCTGCTGAGGATCCCACAAGGCTGCCACTGGAGTCTCGGCTGGGGCAGTTTCCCCTTCTGGAACTTGAGCTCTTCTTCCAATCTCATTTGCTGTTGATAGAATCCGGTTCCTTGTGGTTGTAGGACTGAAGTTCTCCTGTTTTTCTGCCGGCCAGGGGCTGCTCTCAGCTCTGAGGGGCTACTCACTGTTCCTTGCTTCTTGCTCCGTAGACAGCTCCTAACATGGACACTGGCTTCCTTCTGGGCCAGCAGAAGTGTGTCTTTCTCTCCTTCCTTAGATTTCTAGATTCCCTTTTCAGAGCTCACCTGATTAGATCACGCCCTTGGAGGAAATCGCCTTTTGATGAATGCTGATGAGGGACCTTCATCACGTCTTCAGTATCCCTTTTGTAACATGACATCATCCGGGGTGAGACTCCCTTGGATAATGGGGATAGACAATGCTAAGGGGTTCTCTGGTGTTTGAAGACTCTGTGAATGCACGAAGCCTGGAGAACGTAGATGCTCTTCTCCTCATAGGATGGTTGGGACCCCATGTGGGGCCTCCAAGCGCCTTCTGAGCCCTCATGGGTGGTTCCCAGAGGGGAGACTCCGTTCCTGCAGGGCCTGCCCACAGGTGGGCACCAGACACAGCTCCAGCAAAGCTCAGAGGACAACAGAGTGGGGTAGGGTGGTGGTTCAGGTCTCTGGGGGCCTCTAGGGGAGGTAGGACAGTGGGTGAGGGGTTCCTGGACTGGGGCCTTTATTAGAGAGACCAAAAGCCTATACGTTTTAGAGTTCAGACTTGGGCCTGACTGTCTGCCCTTGGCTGTCAGCTTGGCTGGAGCCCTGGGGGATGGACACGTGGGTGGGTGTGTTTAGGCTGGAGGAGACCATCTGGCCAACACCTAGGGGTGTACAGCCTGAGGGGCTCGAGACAGGACAAGACATGCTATGCTTTCAGTGCTGCACTGGGGAGTTTCTGGGAAGGTTCTCCCTCTGGGTTTTAAAATAGAGGAAAAGTCTGTTGCCCTTCATAACAGCATGTTTTGTTTTTGGTTGGCTCCTAACCACATCTGTCGATATCATTCTAACTAAAGTTATGTGACTCTGGTGCTGTGGTCCAGAGGAATTTGTGTTATAACCGCATCGATTTTTCATAAATGCCAAGCTCCAGGACGACCAGCATCGCTGTATTTCAGGTTGCCCCTGTTTCCTGGTTTTCAACTTGGAAAGGAGCCCTTTTGAAAAGGGCAACTCTGCTTCCCATCGTGTAGGTGGGGACCGAGGCCAGAAGGCTTAGAGAAAGCCTGGCGTCAGGGGTGGGAGGGGGGCCAACCCAAGGGTGGTGGCCCCACGTGGCTGCCAAGTGCGCAATGGCTTAATGTATTTTTCTTCAAAGCTGTATAGATGGGTCTTTACAGAAATTTATTAGGGGAGTAAGCCACAGATGAAAAATCAAACACTTAGAAAAATCATTTAAGGTTTTTATTTATACCATACGTGAAAATACCGGCTTGGTTTGGAATTGGAGCTGTTGCATAATTTATAGCCCCCAAACCAAATCCTAATGCAACATGCTCTTAAGTTTCACAGGGCCCTGAGGCACACAATTTATATTCCGCTCCACGAAGGAGAGAATGAATGGCAGTTTGGTGGCGGGAGGGGACAGGAGTCTTCCCGGGAGCCCGAGAAGGAAAGGCGGCACGGGACGCAGGAAGGCAGACATGGTTCGGGTGTAGGACTGCAAAGTGGTTTATAATGGAAGGACTGTAATTTATTTTGACACTGATCATGTATTATTCAGCTAGAGTAAAAATAAACCTTATTAACCGGGAAAACAGATCCTCATCTTCTGCCCCCGCTATGTCAACTGCAACTCAATTGTGAAGATCAGGACAGCAGTGGAGTTTCCTCAAACATCTTATCGGCACTGAAAGAATCATATCCCTCCCTGGGAAGAGACTTACAAACACGCAAGTGCATCCCGTAGTATGCTTCATCTTCCCCAGGAACCGACCTCTCCCTCCCTTCTCCCTCTCCCCTTTCCTCCCTTCTCCCTCTCTCCCTCCCTCCATCTTCCTCCTTTTCTTCCCTCTCTCCCATCCTTCCTTGTTCCGTCCCTTATTTCATTCCTGTATTCCACACCAGCTCCATCTCGGGCACTGTACCCACATCCCACCTTAGGACCCTCTCAATTCTGTGAAACATGCAATCCTGATCTTCATTTTTCAGATGACAGAGTGAATTGTGTGTACAAGAACCTGTGGTCTCCAGCCCCCACCTTCCATCCCGCCAACCCTCCTGTCAGAGATTGAGCAGCATCAGCCCGGAATTCATATCTACTGGGAATCTCAGAATGTGATCTTCTGGGAAATGGGGTCTTTGAAGATGTAGTCACGTTAAGAAGAGGCTATAATGGATCAGGATGAGCCCTAAATCCCAGGGTTGGTGTCCTTACAAGAAGAGGAAACAGACACATGAGGCGAGGCCACAGGGAGGCAGAGATGGGGTTACAAGTCTTTGTCTACAAGCCCAGGATTGCTGGTCATTCCCAGAGATGGAGAGAGATGGGGGATGACTCTCAGAGCCTCCAGGAGGAACCAGCCTGCTCATAGGTGATCTCAGACCTCCAACCTCACAGACTCTCAGAGAGAAGTGAGACTCTCATTTTAAGTGTCCCTGCCTCTCCCCACCTCCCAGTTTTTGGTCCTTGGTTAGGGCACCTTCTTGGAAATGTAAGGAGACGCAGAGCTGGCCTTGGTCATTCCTGCAAAGACGAGGGGGAACATGGTGGGATTCAGGGACTGAAAGCTCTCTGGGGGTTTCTGAGCAGGGCCTTGCCGCCCTGTAGTGACCAGCTGGGTATCGACTTGTGGGCAAGTCCCGTGTTGTGAGTCTCGAGGGCCAGGACTGGACAGGCTCCTGAGGGGTTTGGCCTGACTTTGGATTTGGGGTCTACCTCGACACGGAGTGGCCTTACTTCAGGATGCTTTGCTCATGTCTGTAAGATGCTTTTTCCAAACAAGACGCCCACATCTTCCATGGCGAGAAGGTGGGTGGATCTTTTTCTGTCACCAATATCCATCTTTTATTGTGATAAAATACACAAAATGTAAACTTTCATTTTAGCCACTTTTAAGGGCACAGTCTGTGACATTAAGCACATTCACATTTTTGTGTAACCATCACCACCATCCATCTCCAGAACTTTCTCACCTTCCCAGACCAAAACTCTGCCCCTTTAAACACTTACTCCACACCCTTCCCCTAGCCCCTGGCACATCCCAGCCCCTTTCCTGTGCCTATGAATCTGTGCCAGGGGCCTCATGTAAGTGGAATCACACAGGACTTGTCCTCTGGGGATTGGCTTCTTACCTACGAGGGGCAGAGGAGGATTGGATGGACAGCTTCCTGTCCAGAGAAGTACACCCGCACTTACTATGCTCAGCTGGTGACTGACCTATGAACCTTGGGTCCTGACTCCAGCCCCAGGGGTAATCGGTGCTGTCTGTGATCTTTTCATACTTGCATCGCCCTTCTTGGCAGGTCCCCAGACCCGCCATGCCACACCACACTTGCCCAGCCTCCCTCCCTCCCCACCGTTCTCTTTTCCCCTCCCCACCCCCTTTCCTGAGCTTGTATGGCCCCTTTTGCCTGGATCACCCCTTCCTTGCCTTCTGCCTGGCTGCCCCCATGATCTTCTAGGGAAAGCATGCACATGACCAGCTGTGGGAAGGCCTCTCTTGTCCTCCACGACCCGCAGAACACACCCCATCTCAGCCTGTGCCTCCCCGGAGAGAGGGGTGCTGGAGGCCAGCATGAGGAACTCCGCCCGTGGCAAAGGTCATGAGGAAGGAGGCTTGGCATACACAAAGGCGTGATCAGGCCTCAGGAAATCCCCTGTTCCCAAGCATCTACCCCCCAAACCAGAGTCTGTTTTATGCTCTCACCTACACCTCTGACTTTACGGGGGGCTCTCCCCCATAACCATCTCTCTCGGAGAAGGAGTTAAACTACAGCTCCAGTTAATAAAAATTCCTGGGCATGACAAGAGTGTTTCAGCTTACGAACTCCTCTGAAGGTTGTCTAGCCTGCCTGTATAGGTTCATCTGGCCACATGTGATTGTTTACAGCCTCCCAACCGTGAGAGGCACGAGATGTTTTAGACTTACTAAAGGCAGATTTTTTGGGAAGTTAGAATTTATTAGTATAGTGGGTTGGTTAAGAAGTATATTGGTGAAGGGTTTTTCATTTGTTGTGTCAATAATTGTTACTAATTCCCTGCCCTGGGTGTGACAAGGGTGTCTCAGGTCAAACCTCTCTGTGGGCAGACTAGTTTGCGTGACAGGATTATCCATACTCCTGCCCCTACTCATGTGATTGTTTACTACCTCTCAACCATAAATAGCACAGAGAGTTTGGAGTATTTTGAAGGTCTTAAGTAGCATAGGGCTTTTCTCATTGTTGAGTCAATGATTGCCGCCAGGCCTCCACGTCCTTAGGCACCTGGGAATCTATTAATCAATGTATTTGGAATATAGGAAAGGAAATAAAGTAGTTTTTGATGTTAGCAATACTAGACCTTTTGAGTTAATGAATTTTCTCTTTTGTTATAGACCACTGTACTTTGTTATAAATCACTGTGTCTTTGCTATGTAAAAATGTAACTTTATCACTATCTTAAGACTAAATAGATCTTAAGGGGAACATTGGTAAAGGGATTTCATTTATTGGGCTGATGTTTGCTGCTGAATCTCCATAGTCCTTGCTCTTATAATGAATATAACTAGCATATAAGAGAAATAAGTATTAACCTTTAAGATTAATCATGTTAACCTTGGATTAAATAAATTCCTTTCTTGATTGTAACTCACTACACCCTCACCCTATAGGAATGCAACTTTATTTGGAGGGTGGTGCTTGGTTTAAGAAAAAACACCCTTGGAAAAAATAAGATTTTTGGTTATCAGAAAGAAAGGGTCATAAAATGTCAGCAGGCCTCATGGCCAGAAGATGATGTAAAACCCCTAAAACCTTTTTGTATACATCTATGCAAAGCACCTGATTTTGACAAGGGTCAGGTCTGCTGACCCCCGCGTGACTCTGTGTTCATCCCTATGTGTAACAGAAGTTATATAAGCAAAACTGAAAATAAAGAAAACGGATCAGTTTCCAGAAAGACTGATTCCCTCCTGTCGTTCTTTCTTGTTTTCCGTATTTCTGGCTGAATTCCCATCTGGAGCATGGGTGCCCGCCATGTCTGCTTATTTGCCCTGGCTTTCAAGCCCACTTTCCGATATTCAAGTGGTGCTGGCGGCCCAACGTAGATGGTGCAAATTCCTTGTCTTGGAATCTTATTGGTATCCCACGTAAACCAAGTTATTCAGCCTCTTTTTCTCCTCCAATATCTTCTACTATTTTCTGGCTGAATTCCCATCTGGTTTGGGGGTCCTCACCAAGCCTACTAATTCTGCCTGGGCTTCTAAGATTGGACCGGGGGTGGGCCTCAGTGCCTCCTCTCCCTCGGGAGAACGGAAAGACGCCTGTGGCCTACGTAGGTGGTGATTGGTATTCCACATAAGCCAAGTTATTCAGCCTCTTTTCTCTGCTAATTTTCTAATCTCTCTCTATCTGTAATTAGACAAGTTTTTTCTAGGACGCCTATCCGTCTCCACCTTCGAATCACCCTGGATCCATCTGGGCTGGACCCCGGCAGAGGGGTGTGTCGTGTCTCAAGCCCCCGTATACAGCAAGTGCTCAGTAAGTGCTCTCTGTGGATGCTCACTGGATGGCTGGTCCCATGTGTCTGCATCGGCCTTGCTCAGCCACGTGGTCAGGGAGTCAGAGACCCATAAATTCCTGTCTGTCCCACAAAACAATTGTCACAAGAAGGGGAGGAAAGGATGCCACTTAACTATCTCAGCTTCAGTAACCCAGAAGGGACTGATGCTGTCCTGGGAAGGCAGATCACTCGAGAGGCCTCCCTGGGGTCTGGGCTGCCCCTCCCGGGACACCAGGGAAGGAAGGAGAGGACAGTCAGGCACCAGTGAACAGGAAGCATGTTTCTTAACACTCAGATCAGAAATAGGCTCGTGTGTGGACTCCAAAGGATGACAAGGTGAGCTGCAGCCACTCTGCCTTCCAAGCCCAGGACACCCTGGCAGGTTGGGACCAGCCCCCCAGTTGAAGCAGGCCCAGGCCTGGGGTTTTGAGTCCTGCTGACCTGAGAGGCATCTCCCTGGGGGTGTGGTGGGAGGGAGCCTCCCGACTAGGCAGCTGTGTTGGGGCCTTACGTTCCTCTCAGGACCCTCAGGTAGGACTCTGGGTCCTCACACTCATTCCACAGATGAGGCACCAAGGTGAGGACATGCCTCCGGCCACAAGGCAATGGCCGATCGGGGCTGGGTCAGAATTAAATGAGTTAAAACACAGCACGTGTGTAATTGTGCCTGGCCCAGAGCCACTGCTCAGTGTTATATTTTACTCAGAATATTTTGTTGAATTTCAGACGTTGTCGATGGCAAAAGGCCACGTTACTTTATGGACCACTAAGAAAGAAAAAACATCGCCAATTAAACTGACACGATGCTTTCTTATCATTTATAATTTTTACTTTATTCCTATTGAAGGAGCTCTTCTGGATGTAATTAGACCTGGAATTTTATCGGCTCTCACTTCTGTGCACACGTAAAAAGAAAGATATAAGCAAGATGAACTGCTTAAGGCCTTCCTAAAGCTAGCACATGCTGAGGTCCAGTCTTCCTCTTTGATTGTCCGCTCGGAGCCATTGAGGCTGCCCAGCTGCCCACTCTGTCATCAGGGATGCAGCCTCAGAAAGTACTGGCTGGAAGGAGGATGTTAGCTGGGGCAATTCCAAGGTTTGGGAGGGAAGATATTGCATCTTCTCTAGTGGTAAAGAAGGAGCCTAGTGGTCAGGAAGGCCGCAGTGAGCGGTTTCAGCAAACACCAGAGAAGGTAATGGAGCCATGCCTGGGCCTGAGGAAGGGAGTCCAGTGGTCTTAGAGCCGCCTGGGCATGGGGCCTCTGGTCACCAGAGCCTGGTGGATGGCAAGCCTTCAAGTTTGAGCTGTCACCTGCATGAATGGACTAAGCGTCCCCAAACCTGCCTGGCCCTGAGTCCTATGTGAAGGGCTGCCATGGCAGAGAGAAGCAGGACCACCGGGTCCACAGGACGAGAGAGACCCCAGTGAAGGGAGGCATCTGTCCTTCTGATGTAACCAAGCAAGACTCTGAGTGGGGGGTGGATCTGAAGTCCCCAGATAACAAATATGATACACATTCCCAGTTGTTATGCAGATGCTAACACCTCCACTGAGAGGAGGAAATTAACTACTTGAAGACCATGAGCATGCAATCCCCCGACCTATTGGCACCTAGGGATTGATAACATAAACCTCATTTCCCCCAGATCAGTACATGCTCACCAGCCCAGAAGCTGTCCGAGTCCCATCCTTCTGGGTTTTTATGGAGTCTTCATTCCAGAGGGCTGACAATGAACTCATTGGCCACTGGTGATGGCTTCAACCTCCAGCCTCCTCCTCTCTAATCACATGGACATCTCTGCTAGAATCCAGCCTCCATCTTTAGAGCCCACCCTTAGAAACTTTTCCAAAAGTCACCTCATTTACATAACAAATGACACCTTCATCGCTTTCATCGCTCAGGAAGTTCGGAGGATTTGAGGGGCTCTGTGCTGGGGTGAGGATGAAGACCAAGCATGCATTTCTTTTAAAAAAAAAAAAAAATTTCGTTTATTTGTTTATTTAGGCAGTGCTGGCTCTTGGTTGCCGTGTGGCCTCTCCTCTAGTTGCGGCAAGTGGGGGCTACTCTCTAGATGGGGTACGCAGCTTCTCATCATGCCGGCCTCTCTCGTTACAGAGGACGGGCTCTAGGGCATGCAGCTTCAGTAGCCGTGGCACGTGGGCTCAGTAGTTGTGGCTCTAAGCAGAGGCTCAATAGTTGTGGCACACAGGCTTAATTGCTCTGTGGCCTGTGGGGCCTTCCTGGGCCAGGGATTGAGCCCGTGTCCCCTGCATTGGCAGGTGGACTCTGCCACTGAGCCCTAAGGGCTCCAAAGACCAGGCATATGTTTATTACAAATTGCAGTATCACAGCCTCTTGTGAGAAGCACGTTGGGAACCCGTGCAGAGCAACGCTTTACTCGAGGGGTGAGGGCGTGGCCTTCTTTGTTGTGGCCACTGTAAGGACAGCCTGCTGGGCGTAGTGGCAGGACAGGCAGCACACGGCAGGCTGGGCTGGGCATCAGGATGGCCAGGCAGGGTTTAGAACGCAGGCCTCCGCCTCTCTCTGAATGTCAGGTGCAGCAGGGCCAGGCAGGGCCCAGGGATCTGTGTGTACTACAGGCTCCCCGCTGATGCCCCCAGCCACTCAGTGGGTTTGGGAAGCTCTGGGCAGCTGAGCTCAGTGCCTGGTAACCCTGATGCCTTCCCAGCCCCAGGTTTGGGTTCCTGCCCGGGAGGCTTCGTCAGAAGCTGTTACTCTTCCTCCATGGGAACCACCAGGGAAAAAACACATTTCAAAAATACATTATTTGTTATCCCCTTTGGCTTATTTTTTTTCTTTTGGAAGTGAGTTGGCACTGAGATGATAAAGCTGGGTAGGAAGGCGTCTGGAAGGAGTGTGTTATTAAAACTCTCAGCCTAATTCAGATTGATAACAGCGTTTAAGAGGCCAGCTTTCCAGGTAGTAATTGAGTTACATGCTCAGCAGCAGAGTCCCCCTAAAGCCATCCTTCCCTGGGGAGAGAATGATGCTGCCTCCGAGGCCCTCCCCAGGCATCTCTGAGGTGTCAATCATTGGCCACTCTCCTGAGCATCTGGCTTTCATGTGCCAGAGACCTCAGAGCAGAGGTGAGTCCCCAGTGGATGTTCGGCCGCTTCTCCCCCTCTGCCGTCACTAACCAGGCAGGGTCATCCTTATGGAGACTCCTCCCTCCATCTTAGGGGACCTAGGCTGCTCCTCCATCACTTTTCACCCAGAGCTCTTGCTTACTACCATTTATTGCATCTTAGAAAAGACCCTCATGTTGGGAAAGATGTAAGGCAGGAGGAGAAGGGGGTGACAGAGGATGAGACAGCTGGATGTCCATCTCAATGGGTATGAGTTTGAGCAAGCTTCGGAGGAATGTGAAGGACAGGGAGGCCTGGCATGCTGAAGTTCATGGGGTTACAAAGAACTGGACATGACTGAGCGACTGAACAACAACAGCAACTGGTACCTCTACCACTCGCTGGGTTTCTATTTAGACAAGATCACCCCTCTATCTGGATTATCTCCTCTGCATTGGCCCCGATCTACGCTTGGAGGGTCATTTGTCCTGTACTCTCTTCCAGGCAGAGAGCCTGCACTTTCTCTCCCCCTCTAAGCCCTGTTATGTACCTTCCACCCAGTGGCGCAGGTACCGTGCTTCTGAGTAGAAAGGCAGGAGGTCCAGACAGTGATTGGCAGAGGAGCCCTGGCCACCAAGAACTGTTGAAGCTCATGGTATATCAAGTCCTGGAAAAAAAGAAAAAGTTAACACTTAGCAGGGCTTCAGTATCCTAGAGCCAATTTTAAATGTATTATGCAGATGAACATATTTAATCCTCATGTTGATTCTATGATGTAGGGAGTTTTAGCATCGCTGTTTTGCAGTTATGAAAGACACAAAACAGGGCTCAAGAATTTAAAAAAATCACAAAGGACAAAGAGAACACTATGTAATCATAAGTAAAGAAGAAGTATTCATCACACATATATATGTACCTAACTACATAGCTTCAACAAACAAACAAAACAAAACCAAGTAGTACTAAGAAATCCAGGGAAACGTGGATGGAGCTTTTAATGATAAGTAAAGCAGACAAAAGAAAGCAGAGGTGTTGAAGTCTTGACCAAGACACTAAACATGTTGGAGGTGAGAGGTGTGCAAAGATCATTACACTCAAGCCATAGAGGGTGTGCCGTCTGACCTGGTACACAGAAACACAGAAACAGGCCAGATATTAGGTCATAAAGGAAGTTTCTTTCTGTGTCCAAGAATTAATATAAAATAAACTACATTTTGCACTACCAACCAAAGACATTCAAATAGTTTTTTAGAAACCCCTATTCTTGGGGAATTAATTAACATACCTCTGAATAACTTTTGTCTGAAGAATCCCATGGGCTGAGGAGCCTGGAGGGCTATAGCCTACGGGATTGCAAAGAGTTGGACACAACTGAAGCGACTTAGCACATTTATATACAGATATACTAAATAACTCAAGGAAATGATCAAGGAAAATAAGAAATATATTAGAAAGTGATGGTAGAATTCGACATATCAAAGTCAGTGGGACAAAGCCAAAGCAGTTCTTAAAGAGGAATTGACAAGTCCTAAATGGCATTTATCAGGAAGCCACATGTGTTAAAAATGAGTAAGCCTAGTATTTGATGTGAACAGTTGGAAAAAGAGTGAGAAAGAGACCCCACCCTATCTATGCACCCACTCTGAACTAAGAACAGAAATACAAATTATAAAAACAGAAATAAATGAAGTAGATAAAACCTATAAAAAGGGTTTGTATGCAGATGAATGCAGATGGTACAACTCTAATGGGAGTTAGTGAAGAGAAACTAAAGAGCATCTTGATGAGGGTGAAAGAGGAGTGTGAAAAGGCTGGCTTAAAACTCAACATTCAGAAACCTAAGATCATGGCATCCAGTCCCATCACTTCATGGCAAACAGGAGAAAAAGATGGAAGCAGTGGCAGATCTTATTTTCTTGGGCTCCAAAATCACTGCAGATGGGGACTGCAGCCATGAAATTAAAAGATGTTTGCTCCTTGGAAAGAAGTGAAAGTGAAAATGAAGTCACTCAGTTGTGTCCGACTCTTTGCTACCCCATGGACTATAGCCTACGAGGCTCCTCCGTCCACGGGATTTTCCAGGCAAGAGTGGTTGCCATTTCCTTCTCCAGGGGATCTTCCTGACCCAGGGACTGAACCTGGCTCTCCCACGTTGTAGGCAGATGCTTTACCGTCTGAGCTGTCAGGGAAGTCAAGGAAGCTCATTGGAAGTAAAGCTATGTCAAACCTAGACAGTGTATTAAAAAGCAGAGATGTCACTTTGCCAACAAATGTCCATCTAGCCAAAGCTATGGCTTTTCCAGTAGCCATATGTAGATGAGAGAGTTGGATCGTAAAGATGGCTGAGCACTGAAGAAGTGATGATTATGAATTGTGGTGCCTGAGAAGACTCTTCAGAATCCTTTGGACTGCAAGAAGATCAAACAAGCCAATCCTAAAGGAAATCGACCCTGAGTATTCATTGGAAGGACTGATGCTGAAGTTCCAATACTTTGGCCACCTGATGTGAAAAGCTGACTTATTGGAAATGACCCTGATGCTGGGAAAGGTTGAGGGCAGGAGGAGAAGGGAGTGACAGAGAATGAGACAGCTGGATGGCATCACCGACTCAATGGACATAAGTTTGAGCAAACTTTGGGAGAGAGTGAAGAACAGGGAAGCCTGGAATGCTGGAGTCCATGGGGTCGCAGAGTCAGACATGACTTAGTGACTGAACAACAACAAAATAAAAAAGCGTGGCCAAATCCAAAATCTGGTTAGAAAAAATTAATATGTTAGACTTCTGGAAAGGCTCATCAAGAAAAAGATTGAGAAGTTAGACATAAGTAAAATAAGGAATTAATATCATGAAAAGGAATATCTTACTAAATCTGACACTTAATTGGAATGGATAAATTCTTATAAAAAGTCTAAAATTCCAAAGCTGGTGCAAAATACAACAGACAACTTAAACAGAAAAACGCACTTTCAGGAAGTTAAATTGTAGCCAAGAACTTCCTCCACCAAAAACCTCCCAAAGTCCAGACAAGTTTTTGAGAGATTTCTACAATATTTTCAAGGAA
This sequence comes from Neotragus moschatus, assembly GCA_006410615.1. Taxonomy (NCBI): domain Eukaryota; kingdom Metazoa; phylum Chordata; class Mammalia; order Artiodactyla; family Bovidae; genus Neotragus; species Neotragus moschatus. Next base: position 848,411 of record SJYA01002443.1, on the reverse strand, counting down.
CAGTTAATTTCTTTTTTATACAAAATATTTGGGGAAGTAGAAAATGAGTGAAATTTGCCTGGCTCATTTTGTGAGGCAGATATAATCTGGATTTCAGTCAAATAAGAATAGAAAGAGTAAAAAAAATATAGGTGCATTTTAATTTTTGTGAACAAAATTGCAGAAATCCTAAGTAAAATATTAACTGAATCAAATAGTGTATTAAGAAAAAAATGACACATGATGAAATAGGATTTATTTAGGAATACTTGAAATTCCTTCACTATAATTTATTATAGTAGCAGACTAAAGGAAAAGTATCTTAGTTGTATTTCAATCAATATGGAAAAGGAATTTATTCAATAAAGCTCAGAGCCAATTTGTGATAAGATATGGAAAGAAAACCCAAAGCTAACCTTGAATTCCTACCTAATGTCATATACAAAGCTGGAGTCTGGGTGAGTTAAAGTCCTAATAGGGGAAATAAAAGGTAACAAAAATGCAGGAAAAATCTTTGTTCCTTAGAAGGGGGGATGCCTTTAATAAAAATTCAAAACCACAAACTGTAAGGCAACAAACCAATACATTTCATTTTATCAGGGTTAGAGATTTTTTTGTTCAGCCAAGACAATAGGGACCAAATTAATACACAGCAGAGCAAAGGAGAAAAGATACTTGCAATGTTAAAAACTGACAAGGGATTAAGACCTAGAATTTACAAGGAACTCCTGGGAATCTCAAAATCAAGGACACAGCTCCAGTGGAAAAATGGACGAGGGGTATGAACAGACAGTCAATAGAGAGGAAACCTCAAAGCTTATGAGCATAAAAAGAAAAGCTCAAAGTTATTAATATTCACATAGGGAAGATTAGGGCAAGATATCACTTTACATCTACTGGATTGGGGAGAATTTACAAGGTGGTTAAGCCAAATGTTGGGGAGGATGTGGGTGGTGGGAACACCCAAGACAAGTGCTGGGCACGATGTTGACACCATCCTGGAAGGCAACGAGGTAGGGAGGTTCAGGGACTGTAGCTGCCAGCTCTGCACAGGCACACCTGAGGATCTGGTCCAGAGACATCCTCAGGGACCCACACGAGCATCCTCTGTGGTATGTATCATGAGAGAGTGTAGGAGGCAGACTGGGAGCTCACCTGTAGGAGGGAGGGCCCACGGGTGATATTCTGCAGATGCACACCATGGAGGGCTGGGCAGGAGACAGAAATTGTAGACTGGCTATGCACAGAAGAACATGATGAGACTGAGAAATGAGACCCATGACACAGTATCATTCACACAGATAAAATATAGGTGCCAGTTTTGTAAGAAGACCAGCATACAGAAGAAACTATGTTGTTGTAAGAGGGAAGAATCTCTGTATTCTATTACAAGCTCATCACTGAAGGGATTATTCATAATTATAAGCTCCAATTATACAGAACCATCTCTGGGAACCCTGCCTCCCAGGTAAAGAGCATTAAACTAAAATGCCTTTGTTTAGCTCGCAGAAAACATCCTGACCATGCCCACTTGTGAATGGCTTCAGTAAGGAAGAAATGAACACATCCCCCAGGAGTCTGGCTGGAACTGGGACTTTACTGCCTCCCCTTTAGTACAAAAGGAGACTGATTTCTAACAGGGAGGGTGGTTCTTTGGGACAGTAGTCCCCGTCTTCTCGGTCTGCTGGTTTTCCAGACAAAGTCACTGTTCTTTGCCCAGTGTCTCATCTCTCCAGTGATTGGTCTGTCAAGGGGCAGCAGTATGAGCTGGGACTTGTGAGCAACATCATGATCGAAACAAAACTGTTGGCTCTGCGGGGGGTGGGGTGGAACTGGGAGTGGGATGTGGGAATCTCAGGGGATCAGTGCCCAGACACTAAGGAGAGGTGGGATCCGCGCATAGATAGGCGATGAACTTACGCTTGGTGTTGCTGTTAAGTTGCTAAGTCATGCGCAACTCTCTGCGACCCCATGAAGTGTAGCCCGCCAAGCTCCTTTGTCCATGGGATTCTCCAGGCAAGAATGCTGGAGTGGGTTGAAGTTTCCTCCAGGGGACGCCCCTCGAGGGAGACCCGGCACGTTTTATTTCCACTCTGAGATTTCCCTGGATCCCTTCCAGACTTGGCTCCTGGCTAGAAACCATGAGTTCCCGCAAGCATGTTTGTACACACAAACGTGTACACACACATGTGCAGACATGGACGCATGTATCTCAGCTTGCAGATGGGGTGGGCAGAATTCAGGGATCGTGCTCTTTTTTGTGCTGAGATGAGATGAACTTGGTAAGTTCTCTTATTAAATTTAGTATCTTTGATCAAACACAACATCCAAGAAAGTGAATTATTAAAGTAGGGGTTTGCCTTGTATCCTCAGGGGCTATTGTTATATAAATGCATCCAGCTGAAAGGTGGCTGCGAGCTAAACAAGGAGGTGCCACCAGGTATTCTCTTTCTTTCAGCGAGGTCTTCGCCTGCCTGCAGCAGCATCTACCGTCTCTGTTTCCTGCCAACGTTTCATTTTCTCGGCAGCCACGGGCCCACGGATTCACACTAACTATCAAAAAGGCATCTTTGTAAATGATGAGTTTCTTGGTTAGGCTGCTATTTGCCTTGGGCTGAGTGAATGTCTGCAGAGTGGTTTGAAAGTTGTTGGCAGGTGAGCAGAGGGCCTAGCTCTAGGTGTGGGGAAAGACGTCATTTCCATGTCTTCCCCTGCTGAGATGTACCAATGCTGGCCGAGAGGAGGGTCCCTTGGGTCAGTTTTTGCTGTGGGTCCACAGGAGCTGAGTGGAATACCACCGCCTCAGGAATGACCAAAGGCACTTGTGTTCATAGGTCCACAACACTTCTCTGTGCTGAGAAGAAACCAGAGGCAGGAAGATGCTGGGGCAGCAGGATGTGGGGTCAGGCCACGGGTGGCCTTGGGCCAGATGCCCATGCCCTTTGTAACAGTCTTGGGGGCATGACCCAGTGGGTCCTAGGCTTCCCCTGCTGCATCTATGGGTATACCACACACTCCCAGCTAGATGCCCCCAAAGCAGAGTGTCTGTGGGGCTGTTTCTTCTGCCTGTGGCCCTGCCTGTGGCTGGCTCCCACTCCCTAGGTCAGCTCACTGGCCCTTCTCTTGGGGCAGGGGCTGCTTCATCATCACAGCCTCCTGTGTCCTCCCTGGGCTATCACTTTTGGGTCTGTACTTGTTTTATGTTATCACGAGTTGATAACTGCTGTCTTCCCCTCAGACTGTGTGCCCATCAAGGTAGAAACTCCATTGGGTCAGCTCCTGTGGTCCCACCCTGTCCCTGCTCAGGGACTCCAGTAGATGTCAGCACAAGGGATGAGGGTACAAGGCCAGGCTAAGGATTGGCTCCTCAGAAACTCATAGAAGGGGCTTGAGGGATGGGCGGGTGGCTTGTTGGTGGCTCTGAGATTGAGCCCGAAGCTGCCGCCCTTGGCCCTTATGGCCCTCATGGCTCCGATTCAGGGTGGAGTGTGACTGCTGGGTTCACTTCCTTGTCACAGAGGGTCTCACTATATTTGGGCTGCAACATGGGAGTGGTTTCCCACTTTGAGCTGGGAAGGCCGAAGGAGCCTGGTGGGCTACAGTTCATGGGGTTGCAAAGAGTTGGACATGACTTAGCAACTAAACAACACAACAAGCTAAGTTCATATTCTACCTATGCAAGGATCCCACCTCTCCTTAGTATCTGGGCACTGACCCCCTGTAATTCCCACATCCCACTCCCACCCCTGTAATTCCCACATCCCACTCCCATTTCCCCGCTCCCCAGAGCTTGCTCTGCCCAGCAAAACAAAATTAAACTTGGTGACTTTAGAATTGGAGGTGGGGCTTCCCAGGTGGCACAGTGGTAAATAACCCACCAAGGCACAAGACACAGGAGACCTGGGTTCTACTTCTGGATCAAGAAGATCCCCTGGAGGAGGAAATGGCAACCCACTCTAGTATTCTTGCCTGAGCAATCCCATGGACAGAGGAGGCTGGTGGGCTATAGTCCATGGGGGTCACAAAGAGTCAGACTCGACTAAGCATTCACACATGCACAGTCTGCTCTCTTGAGGCTCCATCTGCCTGTGTACCTCACTTTTGGGCTGGCAGGGGCATCACTAAGGTGACTGGGGTCTGGGGTTCTGGGGTGGGCCCTGGGTGACCAGCAGAAGGAATTAGAGGAGAATTTGGCCCTTAAGATCCTGAGAGACTCAGAAGAAATGGGAGGAAGGGCCTCTGCAGGACTCCTCAGGGAAGCAGAGAAGGAAAGGCACCCATCCAGGGTCTCTGCCAGCTCCTGGCCCCCATGGTCCTGTGTTGATGCCAATGTCTACCTAGTGCTGTGCCCTGCAGCCCCTATGATCCAGGGGGTGGTGAAGGGAGGAGAGGACCCTTCCTCAGTCCAGTTCAGTTGCTCAGTAAAGTCTGACTCTTTGCAACCCAATGGACTGCAGCACACCAGGTTTCCCTGTCCATCACCAACTCCTAGAGTTTGCTCAAACTCATGTCCATTGAGTCCGTGGTGCTATCCAATCAATCTAAATCTCATCCTCTGTTGCTCCCTTTTCCTTCTGTCTTCAATCTTTCCCAACATCAGAGTCTTTTCCAATGAGTCAGTTCTTTGCATCAGGTGGCCAAAGTATTGGAGCTTCAGCTTCAGCATCAGTCCTTCCAATGAATATTCAGGACTGATTTCCTTTAGGATGGAATGATTTGATCTCCTTACTGTCCCAGTGACTCTCAAGAGTCTTCTCCAACATCATATTTCAAAAGCATCAATTCTTTGGCATTCAGCTTTCTTTATGGTCCAACTCTCACATCCATACATGACTATTGGAAAAACCAGAGCTTTGACTAGATGGACCTTTGTCAAAAAAGTAATGTCTCTGCTTTTTAATATGCTGTCTAGGTTGGTCATAGGTTTTCTTCCAAGGAGCAAGTCTTTTAATTTCATGGCAGCAGTCACCATCTGCAGTGATTTTGGAGCCCCTAAAATTAAAGTCTCTCACTGTTTCCCCATCTATTTGTCATGAAGTGATAGGACTGAATGTCATGATCTTCATTTTTTGAATGTTGAGTTTTAAGCCAACTTTTTCACTCTCCTCTTTCACCTTCATCAAGAGGCTCTTCAGTTGCTCTTGGCTTTCTGCCATAAGGGTGGTGTCATCTGCATATCTGAAATTACTGGTGTTTCTCCCGGTAATCTTTATTTCAGCTTGTGCTTCATCTACCCTGGCATTTCACATGATGTACTCTGCATATAAGTTAAATAAGCAGGGTGACAACATACAGCCTTGACGTATTCCTTTCCTAATTTTCAACCAGTTCGTTGTTCCATGTCCAGTTCTAACTGTTGCTTTTTGACCTGCATACAGATTTCTTAGGATGCAGGTAAAGTGGTCTAGCATTCCCATCTTTTGAAGAATTTTCTAGTTTGTTGTTCCACACAGTCAAAGGCTTTAGCATAGTCTGAAGAAGAAGTAGATGTTTTTCTGGAATTTTCTTTTTTTTTTTTTCTATGATTCAACGTATGTTAGCAATTTGATCTGTGATTCCTCTGCTTTTTCTAAATCCACCTTGAGTATCTGGAAGTTCTTGATTCAAGTACTGTTGTGGCTTAGCTTGGAGAATTTTGAGCATTCCTTTGCTAACATATGAGATGAGTGCAAATTGTGCAGTAGTTTGAACATTCTTTGGCATTGCCTTTCTTTAGGATTGGAATAAAAACCGACTTTTTCAGTCCTGCGGCCACTGCTGAGCTTTCCAAATTTGCTAGCATATTGACTGCAGCACTTTAACAGCATCATCTTTTAGAATTTGAAATAGCTCAGCTAGAATTCCATCACGTTCACTAGCTTTGTTCACAGTGAAGCTTCTGAAGGCCCACTTGAGTTCACTCCCCAGGATATTTGGCTCTAGGTGAGCGATCACATCATCATGATTATGTGGGTCATGAAGATCTTTTTTTTTTTTTTTTTTGTATAGTTCTGTGTATTCTTGCCACCTCTTCTTAATATCTTCTGCTTCTGTTAGGTCCATAACCCTCCTAGAACCTGCCAAATGCCAGCTCCCCTCAGCTTGAAATGTTAATGCTCTGTTGACCTGAGTTTCTTTTGGCATCTCAAATTAATTTCATTTTACTGGGATCATGAAGGATTTTAATGTAAAATAACAGCAAACCCTTGCCAACCTCAGGCAGTTTAATAACCAAACACTTTGATTAAAAATGTTAATAGATTGGGGTTATAGGACAGTGCAGAGTGGGGCACATGAAGCCTCTGCCACCACAGTGATGTGTACTCTTCTGCCCAGAGCGAAGAAATCTACCTTCTCATTTTTCCCCCAAAGAATAAATACTTCATTATTTTTTTCCCCAAAAGAATAAAAGGGGAGGAGAGGGTGAGATGTATGGAAACTTACATTACTATATGTAAAATAGGTAGCCAGTGGGAATTTGCTGTGTGGCTCAGGAAACTCACACAGGGGCTCTGTATCGATCTAGAGGGGCAGGATGGGGAGGGACATGGGAGGGGGGTTCAAAAGGGAGGGGATATATGTATACATGAATGGCTGATTCATGTTCAGGTTTGACAGAAAATACCAGAATTCTGTAAAGCAATGATCCTTCCATTAAAAAATAAATTAATTAAAGCTAAAAAAACTTTAAACTTTCTTAAAATTTTTTTTAGAAAATTAATCTCAGTTCCTATCTCATGGCTTTTCTTTATTTAATTTTGTCAAGTACATGCCTGGATTCCTGGGAGGAGAGGTGAAAAAAACCCTTACCAAGAGTTAAACTTGGTAGTACCTGGTGCTGGGCTTCCCTGGTAGCTCAGATGGTAAAGAATCTGCCTGCAGTGCAGGAGACCTGGGTTTGGTCCGGGTGTATCTTTAACTCAGAAACCCCCTTTTTAGGAATGCATTAATCCTGGGGAGCACACGTAGACAGGCATCAAGATTTATGTCCTGGGTGCTGGTTGCAGCATGGTCTTTAATCCCGAAGTATAGCAAATGACCTAAACATACAAAATGGGGATGCGGTTACATACATGAATTCTTGGGTAGCTTTGAAATCATAGGATATTTAATGATGTGGTAAAAATTTCAGGCTGCACTGCACCATGAAAGAAAAATTACAAAGGAGACTCGAGGACAGGACATCAATTTAGTCAAAAAGGAAACTCATACAAAGATAGCTGGATATGGAGACATCAGAGGTTAACAGCCACTGATGCAGAGGGGAGAGTCACAAGTGAGCTTTCTAAATCCGAGTTTTCTATGTGTGTGTGTTTTTTTTTCCCCCGACAAATTTCGGAAGCCATGATTAAGACCTGGGATACAGAGAGGTGGTTTTGTCCCTCAAAGAGCTCCTAGTTCAGTTGGGAGATAGAAAGACATGTGGGCAGATACATCTGGTGCCACGTGGTCATGATAAAACAGGCCATGAACAAAGTTGTAGGTGGCTGGCGGGGAGGTTTAGGAGGGCTTGGGAAGGAAAGGGGGAAGAAGGCATTCCTGGTAGAGGGAATTGAGCAAAGGCTGGGAAGGGGGGAGTTTGGGGA
>SJYA01002443.1:807177-840150 GCA_006410615.1 Neotragus moschatus | reverse complement strand
ATCAATAGCAGCTTCGAAAGGTTGATCTCGATGGTTCCAGTGAGGTGAGCCCCTCCTGTTCCCAGAACCTGTGAACCACTGAGGGACTTGCCTCAGAGCAGCCCCAGGGGACAGTGGGGCACTGGTGCCCTCCCTTGGACTGGCCAAGGGCCTGTATCTGTCTCTTATACACATCTCCTTTGGGGGTCATGGGGAACCATCGAGTTTCTAAGCAGAGACATAACTATTCCGTTTGTGCTTTGGCAAACTCACGGGTCTTCCCAGGTGGCGCTAGTGGTAAAGAACTCGCCTGCCAACGCAGGAGATGTAAGAGACTTGGGTTCAGTCTCTGGGTCAGGAAGCTCCCCTGGAGGAGGGCATGGCAACCACTCCAGTACTCTTGGCTGGAGAATCTCATGGACGGAGGAGCCTGGTGGTCTATGGTCCACAGGGTCACAAAGAGACACAGCTGAAGTGGCTTAGTGTGAGAGTGTGCACGAGCTCATGGAGTGATGTGCAGGGTGGACTCCAGAGCCGTGCAGCTGGGAGCAGGGGCAGCAGATGGGAGGCTGAGCATCGGTCCAGAACCTTCTCCTCTCCCACCTGCACCACAGTCACTTCTCTGCTATGCCGCCTGCCCACCTCGAGGTACAGGGTACAGGGTTCACCAGAAACAAATTAAAAATCTCCAGCCTCTTATTCTTTCCTGATGGCTCAGATGGTAAAGCATCTGTCTACAATGTGAGAGACCTGGGTTTGATCCCTGGATTGGGAAGATTCCCTGGAGAAGGAAATGGCAACCCACTCCAGTACTCTTGCCTTGAAAATCCCATGGACAGAGGAGCTTGGGGCAGGCTACTATCCATGGAGTTGCAAAGAGTCGGGCACGATTGAGTGACTTCACTTTCTTTTCTTTCTTACTCTTACTGGAGGCCAGCAGTTCACTGGTACCCCTGCCCCTGAGTGTCCACCAGGCGTGAGCCCGTATCCTGCTGAGCTGGTGACTCATCTATTCACGTCCCCAGGGCTCAGGGGAGAAACACCGTGCACCTCCTTATTCCCCATGGGGACGGAAAGCTGTCACACTGTGGTTTACTGTTAAAACGCGTATTTGAAATGACACAAATCTCGGATCCAGGGAGAGATGGAAATACTTTAGCCGAGTATCACAAAAGCCCTCTAGGTCCAGCAAATGGGGTTGGGGACCCTGTGAACTGAACCGCCCTCAGCCCTTGTTGGGAAAATCATTTTCCTGCGAGTGAAAGAAGCCACTTCTCGTACTTTATTATGTGGCCTTAGCAAGATGGGCTCAGGCACAGGCAGAAGCCAAAGAAAGGAGTTTAATCCAGCTTGAACTTGGCCTTGGGAACTCCTGAAGAGCTGGGGTTGATGAAACAGCTGCCAGTGAACCACTCTCGCGAGGACAGGACGCCGCCCAGCTGGCAGAGTCAGGGTGGAGGGTGGGGGAGGTGGGCCTCAGGGTGAGAAGAGGCAGGGCAGGTTCAGCCAGGGTTTGTGTCCATTTTCTGTCCCCTGCCATGGGGGTGCCCCAGGGGCCCCAGGAAGGGCGAGTGGTTGCTCTGAGAAGCCCCCTCCATAGCCACACCTCCAGGAGCACCCAGAGGTGCAGTGAACTCAGCTTGAGCAGGACTACATCTCGGGGCGTCGTGGAGCTGGAGTAGCCTTCCCAGGATGCATATGCTTCTGCAGGGCTCCCCACACCACGCTGACCTGACCACGTGCCGTGTGGCTGGAGATCCAGCCTGGGCTAGGGGCAGGCAGGGCTGCTGGCCCTGGGCAGGTGGTGTGTGAAGCCCTCTCCTGGCCCACGGCCCATCCTGGGCAGTCCTTCCCCATCAAACTGATCAAGGCCAAGACTGCGTCTCCTCCCATGTTAGGGGCAAGAGCTGTTGCTCCCCTTTCCCTCCAGGATCAATAGCAGCTTCGAAAGGTTGATCTCGATGGTTCCAGTGAGGTGAGCCCCTCCTGTTCCCAGAACCTGTGAACCACTGAGGGACTTGCCTCAGAGCAGCCCCAGGGGACAGTGGGGCACTGGTGCCCTCCCTTGGACTGGCCAAGGGCCTGTATAGATGCCCAGAGGAGGAGCAAATGAGATGGGGGGAAAGGGCATCCAAGCTCTGGCGGTGAGAAGATATCTTTCTAATTCATCCTTCCTTTTATGATAAATTATTTTAAAATAAAAGCTTCCCTGCTAGCTCAGATGGGAAAGAAACTGCTTGCAATGCAGGAGACCTGGTTTCGATCCCTGAGTTGGGGAGATTCCCCTGGAAAGGGGATGGCAACCCACTCCAGTATTCTTGCCTGGAGAATTCTGTGGACAGAGGAGTCTGGTGGGCTCCAGTCCATGGGGTCTCAAAGAGTCAGACACGGCTGAACAAATAACACACACACACACACACACACACACACACACACACACACTTTAAAATAAAACATAGCAAAATGGACTTAATTTGTATATAAAACCCCAGATAGGAGGCCACCCCAGTGACCCAGCCCAAGTCACAAATATAAACCAAATCAGCCTGAAACTGACATACTGCAATGCCCCATCTCAGCTTAGCTGTCCCCCCAGGCCCCAGCAAGAAGGTTCTGCTAGCTTTCCAGGAGATCCCAACCTCCCAGCCCTTTGTGCCCTGTTCCTGAGTGGCCCTTCTGTGCTCTGTAGAACCTGTTCTTGCCTGAGACCCCCCAGGAAGAGTGCTCCACTGCTCATGAGGCACTATCTCCCCAGTCCAAGGATGGTTACCCCTCGAATACAGCACATCGAACTCATTGCTGAAGTGTTTCAGTTTTGACACTTATTTTTTGTAAACAGACCCATGGAGTTTTACACCTTTATTTGTTTAATCGCTATCTGTGTCCGACTCTGTGACCCTATGGACTACAGCACACCAGGCTCCTTTGTCCTTCACTGTCTCCCGGAGTTTGCTAAAATTCATGTCCACTGAGTTGGTGATGCTTCTAACCATCTCATCCTCTGCCACTCTCTTCTCCTTTTGTCTTCAATTTTTCCCAGGATCACCGTTTTTCCAGTGAGTCAGTTCTTTGCATCAGGTGGCTAAAGTATTGGAGCTTCAGCATCAGTCCCTCCAGTGATAGATTTGTGTAAACACCACCTTGATGAGGATACACCATCCCGCAAACTCCCTCTTACCACTCTTTGCTGGTGGCACTTCTATGCTTGTCCTGGGTAGTCTCTGATCTGGTCTCCATCACTAGTTTTCTATTTTGGAGATTTTCATATGAATTAAATCAAGCAGGGGCTGGAACTGGTAAACCAGAAGAGCAGAGAGACCTCTAAGCCCATGGCTACTGCAGACCATAAGTGAGTGTACAGAAGTGGACACCTGTGGAGGGGATGGGAGAGTCTTCCCAGGGGAGGTGTCCTGTGAGCCATGTCTTATAGACTCAGCTGACATTGATCAGGAAAGAAGGTAAGGAAGCAGCAGTTATGCAACCAGGCTGTTTGTTGGAGGGTCACAGCTGAGACCGTCCTCTGCTCCCCAGAGCCCCAGAGCCTTGTGCAGGGTGGGCCAGTGGAAGACACTAGAAGTCGACCCATCCCTGAGGGCTTGCTACTGCTGCTAAGTCACTTCAGTCTTGTCCGACTCTGTGTGACCCCATAGACGGCAGCCCACCAGGCTCTCCTGTCCCTGGGATTCTCCAGGCAAGAACACTGGAGTGGGTTGCATTTCCTTCTCCAGTGCATGAAAGTGAAAAGTGAAAGGGAAGTCGCTCAGTCGTATCTGACTCTTAGCGACCCCATGGACTGCAGCCTACCAGGCTCCTCCATCCATAGGATTTTCCAGGCAAGAGTATTGGAGTGGAGTGCCATTACCTTCTCCGCCCTGAGGACTTAGCCTGGGAAAACTCTTCTGCTCTAGGTTCTGAATGTGGGCATTTTTTTACATCTTGAATAGGCAACAGAGTAAAAAATAAACCATTATCTTAATAGTTGGCAGCAGAATTCCCTTTCCTTCCCAACAGAATTCCTTGTCTTTATTTGGGACAGTCCTCACCAGCACTGCTGGAGGTCCATGGAGGGTTCCCGAGGGAATTCCTGGGGACAGTCTTTAAAAAGGGCCAGGAATTCGGGACAAGGTGACAGCAGAGACAAGAGCTAGGAAGTGGGGTGGGTATGGGTTAGGAGGCCCTAAAGGTCTAAAGTCTGACTTCGAGCTGTCTGTGTTCTGCTGTTTCTGGTCACTCATCTCCCCAAAACTGAAGCCAAATTTTCTGTGCACACACGGGCCTGTGTGACATCCTGTGGGAGCGTGAGGAAGGCCTGCTCTTTCTGTGTGTGTTAACAGTGGGGCAGAGCTGGGGGAGCATCCACAGAAGGGCCAGGGGCTGCATGCATGGAGGTGGGAGCCCCTTCCTCAGAGGGACTAGGGGTCCTGGCCTTTTCCTCCCAAGGCTCTGATGTCCAGGTGGATGGGCCACTTGGTGTGAAGAGCTGGCTCATTGGAAAAGACTCTGATGCTGGGAAAGACTGAGGACAGGAGGAGAAGGGGATGACAGAGGATAAGATAGTTAGATGGCATCACCAACTCAATGGAAATGAGTTTGAGCAAAATCTGGGAGTTGGTGAAGAACAGGGAAGCCTAGTGTGCTGCAGTCTGTGGGGTCGTCAAGAGTCNAGACTCTGATGCTGGGAAAGACTGAGGACAGGAGGAGAAGGGGATGACAGAGGATAAGATAGTTAGATGGCATCACCAACTCAATGGAAATGAGTTTGAGCAAAATCTGGGAGTTGGTGAAGAACAGGGAAGCCTAGTGTGCTGCAGTCTGTGGGGTCGTCAAGAGTCAGACATGACTGAGCGAGTGAACACATGTGATCACATTTACTGCCCACGTGCCTGCCTTCCATATTCAGTTCAGTTCAGTTCAGTTGCTCAGTCGTGTCCGACTCTTTGCGACCCCATGAATTACAGCACGCCAGGNTGTGGTAAATGCTTAATCGAAGACCTGTAGTCCAATCCAGTTCAATAACAGCCAATTCATTTTCCACACTAAAGTTAGGATACGCTTCCTAAATGCCACGACTGCTTAAAACACTTGAGTACTTGGGATCTGTTTGAAAGCATCTTCAGTTCAGTTCAGTTCAGTCGCTCAGTCATGTCTGACTCTTTGCAACCCCATGAATTGCAGCACACCAGGCCTCCCTGTCCATCACCAACTCCTGGAGTTCACTCAAACTCATGTCCATCGAGTCGGTGATGACATCCAGCCATCTCATTCTCTGTGGTCCCCTTCTCCTCCTGCCTCCAATCCCTCCCAGCATCAGAGTCTTTTCCAATGAGTCAACTCTTTGCATGAGATGGCCAAAGTATTGGAGTTTCAGCTTTAGCATCAGTCCTTCTAATGAACATCCAGGACTGATCTCCTTTAAGATGGACTGGTTGGATCTCCTTGCAGTCCAAGGGACTCTCAAGAGTCTTCTCCAACACCACAGTTCAAAAGCATCAATTGTTCAGCATTCAGCTTTCTTCACAGTCCAACTCTTATATCCATACATGACCACTGGAAAAACTATAGCCTTGACTAGACGGACCTTTGTTAGCAAGGTAATATCTCTGCTTTTCAATATGCTATTTAGGTTGATCATAACTTTCCTTCCAAGGAGGAAGCATCTTTAAATTTCATGTCTGCAATCACCATCTTCAGTGATTTTGGAGCCCCCAAAATAAAGTCTGACACTGTTTCCACTGTTTCCCTATCTATTTGCCATGAAGTGATGGGACCAGATGCCATGATCTTAGTTTTCTGAATGTTGAGCTTGAAGCCAAATTTTTCACTCTCCTCTTTCACTTTCATCAAAAGGCTTTTTAGTTCCTCTTCATTTTCTGTCATAAGGTTTGTGTCATCTGCATATCTGAGGTTATTGATATTCCTCCTGGCAATCTTGATTCCAGCTTGTGCTTCAAAATGGCCCCAAATTTTTCTAACAATCCAGTCCCAACAGTTGCATATATATCTGCTTCCCCTCCCACATACACCTTTATGCTCCAGTCATACCAAATTTGCCTAATTTTTTCAAATAAACATATTTTGGGAACCATACTCTTTGTGTCTCAAAGTAATTACACTTCTTCCTTTGACATCTCAGTCAAATATGACATCTCATCTTCCCCAGTCTTTATTAAGCAAATCATGACTCATGCAGTTCTCACTTTTCCTAACCAGGCTGTTCTGACCCTGTGAGAACTTTAGAGCACTTCTCTTTAATGCTCCTGTCTGATCTCAGTTTTACTCTGGTCCCAGCACCTATTCCAAAGAATTATATGACAAGATTTGATTAAAGACCCTGACTGTTTTCTTGATTATTTGTTTCTATTTGCTTGTTAATATTTGCTTTTGATGTATTCACTGGACCAAACTAAGACCATTGAATTAAGTTAGAACTCAATAAATATTTATTGAAATAACATTGATCAACCTTAACCATAAAGCACATACAAAGAAGGAGAGTGACAAAAACTGCTACTTTACCCTGCATTGTTGTCTGAGTGAATCCGTATATTTTTCTCCTGTAAAGACTCTTAAAAGACATATTTCTTTAACATATATACATGCATTCATGCATGCTAAGTTGCTTCAGTTGTGTCTGACTCTATGAGACCCTATGGACAACAGTCCACCAGGCTCTGCTGTCCACGGGATTCTCTAGGCAAGAATACTGGAGTGGGTTGCCATTAACATACATAGAAGGACATATTAAAATAAACAGTTCTGCCCCTCAATGATATTTTCCTGGCAAGGCTAAAGTCAGCAGAGGATTAATTGACCCCATTTCCATTTTATCTAGTTCACATAGTACTGATGGTATTTAGGAAGGAATTAGTTTCTACATTTGAGATTGCTCTAATTTTTGTAACACTTTTCAAAGAAAAGGTGATTTCAAAAGGCAATTTCAATAAACATTCTTTCATCAAATCATATTTTTAGGGAAAATGCTTTAAATTTTTATTTTGCTTTAAGTAGCTCTTTTGTGGCTAAATGTGTTGACAGTCAATACATACATAATGAGATTTAAACTTTCTTCACAGTAAGAAATATTTCTTAAATTTCTGGTCTACAATCGTAGTTTTATTTTTGAGACTACTTGACAGCTAATTTATTATTGTTGATAAATTATTGAGTCATATTTCCAAAAATTAATCACTCTAGTTAAGGTTCTATCCATTCTTACAGTCCTCCTTCTCAATGTAAAGAGAAAGAAATGGCTTCTATTTCAAGTAAAAACAAAGCCTATCAAGTGTGACTGATTCAGCATTCTAATTATCTCTTAAACACAATTTTATATAAATCAATCTTTGTCTTAATCATTTGGCCCCAAGGAAGGAGAGGTTACTTGTTCTAATCAAATACAATCTTTCTACATAGACCTCAATTCCTTCTTCATTGCATTTCCTCCAGGACCTTACCCTGTCTATCATCATGTATTTGGTCTATGCTATCACCTTCCCTTCCCTAGTGGTATTCCCTCCACTTACCAGAAACCTTGGTGGCTCATGGTAAAGAATCCTATTGTCAAGACAAGAGATATAAGAGATGTGGGTTCCATCCCTGAGTTGGGAAGATCCCCTACAGGAGGAAATGGCAACCCACTCCAGTATTCTTGCCTAGAGAATTCCATGGACAGAGGTGCCTGGTAGGCTGTAGTCGATGGGGTCACAGAGCCAGACATGCTTCCCAACTAAACAACAAGACTTTATCTGGCTCTTTATTCTTATCTGGAGATTGGGTTCCTCTTCCAAGCTCATTCAGGCTGTTAACAGAATTTGCTTTCTATTACCTGTTGATCAGGCTACTCCCAGCAACCAGAGGCTGCCTTCACTTCTTGTCTTTAAGTCCCTCTACCTTCAAAGCCAAAAATAAAAAAAAATTTATTTTGTGTAGAGATAACTTACTATAACTTTTATTGCCTCTTTAGAAAGAGCCCAGCTTCTTTAAGGCCTCATCTAATTAGGTTAGTTCCACTGAGGATACTCTCCCTATCTTAAAATTAACTGAGTTGGAACTTTAATTCCTTAATTACATCTCCAAACTCTCTTCACAGAAGCACATTAGTGTTGGATTAACTGGGAGAAGATGTGTATATACTGGGCACGGGAAATCTTAGGGGATATTTTAGGATTCTGCCTACCACATACATTTTTATATTCATGCTTCCTCCATTTGGTTCTTAATCTATTTATTTACATGCTTTGTTATACAGCTTATGGATTATTGCTTGTTCTTGAGTTTGTCTTTTTCCCTTCTTTAAGCAATAGGAATACTATATTTGCTTCTTAACAAAAATGAGGGAAAGCTGAAAAGTGTTTACCTAGACCTATATCCATTGGGGCCTATTCTTTGTCCACATTTTGTCAGGTTTGTGTACATTGGCTGATTAAAAAATGTTTACATTTTTAGTTTTTATTATGTCTATGAAAGAATTTTATAATGCAATATAATTATTAGTTGTTTTTTAAAACAGTTTATTTTAAACTTGTTCACATTTAAAATATTACTTTATAATTTAACCATTTTGTAAAATAGTATGGTTATATTGGTAACTGAACACCCTAAAAAAGGTATAAATGAATCTTACAATTGTAGGAATTGGATCTTATCATACTTAATGTGAAAGTTCCTCAGTCCTATCCAACTCTTTCCGACTCTATGGACTGTTTGGAATTCTCCAGGCCAGAATACTGGAGTTGGTAACTGTTCTCTTCTCCAGGGATCTTCCCAACCCAGGGATTGAACTCAGGTCTCCCACATTGCAGGCAGATTCTTTACCTGCTGAGCCACAAGGGAAGCCCAAGAATGTTGGAGTGGGCAGCCTATCCCTTCTCTTCTAGCAGATCTTCCTGACCCAGGAGTTGAACCAAGGTCTCCTGTATTGCAAGAAAATTCTTTATCAACTTGCTTCCCTTATCTTGAGCTGCTATAAATGTTAACTAAGAATATTTTGAACTATGGATAAATAAGTATTTTTGCTAAAGAATTGACTTGCATACCACAGTAAAGGCTTCATTTCTGAATCCCTAGGGCTACAACCAACTGTTCTCAAAGTTACTATAACATTCAAGGAACATCACAAACTAAGTAAATGGCAATGCATTTTTTAATGATTCCTGTCTCTAGTTGGACTCGTCATCTTGATGTAAGACTGGCCTTAATCTGCTGTGAGAGACACAGAAGATCTTTCTGTAGGTTCAGTGGTGGTTCACTGCCCTGCTGTGATTTTTCCCAAATCAATAGTTGTCACCCAGTCTGTTGACTATCATTTAAGATAATAAATCTTGATCTTCACCATAGTAAAAGTCAATATCCACTTAAGTTAAGAAAATCACAGTGTTTTCTTTTATTGTAAAACAAGAATTGCCTAGACCTGGCTTGACCTAATCAACTAATCTATTTCCTGTGGTGAAACCCATTCTGACAGGTCTTGACTGGGTGAAAAGAATACTGTGGACAGTCACTAAAATGTCAAGATTCTGTGATTTACCTCTCAAAAATCTGTTTCAGATTTGGATGTGGACATTTTTACAATGAAAGTAACTCAGATTTACTGGCTTTACTATTACCTGCCACGTGTGTGAAGTATTCATTTGTTAGTATTTTATCTTAAAATATAATTGTACTTAGACATAACTTTGAATAATTGCTTTACCACTTATTAGCTATTTTGCCATGAGCATGATACTTAAAATCTAACCTTTCTGAGAAAAAATTTCATCATTTGCAAATTAGAAGTAATAATCATAATGCTACTGTGAAAATTAAATATTTTGGAATGGTGAAATAATTTTTGGCATAGAGTTTTATAGGAGGCATATCAGAAAATATCAGTATTTGTGTGTTTGCTTCTTTTAAAAGCTACCTACGGATGGTTGCTGCTACTCCTAAGTCACTTCAGTTGTGTCCGACTCTGTGCAACCCCATAGATGGCAGCCTACCAGGCTCCTCCATCACTGAGATTATCCAGGCAAGAACACTGGAGTGGGTTGCCATTTCCTTCTCCAATGCATGAAAGTGAAAAGTGAAAGGGAAGTCGCTCAGTTGTGTCCGAACCTTAGCATGGACTGTAGCCTACCAGACTCCTCCATCCATAGGATTTTCCAGGCAAGAGTACTGGACTGGGGAGTTGGAGGACTTCAAAAGGGAAGAGTATCTTAAAAGCTCAGAAAATTGTTTATTTTGTTTTTGGGGGGCTGGATTCTGTGATGTTTAAGATGTTCGATCTCCAACTAGGAATTGAATCCATGCCCCCTGAAGTGGCAGCATAGTTTCTTAACCACTGGACTAACAGGAAAGTCCTCCTTATTTTTTTAATGTAGCTTAAATTCCTCATTCACTTATAGTTTCACAGGTAGAGTTGTGATATGTGATATCCTTTACCTGACATTCCAGGTATACTTGTAACAAGGCTTTCATATCTTCTCTGCTGCTGCTGCTGCTGCTAAGGCACTTCAATCATGTCTGACTCTGTGCTACCCCATAGATGGCAGCCCACCAGGCTCCCTCATCCCTGGGATTCTCCAGGCAAGAATACTGGAGTGGGTTCCCATTTCCTTTTCCAATGCATGAAAGTAAAAAGTGAAAGGGAAGTCACTCAGTTGTGTCCGACTCTTTGCAACCCTATGGACTGCAGCCTACCAGACTCCTCCGTCCATGGAATTTTCCAGGCAAGAGTACTGGAGTGGGTTGCCATTGCCTTCTCTGCATATCTTCCTGGGTTCCTCGTATCTTCCCTGGTAGCTCAGCTGGTAAGGAATCCACCTACAATGCAAGCAATCCCAGTTTGACCCCTGGGCTGGGAAGATTTCCTGGAGAAGGGAACAGCTATGCACTCCAGTATTCTTGCCTGGAGAATTCCATGGACAGAGGAGATTGGAGGGCTACAGTCCACGTATGGGGTAGCAGAGTTGAACACAACTGAGGAACTTTCACTCACTTATATAAAAATATTTTATGGTACTCTGTCATCTTGCTACTGCTGCTGCTGCTGCTAAGTCCCTTCAGTCGTGTCCAAATCTGTGCAACCCCATAGGCAGCAGCCTACCAGGCTCCCCCATCCCTGGGATTCTCTAGGCAAGAGTACTGGAGTGGGTTGCCATTTCCTTCTTCAATGTATGAAAGTGAAAAAGTCAAAGTGAAGTTGCTCAGTCATGTCCGACTCTTCGCGACCTCATGGACTGCAGTGCACCAGGCTCCTCCGTCCATGGGATTTTCCAGGCAAGAGTACTGGAGTGGGGTGCCATTGCCTTCTCACACTCTATAATTTTATTAATTCTTAATTCCAAACCAGGCTATTAGTGATTGATCATTTATTCCCTTTACTTAAATTATCTCCTTTATGCATCTTCATATATTCTGGGCACAATTATTTTGTTTTTCTATTGTTGTAATATATTCAGAAGCTTACTTTGCTCTAAGGATACCCTCTCTCCCTATCTTCCACTTCATACGTTAAGGTTCAGCCAGAGCAATAATATGAAAATGAAAATCTAGGTTTTTATAGAATAATGTTGACAGCTGATATCCATATCTCTGCACTCTCAAAAGATATACATATCAAGCAAAGATGGTAAATTAAACTACTCATAACTTACACCTATTGAGAGTAGGAAAATATCTTAAAATAGCAAAGCATACTTCAGAGACCATTTCAGAGATTGCTTAGGTGGAAATTACATAGAAAATAGGATTGACTGAGCATCATATTATGAATGTTGGGCTTCATACTAAACTATCTACAGAAAAAGAGACTCACATAGTTATAGAAAAATGTTTGGAACAGGGATAATATTTACAGATTCAGATATTGGTAACTGTGGAATCAAAAGAAAGGGACTGAGTGTGAAGTGGAGGAAAGGCACGGATTCCAACAAATTGGGTTTACCTGAATAGAAAAGGGGTTTCTTGAAAATTTGATGTAAAAGAAAAGAAGGAAGCAAAATGCAGTAATGAATCAGGTAGAGAAAAAATAGGATTACAGAAATCAGAAGATAGGCAAATTCAACAATTTGTAATGGCACAATTGACTAAAGAAACTGAATTACACTTTGCCAACATGAGAAAGCATTTGGACTAAGAAATGTAGTTAGCAATCTTACTAACTAGATAGTAAGATAGCAATACTTACTATCCTATACATGTTAGTTCAGAAAATACTGCAAGTCTCCAGGATTTGTTAATTCTTCTTTACTTTTGGCTGGAAAAATATATTTCAGACTAATTGCTTTTTTTTCTGCCCAAATCTAGGAGTTAACCATTTCTCTCAAGATGAAAATCATCTCTAAAGAGCAGACAAAAGTATGGAAAAACTAAAACAGCATACTGCAACCTAAATTATACCCATTGCATCTTTAAACAAATACTTATAGACATGCAAAATATCTCAAATTGGAAATATCTATTTATATATAACATATATTTATGTGTTATAAATTCTCTTTTAAATTCACCTTGATGAGGGAATAGTATCAATAATTTTCAGTATTTCTAAAAATAAAGATAACAGAAGTGCTATGTAGCAGTATTTTGTGACATAATTAAGGCAATAATCAGACAGAAATACATAAGCATCTTTTAGACTTAATTACTGGTAGCAGCTGTTCACATGTCCTAGCAGACCACCTGACCTGTCTCTTGAGAAACCTGTATGCAGGTCAGGAAGCAACAGTTAGAACTGGACATGGAACAACAGACTGGTTCCAAATAGGAAAAGGAGTATGTCAAGGCTGTATATTGTCACCCCGCTTATTTAACTTCTATGCAGAGTACATCATGAGAAACGCTGGGCTGGAAGAAGCACAAGCTGGAATCAAGACTGCTGGGGGAAATATCCATAACCTTATATATGCAAATGACACCACCCTTATAGCAGAAAGTGAGGAGGAACTAAAAACCCTCTTGATGAAAGTGAAAAAGGAGAGTGAAAAAGTTGGCTTACAGCTCAGCATTCAGAAAACGAAGATCATGACATCTGGTCTCATCACTTCATGGGAAATAGATTGGGAAACAGCAGAAACAGTGTCATACTTTATTTTTGGGGGCTTCAAAATCACTGAAGATAGTAATTGCAGTCATGAAATTAAAAGACACTTACTCCTTGGAACAAAAGTTATGACCAAACTAAAAACTTTGCATATTAAAAAGCAAACACGTTACATTGCCAACAAAGATCCGTCTAGTCAAGGCTATAGCTTTTCCAGTAGTCATGTATGGATGTGAGAGCTGGATTATAAAGAAAGCTGAGTGCTGAAGAATTGATGCTTTTGAACTGTGGTGTTGAAGAAAACTCTTGAGAGACCTTTGGACTGCAAGGATATTCAACCAATCGATCCTAAAGGAGATCAGTCCTGGGTGTGCATTGGGAGGACTGATGTTGGAGCTGAAATTCCAATATTTTGGCCATCTCATGCAAAGTACTGACTCATTTGAAAAAACCCTGATGCTGGGAAAGATTGACGGCAGGAGGAGAAGGGGAACAACAGAGGATGAGATGGTTAATTGACATCATTGACTCAATGGACATGGGTTTGGGTAAACTCTGGGAGTTGGTGATGGACAGGGAGGCCTGGCATCCTGGGGTTCATGAGGTTGCAGGGAGTCAGACACGACTGAACGACTGAACTGAACTGAACTGTATCCATACCTTTTGCCATGTAACTTTATATGGCAAGTCTTTCCATTTTGCAGAAACAATCTACTCTATCCTTTAAGTCTGGGTTTGATCTTACCACTTGTTCTAGATACTGAGGTCACAGTTGACATNTCCTGGGGTTCATGAGGTTGCAGGGAGTCAGACACGACTGAATGACTGAACGGAACTGAACTGTATCCATACCTTTTGCCATGTAACTTTATATGGCAAGTCTTTCCATTTTGCAGAAACAATCTACTCTATCCTTTAAGTCTGGGTTTGATCTTACCACTTGTTCTAGATACTGAGGTCACAGTTGACATAATATAAAAGCAGCTTGAGAAGCACTTTAATCGTGAGCTTGCTTTCCTTCTTGCGCTTTGCCATTGTCCTATATCACACTTATGCTAGGCTGAGTAAGGATGAGGAATACGTGGCAAAGAGTCAGTCTAGTTGGACCAGTTACCCCAAGGCTCCTAGAAGAAATGAGTGACACCTGAGCTTGGAAAGGGAAAATCCAAGATAAATCTTCAATATCTTATTTCATCAGAAATTAAAGAACTTATCAAAACATGATGAAGACATGCAGCATTCTGGAGTTGGCTTATACTAACTTGAAATTAATGGGGGAAGGAATTTCCTGGAAAAGTTAGGAAGAAATGAGACAGATCTTATATTCAAGATCAAATGATAATAAAACACTTTATAGCAAGTGACTGAAAGTGTCTTAGAGTTTGAGTTAAAAAGGAGAATTAAAATAAGTCATGGGAAAGAAAGTGTGGGGAAGGTGCAGTGTTAAGAGAGTAAAAAGGGTGTGAATATGACTGAGCAGAGACAAGGATTTTTTGCTTCTGAATATTTAGTCTGAAAACATAAATGATGAGCTATTTGTTTTAAAGGTCAGGGAACTGATTAAAAAAACAGTCCAATAAATATAAAAGAGTTTGTACCTGACAATGGATGATAACTACAGATGTCAGTACCACACAACTATATTCTGACTCATGAGAACTCATCAGTAGCAAGTTTTTTTGTCTTTTCTAAATATTTGTATATTTTATACTTTAAATTATATTTATATATATTATCTTATATCAAACCAGCAATGTGAGGTGGGTGAGCCAGATAAAATATTATTCTTATTTTTCACAGAAGAAATGTGATATATACATGTATTATATTGAAAAAATACATACACACACACATATCACATTTGAAAAGAGTTCTTGGTAGAGCAACAAACTTATATCAAACATTGGCCAGAAAGCCAAGGGAAGGTCAAGTCAAAGCCAAGATCACAATCTAAACATTTAAAACATCAGGGCAAGAGTACAACTTCACTCAGTGCTATGAACTCACATTTTTGTAAGAAAAGTCATAAAGCAATTATGTAGTATAAGATTTTACATGAAACAGATTGAAAGTTGAGTCTGGAGACAGAAATCCAGATAAGAATAAATGAAGACCTGAAATTGAAATAAACAGATATGTCAGAGCAGCTATATTTGAATCAGTTCTAATGAGATGGATGAAACTGGAGCCGATTATACAGAGTGAAGTAAGCCAGAAAGAAAAGCACCAATACAGTATACTAACACATATATATTGAATTTAGAAACATGGTAATGATAACCCTGTATGCAAGACAGCAAAAGAGACATTGATGTATAGAATGGACTTTTGGACTTTGAGGGAGACGGAGACAGTGGGATGATTTGGGAGAATGGCACTGAAACATGTATACTATCATGTAAGAAACAAATTGCCAGTCTATGTTCAATACAGAATACAGGATGCTTGGGACTGGTGCACAGGGATGATCCAGAGAGCTTTTATGGGGTGGGAGGTGGGGGGGTTTCAATAAAAAAGAATAAAATAAAATAAAGTATGTTTCAACTCCAAAAAAAATAAGAAACAGCATTTTTGGATTTTCCCGAGTGAATGAACATACACAAACAACAGAGACACTATGAAGACATGATCATGTAGGAGAGAAAGTTTATTATTATTACCTCTGCATTTGATATGCTGAATTTGAGTTTCTTTTGCACTAGGTATTAATCATTTTGAAGAAAGGAAGAAAGAGTCTTAGAAGAGTCTTCAATGTTTACACATAGTTTTGAGGTTAATTATAAAGTTTAAGAGTTGGAATTCCAGAGCCAAATTGCTTGGCTCAAATACTAGAACTGTGACTTCCATATTTTTGGCAAGTCTCAATTTTTTTGTGTGCACGTCTCCCTTCATGTATAATGGGAAAATGAAAGTATTTTTTGTTGGATAGTATCTGATACTCAGTTCAGTTCAGTTCAGTCACTCAGTTGTGTCCGACTCTTAGTGAACCCCTGAATAGTAGCACACCAGGCCTCCCTGTCCATCACCATCTCCCAGAGTTCACTCAGATTCACGTCCATCGAGTCAGTNACCTGCATATAGGTTTCTCAAGAGGCAGGTCAGGTGGTCTGGTATTCCCATATGATGAGTTAATCTAAAGTGTGTTTCATGAGCCTTCCCAGAAGCATCATCAGGTGATACAGTGTGGAGGGACAGAGTGGCAGGAGCCAGACTGGAAGCCGTCCCCACAGGAGGGACCCTGCAGAGCAGACTGACTGATGCAGTTTGCTGAGCGTCTTCAAGGCCCAGCTCCTGTCCCCAGCGGGTGGCTCTCCTTCCCACCCCAGGGCCAGCAGGTTCCTAGAGGAACCATTCCCTCTTCCTCCAGCAGGCCATCAGCTCAACTCAGCCATCGCAGCCTCACAAGGTGCCTGAGACTAGTGTTCAGTTCTGTCCCTCGAGTCTCCAAACCAGGAAACTGCCTTTTGCCACCTGCAGATGGAGTGCTGCCCCTGGAGCCCTTTCTGAGCCTGGCAGGGGCACAGACTGCATGGCTCTTTGGGGACAGGGATGCCATGCACCTCTCTGCGCTAAGATTTTCTCCATGTCTGTTGCACTCCGGGCATCTCGAGAGAGAGACAAGTCGAGACTGACAGGAGACTGCAGGAGCCTCATCTTTCTCTCCTGTGGGTGCAGAGAGGAAGTGGCCGGTCCATAAACTTTCCAGACTGGAAGATGCTCTAGGGCAGGGCTTCCCAAACCCCAAGGCCATGGCCCGGTGCCTGTCTGTGGCCCGACAGGAGTCAGGCAGCACAGCAGGAGGTGAGTGGCGGTCGAGCGAGTGAACCTTCATCTGTATTTACAGCCCTTCCCCATTGGTCACATTACCACCAGACCTCTGCCTCTTGTTGGGTCAGTGGTGGCGTAATAAATACAATGCACTCGAACCATGCGGAAACCATCCCTCCAGCCCAGGTCTGCAGAAAAATTGTCTTCCATGAAACTGGTCTCTGATGCCAGAAAGGTTGGGGACCACTGCTCCAGGGGGTCAGACAACATTCAGACCATTGTGGGGAGGTGATTGGGTATCACCTCCTGTGTGGCCAGAGCCTTGGCTTCCCGGAGGGCAGGGCTCCAGTCTGTATCTTTCCTTCAGGTGGCTGTCCTTAAAAAATTTCAGAACAGCTGTTTGCTGGGACTTGACGCGGAGCCTCAGTGGCCAGTCTATGGAGGGTCAGGACTGCCTCATCGGAGGGTGACTTTTGACTTTTCCAGGAAAAGAGAAAACTGTCTTGGACTTTTCATCCTTTCCTGATGGGTGTGGTGGGGTCTGAGTGGCCACTAGGGAGCTAAGTGTCTCTGGTGATTGTCAGGAGCAGGTGGCCGTGGGTGACTGTTGAGAGCGGTAATGAACCAGCTTGCATTGCAATCTCCCAGCTGGCCTCTGGCGATCTGGGAGGTGTCTCTGTGGACAGTGGTGAGAGCCCACCTCACATTTCTGTCTGTCTGGGCCCAGTTGTCCCCTGGTGCTGCCCAGGGGTTGGAAGGGACTTTTCTGGTTGCTGACTTTGGCTGAGTCACACAGATGACCGGTGCATGCAGACTGCTTCCTGGGTGCCTCTGGCTCTGGTTCTAGCCTCTCGGAGGCATGGGTAGCCCGGTGTGAACCCTGCCCTGGGGCCGCTGCTTTGGTGGGAGCTGGGGCTCTTCTTCCCGGGGAGTGTTAATCACACATCACGGAAGTTCCGTCTTCTTTGCTATAAAATCACTGCTCACGGACACAGGTCATTTCATAAATGCCCCATCTAAGCCTATGGTTAATGTGCGGAGTTTGGGCCAAATCATGGATCCACTGGCTTCTTGGAGGATCTCAGTTTCCAGTCAGTGTCTGGTGGGCACCCCTCCTAGAAAGGACACTGGGAGTGGGCTCTGGAGGAGCTGGCCAGGGCAGTGGTGGGATCACAGTGTCTAGTGGATTGGGGGGGGGCGATCTGGCTCCTGCAGCCTGGGCTGACCCATGGCGGAACGGGTGGGGGTTGCAGGTCCCTGCTCACAGGNGTCAGTGTCTGGTGGGCACCCCTCCTAGAAAGGACACTGGGAGTGGGCTCTGGAGGAGCTGGCCAGGGCAGTGGTGGGATCACAGTGTCTAGTGGATTGGGGGGGGGCGATCTGGCTCCTGCAGCCTGGGCTGACCCATGGCGGAACGGGTGGGGGTTGCAGGTCCCTGCTCACAGGGCTGGCTCAGTGCAGAGCCTGGAGATGGGGTCTAGGGCCTCATGGAGGAGGAAAAGGGAGGGAAGCAGGTGGGAAAGGGGAAAATTGGAGAAGAGGAGAGACTTAGAGACAGAGACAGAGGGAAAGTGAGTCAGAGGGGGGAAGGAGAGAGAGGGGGCAGCGGGTAGCAAAGGTGGGGATAGGTGGGTGTCTCCAGGTTCACCACCAGCCTCTGAAGACAGAGAGACTGAGAAATGACTCTGGGAGGGCAGACCAATGAGACAGTCTTTTTCTTAAACATGGAGAGAGTCAACATAGAGAAGTCTTTAAAAATGAGAAAGAAAAAGGATAAATACCCACTTCATTCACTCACTGGATTCATCCTTTTCCTTCAGAATATTTCCTGGCCACCTACTGTGCACAGAGCCCCATTTATGCCCTGGGGGAAGGCTCCCTGAAGTGCATGATGGGGGATGGGAGGTGGCTGGGGAGTCAGAAACAAAGAGGGCGTCAGGAATGAAGAACCGTGGTGGTCTTGATGGGGAGAATCCAGCTCAGTTCAAAAGACTGGGGTGGTCTCTCCAGCCCTGTGATGGAGCAGGGACAAGTGTGCCAGGCAGAGAACAGCGTGTGTGGGAGCCCTGAGGGACGAAAGAAGGCTGATTCACAAGCCTGGAAATACAACCAGCCAAGGAGTGACATGAGAGAAATGGGAATTGAGATGAGACTTTTTCTTGTTTACAGATTGGCAACCAGCAGCCCTCACTGATGCTGGAGAATCACACAGATGCTGAGAGCAGTCCATTCTAGACTGCAGGTGGAATGACAATGGGGCAGCCTTTCTCAGGAAGCTTAGCAGCCAGCACTGAAAGCTGCCCACATTCTACTCCATCACCCAGCAGTCTACTGTCAGGATATTTTATTCTGGGAAATCTTCAGAGCTGTGCACCGACTCCAGAACCAACATGCTCACCATAACATTTTAAAATAGTGAAACTGGGACTTCCCTGGCGGTCCAGTGGTTAAGACTCTACCTTCCAGTGCAAGGGCAAGGGTTTGATACTCAGTCAGGGAACTGAGGTCCCTTATGCCATGGGGCCCGCCTGCCAATGCAGGAGATATAGGAGACGTGGGTTTGATTCCTGGGTTGGAAAGATCCCCTGCAGGAGGAAATGGCAGCCCACTCTAGTATTCTTGCCTGGAAAATTCCATGGACAGAGGAACCTGGTGGGCTATAGTCCATGCGGTTGCAGAGTCGGACACGACTGCACATGTGTGCATGCACGTATGCCACGGGATGTGCCCCCAAATAAAAAAAAAAGTATATATATATATATATATATAATAAAATAGTAAAACGTTTCTTAAGTACATTAAGTGTTTTCATGAAGGACTATGGAGGGATGCTCCCTATACTTTCAGAATATATTAAGTGAACAAATTGGTTAGTATACATTCAGGTTCAATATGAACCCATATTGTAAAAGCATGCATTTTCTCATAGGACCAAAGGCTGGAAGGATAAACAACAAAAACTCCAACAGCAGTTCATCTTGGTGGTGGATGCAGAGGGAATTTTGCTTTTCTTCTTCTTCTTTTTTTTTTTTTTTTAGTGTTTCTTTGGTGATTAAGGGGGAAAAAAATCAATAAATATAAAACCACACATTTGAAAATATGTTTGCTCTCAAGCCCTTTCATCTCTTCCTGAGTATTGTATAACTCCCACTTGTCAATGTCAAGTTCATTTCCCATATGGCTACTGGCTTCATCTTTTTAACATGCAAAGGTGAGCCTATAAGTCCAGCAGAAAAAGCCCCCACCACAAACACGTCTGCTCACCTCCCACTTCTTCAGGTGAGGACCTGAGCTTCAGAGCCTGGTGTCCAATGACCCTCACTGCCTCACCTCCTTCTCAGCTGTTTCTCTAGCAGTTCTTCGACACTCAGCCTCAGTGTCTCTAAAGCTCTCATGTTCCTTTTTAAAAAAAAATAATTTTTATTTATGTATTTAGTTAATTTTGGCTGCACTGGGTCTTTGTTGCCACGTGTGGGGTTTCTCCAATTGTGGTGAATGGGGTTTCCTCTCTGTTAGTAGTTGTGGTGAGCAGGGGCTACTCTCCAGTTGTGGTGTGTAGGCCTCTCTCTTGTTGTGGCTCCCAGGCTCTGGAGCTCAGGCTCAGTAGTTGTGGCACACTGGCTAAATTGCTCTGTGGCATATGGGATCTTCCCAGATCGAGGATCAAAACTGTGTCCCCTGGATTGCAAGGTGAACACTTAACCACCGGACCACCAGGGAAGCCCTCCTGCTCGTTTATAAACCTCCATCTTCGTGCATCCTGCCTCCTCCTCCTGGAATGCAAACCCTCATATGGCTCTTCTTGGCAACTCCTACTCATCCTTCAAAACCTTTTCTAAATTCCTCTGCTATAATAATATCACTTCTGGCTTTAAATCACATAGCTCTCAGGATAGTCTCCAAATTTCTTACATGGCTCTGGTTTGTCACTCCATCTCCATCTTTTACATGCTGTACCTTC
The DNA here is from genome assembly GCA_006410615.1 of Neotragus moschatus. Classification (NCBI taxonomy): domain Eukaryota; kingdom Metazoa; phylum Chordata; class Mammalia; order Artiodactyla; family Bovidae; genus Neotragus; species Neotragus moschatus. The sequence continues at coordinate 819,424 of SJYA01002443.1, read as the reverse complement.
ACCCTGCCTCCTCCACTCACCTGTGTGTTCTGAACAGCAAACCTCTGGCAATTGCCTATTATACCTCCCTCCCTACTCCCCAGACTCCCTAAGCACCCCCTTGCCTGGCCACCTCCTACGCTCATTAAAGTTTTAAATAACCCCTCCTTGGGGAGCCTTCCCTGACTCCCTGAGTGGGTTATGGTCTGCAGATGGCACCCGTGCCCTCCCTCGTGTTCGTCACGTGGGACCACAGCTTCCTCCTCCCCTGTTTGTCCCTGTAGGACTGCAGGTGAGCTTTGAGGGCGGGCTGTCATTGGATGACGAGGAGCAGGGCAGAAACAGTGACCAGCAGTCTCCAGTTCAGGTTCCGAGCTTACAAGGGGCATTTGAGTTTGCTCCCCCCACCTCTCCTCACCAACCCTACCGGGGCACTGCCCACTGCACGTCCTGTTGGACCCTGGGCATTCATGGCAAAGACCTAGAGATGTAGAGGATGGGTGATGCTCTTGGAAGCCATTGAATGTGCACCTGGGAGACCTGGGAAGACCCCCCATCTCGCCAGCCTCTGGGGGTTGGAGCTTGATAGCAGAGCAGACCAGAGTCTTCTGTAAATGGGGCTAATGAGCACGTCTGGCTCCAGGGGCTTGGGGGCATCACAACATCCTCCTTGAGCAGTTCTCTCTCCCCCCACCACCCACCATCATCTTCAGGGCCAAGATCAATTCTAGCCAGCACAATAGGCTGGAGTCTCACCACCCTGTCAGGCTCAGAGCCTGGCTGCCTGACAACTTCCGTACCTGCTGAACTGGCTTAGAGGTGCATCTTGCTGGAAGTAATCATTTAGATGGCCTTCCTTGGTGGCTCAGATAATAAAGAATCTGCCTGCAATGCAGGAGACTTAGGCTCAATCCCTTGGTCAGGAAGATCCCCTGAAGAAGGGAATGGCTACCTACTCCAGTATTCTTATCTGGGAAGTCCCATGGACAGAGGAGCCTGACTGGGTACAGTCCATGGGGTCATGAAGAGTTGGACATGACTAACTGACTAAGGCTTTCACCCTTTACACATAATTAACTTGCTAGACATAAGATGCTTATGAAATGGCCCATTACTCCCCTCATGCTGGCCATGCTTGGAACAAAGTTTTGCTCCTGGCGTTCTGAACATCCCCCTATCTACTAGTTAAATCCAGGTAGGTTTGGCTGTGTGGAGGCAGGTTGTCCCTGGCAGGTAGGGCTGTCAGTGTCCAGATTCTATTTCTGGTTGGGGGTCTGAGGGATGGAGGAAGGGAGAGGCTCCCCTTGGGATCGTGGCCGGCAGACCGTCCCCATCAGCTCATCCTGGGCTCCAGCTCCTGGTTCTCTGTGGTTTGGAGAGCAGAGGGCAGAGAGGCAGGCTCGGCATCTCTGTAGTCCTCCTCCTCCGCCCTTGATGACCACTCTATGTCCCTATAACTCAGTGAAGCTGGACATCTGTGTTCCAGCCAGGATCACCCAAATGACAGATCGGTGCCATGGGCTTTGCCTGGCAGAGGTGGGATTTGGGTTGGCAGGTGACCGTGCTGGGGGCTACCCTGAGAGACAGGCTGTCCAGGCCATGGTTTGGACCGTGGTCTTGGTGGCACCGGTACCTTGCTTGCTGCCTGCTGTTGGTGGGTCAGTGTCATCTCATTGGAGGCACATTAACAGCGCCCATGGCCAGGGCTGGGAGTGGCCCCTGGTCAGGACAGGGGTGTGGAGGGGCCTGTGGTTGAGTCGGCTAGGGCATTTCTCTCTGCCCCTTTCTGGACCCACAGACCTATAAGCTCCTTGCATGGGGGGACAGACATGGTTTCAAGAGGGTGGATGCCCTGTTCCCAGGAGAGTGGGCAGAGTCCTGCTGACGCTCAAGGATGGTTTGTCAGGATCACTCCCCTTCCTGCCTGGGGCTCTGGAGTGCGCGAGCTGATTTGCGGATGTAAATTTGGCAGTGCCTCACGAGCACATTGCTCCCTTTGAATTTCTTCCTCTTGGCAGGGGGACAGCTATAATCATTTAGGAATTACAATAAGGATTTAGTAAAGGTGGTAGTGAGATGAAAATGATGATGAGGGGACATGTAGTTCCACGAAGATGCTGAGACCTCGGGGGCCACCATCACTGACTCGGAGGTGAGAAAACTGAGGCTGCAGAGGGCAAGTGCTGCCCCAGGGTCCGTCCACCCCTGCTCAGTGTGGTCCAGCCAGCACCCCCTCATCCATCCTTGCTGTGACCAGCATGCCTGGTCCCCTGTACCCCCGGCCTTGCCCGGGGCTGCCCTTAACTGTTGCCAGGGCAGGTGCGCTGGGCAGGCAGGCTCTCGCTCCCAACTTCCACCACTTTCTGGCAGAAACAAAGCAGTGGGTGAGTTATTTGCCACCTTCTCTGCATAAATCAGAGACATAATGTAGCTGCCAGGGTTCTCTCGCTGCTGTGTTCACGAGGCAATTAACTTGAAAATTGAATTGATGTGCATTGATTTTTTTTAATAAAGTTATTGTAATATATTCACTCGTTAGAATCTGGAGCTGAAAATAGACATTTTGCTTCTGATTACAGGGCCGTCCATATAAATCACACGGGGACAATAACAACACAACCCCTCATTGCACAACTTCATTTCCTGTTAGAACGGAAAGGTCTATCACGGGGCTATTTTTCTTCTCCTGTGTGGAGGTTTGACACAATTGGGACCCTTGAGGCTTTTCTCCAGAAAACCGGGCTGAGGGTGGGGGGTGGAGCAGGGCTGGGCTTTGGGACATGTCCAGGTCCCACAGGCTTGGGCTCGGCTGCTTGGGTTCAGCCCTGGGGTGGGTGGTACCGAGCAGGGGCCAGTGCCCTGTCAGCTCTGAGTTCAGAGGAACTGACGTGATGCGGGGAGGGGTTGGCAATGTGGTACCGCCCACAGGTTTGGGCAGACACCCAGACACAGGTTCCTAACCCCTGAACTACAGGCAGCCTCAATGTCAGCCCCTGCAGGGAACAGAGGCCAGCTGGTCTTTAGGCAAGTCTGCCAGTTAGAAATGTCTCCCACGCCTGGAGCTGTGGTCTGGGTGACCCCTTTCTGCTTTGTGTCCCTGGAATGGGAGGCCCAAGACAGTTCGGGAACCACCTGGCTTTGTGAAGTATCTACCCTGTGTCCTTCTGCTCAGGCCTGTTTTATAGACCCCAGGGGCCCACGGGACCCCCAGCTTCTCCCACTGTCCTTCCAGAAAGAAGCTGAAGAAGAGCTCAGGGCTGTGGCCCCTCAGAGCAGGGGCTGGAGCTGGATGAGCCTGGGGGCCTTCCCTGCCATGAGAGGGGTGTGTGCAGTGTTGCAGGGAGGGATGGCTGTGGTCCCTGGATCCTGGAGGATGCGTGTGGATTTGTGAAGCTTTGTGTCATCCCCTAGAGACAGGTCCGCCTGACCTCAGGGGAAAGGGGACCTGGGGGGTGAGGAAGGAAGGTTCTGGTCTACATCAAGAGACCCAGTGCCGAGCTGGGGTTCCTGCGGTTGAGCTGCTGGGATCCAGTAGAGCTGACCACAGAGTCTATCTTGTGAGGGTCCTGGCTGTGGAGATGCCTAGATTTCACCAGACTGCCTAAAGGGTCAGTACTTCCTACCCAAATTAAGAACTCATTTGGCAAATGATTGGCTTGGCTCTGTTTCCCCAGACACTGGGTGCCGTGCTGACAGCTAAATTCCATGAAACTGTTAAAGTTGGTATTTAGGGTATGTTGGGGTGGGGGGTGAGGAAGAGGGAGAGACCAGATCTCTGGGTCTAGGTATCTGTCCATGGTAACACTGCTGTTTGACAATGGCACCACTGCCCATCGGGCTGGTATGCCCACAGGCTCTGATCGGGGGCATCCCCTTGGTCCTCATATCCTCACTTCCCCCTCTCTCCCTACCACGTGAGGTGGTGAATTGTCATTTAGGATGAGCAAGCCAGGACCACTCTGGCTGGAAGTCCTCACCTTGCTCTGCAGGAAGTGGGGAGGAAGGGCCTGCGGGGAGGATGCGGAGGTTTGCAGGCAGCTTCTAGACATGTACTGGGGGTGCAGAGAGAAACATTGGTCCTATGCCCAGGACCACCTTGAGGAGGGGTCAAGAACAAGCAGTGGAGATAAGTTGGGGCTGAAGAAGCAAGGGACAGCCCACCAGAGAAATAGCAGGAGGCTGGGGCTCCAATATTTTGGGTTCCAGGTCGCTGACCCGTGTCCCTAGGTGCGCGGATGCAGGTTCCCAGGGCTGGCTACCTGCCTAGACTGTTTGGCACCTGGTGAATGCACCAACTCAATGGGCATGAGTTTGAGTAAACCCCAAGAGTTGGTGATGGACAGGGAGGCCTGGCGTGCTGGAGTCCATGGGATTGCAAATAGTCAGACATGACTGAGCGACTGCACTGAACTGAACTGAATGCTCCAAGTGCTCTCATTGAATTTTATTATTTGCTCTTTGAGAGGCTGAACAGGCTGGAGAAGAGGACCCAGGACAATGCTGGGTTGGCCATATTTGGGGGAATTTGCGGGACAATCACCCTGCTGAGTGTGTGAGACCAGGGTCTAAACTGGACTCCGGAAGCCCTCACCCGTGCAGACCATTGGCGCTAGCTCTGCCCTGGGCAGAGGGGAGTAGCTGGTGCCACAAGACAGCACCTTCCACCCCTGGACTCACATGGCTCATCCACTCGCTGGGCTGTGTGTGCCTCCCCACCATGGTGGGCGGGATGATGGCCCCTCAAGATGTCCCATCCGAGGCCCTAGAACCTGTAAATGTGTGGCCTTCCTTCCATGGCTAAAGGGACTGTGCAGACAGCCCTGGGGGTCCCGAGATGGGGTCCTTCTGGATTGTCCAGCCCCATCTAATCACACAAATCCTTAAAGACAGGAGACCTTCCCCAGTGTGGTTGGCGAGAAGAGACAGGCGATGGAAGCAGAGGGTGGAGGGGTGTGCTTGGCAGGAAGATGGAGCCACAAGCCAAGGAGTGTGGCAGGCTCTAGAAACTGGAAAAGGCAAGAACGAATCTGTCTGGGCTCCTCCAGTAGGAACACAGCCCTGCAGATGCCTACTTTCAGCCCCAAGGACTAATAGCAGACTCTTGAACTCCAGAAACGGAAGAGAGCAAATTTGTCGTGTTTGAAGCCAGTCGATTTGCAAGAGTTGTTTACAGCAGCTGGGCAGCCACCCCGATTTCATTTTTCTGTCTGTCTCTCACTCACATGTCCAGCCTGCTGCTGCTGGCCTCACCTGTGCCACAAGCACCCATATGGGGCGGGGCCTCAGGAGATGGAGGGCGGAGCAGATGTGGTTCCTGGGAGGAGTCAAGGGCCATCCTACCCCAGCTAGAGCCATGACTGGGGCTTGCTGGCCCTTCCTAACACCAGCCTCGCGGGGGCTGTCCTGCCCCATCTGCCAGCCCATCTCCAAGGCGGGGCTGGTGCTTCTGTGTTTGGCAATCCCTGCTCACAAGAGCTGTGGACTTCCAGTGCGGAGGCCACAGGAAGGGTTCACATTCGGGTACCAGAGGAGCCTTTCACTGGGGGTGACAGCCACAGAGACGGGTGATGGAGTGCTGCACAGCCATACAGCATTCATCCCCATGGGCCCCACAGATTATAGGGTGTATGCCTCAGCCCGAAGAGACATGAGGAGAAAGCCTGAGGGGGTGCGGTGGGCACAAGCTCAGCCTGACCCCATGTTCCCATCTCAACAGACAACTGGGAGTGGAGACTGGCCCAGGCAGTGAGCTGGGTCTTGGCCCCTTAGGGCTCCCTGACCCTGAAATGGAAGCTAATGAGGAAGAGACCTTGAGGTCCATGGGATGGGTGTCCTCAAAATTGGCCTCTCTGCCTTAGAGGAAGTGGGTGTGAGGCGATTGGCTATGGAGATGGGTCAGGCCCGGGTGACTGGCAGCAGGAAAGTGGTTCCCACTGCCTGGACCCTGTGCCGGCGTGGTCTCTGAGTGTGTTCCTGGGGCGGGGTGGGGGCAGTCTCACTGGGAGGGACAGCCTTCCTCTGGGCTTCTGCCTGTCTCTTTCTCTCTCTATCTCTCTGTCTCTGCCTGCCTGCCTGTCCCCTGTCCCCATCTCTCTGTATGTCTGTTTCACACCTTCTCGCTCTGCATGTCTCTCTGTCTCTATCCCTGTCTCTGTTGAAAGCATGAGGACGCTGGACCTTACCGGGGTGTTTACACATGGGAAAGGAGGGCTCTGGTGCCCTGGGAGCCCCTTAAGAGCCCCTCCCCTTCCTGTCTCCTGTGACAGCCCTTGGGCCACCCTCCCAGGCCTGGGTCTTCTCTCTCAGCCTGTCTGGTGACCTTCAGAGCACTCACAAGGCCTGGGTGCCTTCTTAGAGGGCAGGACTCACAGGGCCCCCAGCTCCGAGGTTCCTTGACACCTGGAGGGACTACGGTGCACGCACAGGGCGCAGCGCTGGCCCGGTTCCCGTGGACATGCCATGATCAGCAGTGGTGGCTGCTGCTGTTACAGCTGTGGCTGCTCCTGCCTCAGCCCCACCAACTTCCCTTCACTGTCTGTCATTCCCAGAGGAGGTGGTGCAGGGCTCAGGCTTGGCACCCTGGTCCCCTTGACCATCTGGTGGTCAGCTGCAGCAGGAACAGGCCGGAGAGGGGAGGGCTCTAAAGGGGGCCTTCTGCTTCTCACAAAGCAAGGCCTCACGGGACACCAAATCTGCCAGTGCTTTGATCTCAGAATTCTCAGACCCCACACTGCGTGTTGGTCTTCCCTGGTAAAGAGTCTGCCTGCCAACGCAGGAGATGCAGGTTTGATTCCTGGGTTGGGAAGATCCCCTGGAGAAGGAAATGGCAACCCACTCCAGTATTCTTGCTTGGGAAATCCCATGGACAGAAGAGCCTGGTGGGCTAGAGTCCACAGGGTCACAAAAGAATCAGATACAACTTAGAGACTAAACATCAATGGCAAACTGTTGTGTAAGTTCTTCAGCCTCTATATTGTATCATGCAGCCCAAATTAAGATAGGCTGCAAATGCGCTTTCTAAACCCTAAAGAGACCATGTGTCTGAAACAGGACCTGGGAACAGAGCACACGCCCTCGCCCCTCCCTGGCGCTTGGACCGTCTGTCAGAGCATGGGGCTGAGTCTGGCTGAGCTGCTTATGGCTCCTGGGCCCAGGGAAGCCACAGAGATCTTCCCGGCAGGGCCAGTGAGGACCTTTGATCCTGGGCCTGCCCAGGAAGGATGCTGCTGCTGCCCCTTTGTCCTGCTGGCCAAGCACAGTGTGCCTGGGGATACCACAAGATACTTAGAAGAAAGTGGGCAGCTCTATTTATCTTCCCTAAAGTGCCCCTGTTCTTGACATGTCATGTAATGGCACGTGTTTAAATGAAAGCATGGCTTTGAGCAAAAAACCAATTTGTTTAAAACAACCTGTGGAGTGGTGCGAGATGTGATTTTGACAAATGAGCACAAACTTCATGCGGGCAGAAGTGTTCAATTATGGATGAGCTAATTATCCAAGTGCATCGGGTCTGGACCACCAAGATGTCTGCATGTCTCCACCTCTGGCCGGCCCCAGCCCGTCGGCTAGGATAATTAATGAAGCCTCGTTCCTGAATTATTTTGCCAGGCACAAATAATCACTTATTTTTGTGATTCCATATCCATCAGGCGGGTGCAGCCCGGGGCTTTCCGCCTATGGTGGGTGTGGGAGGGGCTCCAGGCCCGTTGAGTGTCTGCACGTCGTCGGTGCTAGTCAAGCTGGATGGGCTGTCTCTGGATTGAATGACAGCTGCCCCTGGTGTGTGGCTGGTAGGAGCCCCCTCCTTCTCATCTGCAGGGGCAACCTTCCATGAGCGCTGCAGAGGTGCCAGGTGGGGCCTGATGTCTCTGTGAACCTCCTCTGTAGCTAACAGACAGACGAAGCCGGTAGAGAGAGAAGGCAGGAGTCCTGGAAGGAGCAGGGGGTGTCCAGCGCCATCCTTTTGGGCAGGGCCAAACCTCGGGGGTGTTACTGGTTTGGTTTTTTTCACCTATCAGCTTGAGTTGAGGAATTACACTTCTGGTGGTATTTCCCCCGCCCCCCCAACCCCTGCTTGGCCTCCTGACAAAGAAGAGGAAACTGTCTTCATGTTTTAATTGATAAGGTAACATTAACCTTGTAAGCTACCTGCTGACCAGATGGCCTGCTAATCTGCGCTGTGTTTCCTGTGTCTGGGCGTTGTGCTATTTGACAGATACATTCTGCCTTCGTCTCTGCTGCATCTCTGCTGGGTGATATAGGCCGTCGAGTGACTTCAGATCGAGAGGAGATAAATATCAATAGTCTGTTCAGTCTCCCGACATGGGTGAACGTCAGAGGCGGGAATGGGGTGGAGACCGTCAGACTTCAAAGCCTCACTCCCAACGGGCTCATTTTACCACCTGAAGAGTAAGTGAGTACCTACCAGGTAGCTGGCAAGTGCAGCCATAACCAGGGTTTTTCCATTTCAAATAACTGACAGCCCTGAGAGATTCATGGGACCTGGCATCACCACACCTCTCCTACGGAAACCACAACTGAGTCTTCAAGGCACGTCTGTGGTCCATTCTAAAAGTTAAAAACTCAGCAAGTACATTGGCATTGCTGTGACTATGTAAACAGTGCTTGCTGCAGAGTTGCAGAGTATTCCATAGTATTACACGAGTGTACAAAGTATTGTATAATAGCAGCTCCTTTTATGTAGAAATTTCTTCTTTCTGGAGACTTATTTCCTTTCCTTCCAGATCTGTATGATCTGTGTGACCGTAAGTATTACTGCTTCTAGCGTCTCTGTAATGTTAAGTCACGAAAAACAACAACAACAACTCAGTAAAGCCTTTCTTGGGACATCCTGGTGGTCCAGAGGTTAGGACTCCATGCTTCAATTGCAGGGAGCGTGGGGTTCGATCCCCAGTCGGGGGAACTGCTGTTAAAACTAACAAACAAAAGCCTTTCTTCACAATCTCCAAGCATCCCAGGGTGGCTGCTTAACTACCCTGTAGCGGTGGAGAAACGCAGCATTTCCTCTCTAAGTTTGAGCCACCGGTTTCCCACTTGACTCCTTTATTACCCCTAGACCACACTCACAAGTAACTTTTTTTTTTATTAATAAATCTTATCTTTAAAACTAGGTTTAGATTTACAGAAAATTTGTAACGGTGGTACAGAGAGTTCCCATGGACCCACACCCCTCTCCCCCATCAATAATAGTAATGTGGTACATCTGTCTCAGTTAATGAACCAATATAGATTCATCAGTTTAAATTAAAGTCCATAAATAGATAGTAATAGTTTAAGACTTTCCTTAGTTTTTACCTGATGCCCTTTTCTGTTCCAGAACCCCATCCAGGAGGCCACACAATGTTCATCATCACGTCTCCTTTAGGGTTCCCTTGGCTGTGACAGTCTCTCAGACTTTCTTCATTCTTGGTGACCTTGATAGTTTTAGGGAGTACTGATCAGAGAGTTCAAGGACTGTCCCTTGGCCGGGATTTTTCTGATGCTTTTCTCAGAGTTAGATTGGGATATGGGGCTTCCTGGGAGGAACCACGAAGGTGCAGTGTTCTCCTCGCCACATCTTAGCAACAGGATTCGATGCTCGTGCTGACCCTGGTCACCCAGCCCCTGCACCGTCAGGCTTTCTGCGGTGCTAGCAGTTGCCCGGTGTGCTGCCATTGCTTTATTTTATCCACATAGTGTGTGTGTCATGCTTCCTGTCGCCTCTTCTGGAAATCACCCCATCAGGCTGTGGCCCCTGGGCCAGAGGCAGCCCAGAGGTGGACGCATCAGGCTGGCCGCTTAGTGGCCGTTTGCTTGGTGACCAGTGGATTCGGTCTCCTCCTCCTGGTGTGGCATTTTATTCCTCCTCACTGTTTCTTCTGACTGTCGTGGCTTTTCTGCTGGACCCTCAGCGTCGCTCACATCCCGATGGAGCTGTAAGGATGCAGTCGACCATTTCTGGGAGTGCTGCTCCTGCAAGCTCTGCGGGAGTCTTCCCACCATCAGCCGCCCACTGACTGACTGTGGATGTCCCAGCCATTTGGTGGGCTCGGGCACAACCAGCTGAGCCAGCAAATACTCTGAGTATAGGAAGGGGCCATCATGGGGTCTGGTCCCAGCTGATCACTGCTGGCCAGCAGACCCCACCGGCCCCTGTCCGACTCTCCTCCATGTGGATGTTGTAGCGAGGCCCCTGCTTCCAGCGTGTGCTTCCCACAAAGGGGCCCTGCTTCCCGCAGGGACACAGGGTGCTGGATGTCCGCAGGAGAGAGGGGGACCACAGAGGATGTGTTTCCAGAGACATGAGCTCCTTGGAGCTTCTGTCCTTCAGAACACAGACAGATGTTTCTTCTTGGAGCTGATGTGACATAATATTACTGGCGAATGTCTCAAAGTCCTTTCTGGGCACCCGGCACTCCCCAGGGCTTCTCCTTGGACCCTCAGAAAGTCCCGTGTAATAGGAACTGCTTCTTAGCTCCACTGAGGGGGGCAACTGAGGCTCAGAGAGGAGGATATCGAGTGTCTCAGGCTGGCCGCTGGGGTCAGAGGTGTCCTCCTGCAGCCAGTCTGAGCTGGAGAAGGTCAGATGCTGGGCTCCTGAGGGCAGTGCACTTGCCTGGGCCTGTCCATGGTACTCTTGCCTTGAGTAGGCTGGCCCCAAGGGCTACCTGGAGCCCCTCCAGTGGGGTGATGGAGGAGCAGCCCAACCCTGTGAGGAGTCCGGAACCCAGTGATGGCCTTGGGGCCCAGTGGTCGTGTAGATAGGCGAGGTGCTCACCTATGGTGGCTGCCCTGTTTCTGTGGGGGCTCCTGGCCAGACCGGGTGAGGATTTCCTGAGGCCTGGGTCTGCTGCTGGGGCTGGAAGGTCAGGGACGAGCAGAGAGAAATGGAGTGAGAAATGGGGCCAGAGGGATGGTGCTATGTCCCTGTGTGCGCCAAGAAAGTGAGGTCACCCACAGAAAAGGCCCGTGAGGCTTGGTGTAGGAGGTGGTGCTAAGCTGCTGATGTCATGGAAAGCTACCTGGGGTTCACTCCACCAGCTGTGGAAAGGAGCCCATGAGTCTGGAGCACCTTTCTTTACTGGGGTGGTGAGTGACATGACGCATTGTAGGAGGGGCAGGGGGGATCCTGCCTGGGGTCAGAGTGTCAGGTTTGGATTGGACTCCGACACCCACTTGCCATTAGACGTGTGGGATCACACTGCTGAGCCTCAGTGGCTCATCTGTAAAGTGGGGCAGGTCCTCCCAAGGTATGAGAGACAAGAGGTGGTAGTCATGGTCAGTGTGGTTACTGACCCTGGAGCAGCAGGAGGGTGGAAGACCCAGTCACCAAAGTGAGTAGTCAGACGGGAGGGCTCAGCCAGAGGCAGGCGACCACCTTCTACTTGGTCTCGCCGGGGAGGCCCGGCCACAGGCATGTGTTGGCAGGGCCTGGAGGGCTGGGGCTCGGGTGGTGAGCACTGCGTGCTCTGTGGGCAATTCCAACTCCCCGTCTCCTTGGCTGTCTCAGGGGACAGACCCAGGAGATGCCTTTGCAGTCCTGCTCTTTGTGTGCTTGGTAGACAAGGGTTTGGGCGAGGGTGGGGCTCCTCCTACACCCTGAGTTATGCCCACACCCTCTCTCTTTCCTCACTCCAGGGAGTAAATGACCATCTTTCTACAGAAAAGGGACAGCCACTCTCTGGGGCGGGGGGCGGGGCGTGGTCAGCCTTCCCTGCCTTCAAGGGGACCAGTTACACACCTACTGTGTGCCAGCTGGCCTTTGCTCACTGTGGGGCTGGCTGTTCCTTACCTTGCACATGCCACCTGGGATTTCTATGGGGCCACAAGTCCTGTCCTTGTGTCCTGGGAGCATCTGCTTAAGGATGGGCGTCTCTTTGTGGTGGGATGTGAGCAAGTGAGCCTGGGGAGCAGCCTGAAGGCTAGCTATGAGCTCCCTTCCAGAGACGGCCTTTCTGGCTGCAGCAGCTGAGAAATGTCATTATGTTGAGAGGATCGGGGCTCACCTGCGGGACCTCACATGATATTAACCACCCGGTGACTCCAGCAGGTGAATGAATTGCCTGCCCCTCCCCAGCCTGGGAAAAACCAAGTCTGAGTGGGTTTGTTCTCAAAGTGAATGCTACAGTTGCACATGGGACAGTTTCATAGTAATAAGATGTGTATATATAGTTTGCTTCAGACTGTCACCTCCAAGGGGCCCTTTTCAGCTCATCAGGACCTCTGGGGATACCAGGGGTGTGCAGTGTGGAGGCTCCTGGCAAACACT
>SJYA01002443.1:644922-803758 GCA_006410615.1 Neotragus moschatus | reverse complement strand
GAGTCCTCCTGGCTTCAGGATACCCTCATCTGCAGGGCTGGGCACATTTATCCAACACTTTGGGGCAGAAGGAGGGTGGCCCCAGGGCTATGTGAGCCCTGGACAGACGGGTCCCCTTGGCTGAGCTGCATTCAGCTGACCCCCTTCTCCTGCCTCAAAACTCTGCCATCCTCCCAAAACCAAAACTCCGTCCACAGACCCAGCCCCTGCCTTGTCTCTCACCTGGCGGGTCCCAGCTTGCTCGGAGTGGAAACCGCCTTGGTTGCGTTTTCCTGTACCAGCGTTTTCATGGCCACTGCTCCCGGCAATATGAGGCTGGCAATAAAAATAATTGATTGGAGAGATGTTGATAAAGCCCCGCTTATTGCAAACAGTAAATTAAAAGTGAGAACTCCACCTTTCTTCCCACCCAGGGAACAATAACCACTCGCAAGGGCTGGAGGAGACGGAAAACAAGATACAGAGCCATCGTTCAACTTCAGCCATCTCACCAGCAACCTCATAAAAATTAAGGAATAATTTTTCAAAGAGATAAGGGCTGCAGGGACATGAAAAGCAAAACAACCAAACTGTTTCTGCCCTGAGGAGGTACACACAGGACGGGAAGGGATTTCTTTTCCCATTTTTAATTTACAGGAACCTTGTAAACCACAAATTAAAGCGGCAACAGCAATTCAGAAGGCTTGATTCATTAAGCCTTTATTTACCCTTAATGCCTCCAAAGGAAAATAATTTGGTTACTGAACATGAGTAATGGGCTCAGAGCGACACTTTCCCACACAAATCTCTGGCCCTTTTCGGGGTGGGGCTGCTGTGCGCTGACCAGATGCTGGCCATGGAGGGCGCCTAGTCTCCCATGGTCGTTATTCTGAGATGCCCCACGGGTGGGAGGCCTGACTCCTCTGGACGTTTTGTTCCCAGCCTGCAGACAGGAACACATAGATCTCTTGTGGTCACTTCTAGGACTATTTCAAATTCTCTTTTCCAACAAGCATGAAATGAATAAAAGTCACCATTGTTTATAACAGACAGGGAATAGGGGCCCAACAGATATGTTTTAAATGAATGAATGAAGAAATGAGTGAAAAAAAGGGCCAACACTGCACTGCCCTCTTGTGCTGGGCTTTGGGTGGGTGAGAATTTCTGCAAGTACACGGCCTCGTTGCCTGTGTGTGTTTGTAAGGGGTCCCCATCGCCTGAGCACTTGCTGCATGCCCAGCACTGTGCTTGGTAAGAAATCAGCGTGGCCCCAGCTCCCTCAGGGTGCAAGGCCAAGGTGACATGGTCTTTCCCTCAGTAACCTGCATTCTGGGACTTATTGGAGGTGAGGAAGGCAGTGCAAGGGGAGTGAGGTGGGAGAAGCGAGGCTCTGGAGCTGGGCTGCCTGGAGTGTGGATGCAGACAGTGAGTTTTGTTCTGTGCTGAGTAGCTGATCACCGGAAGATAACACATATTTATCCTGGTGCCATTTTTGAGGTCAGGACTTCAGGCCTGGGTCACTGGTTGTGATCAAGCCCTGTGGGGCTGGGGTCTGACCTGAAGGCCTTTGGGGAGGGGTCTGCTTCTAGGCTCACTTGGTATTCAGTCTTTGAGACTTGGATGGAGGGCCTGAGTTCTGTACTGTTTGTTGGCCAGAGGCAATGTTTGGGCCTGGTCACTGGACCTCCTCTGGCCCACAGCACAGCAGCCTCATCAGAGCTAGGCAGATGCAAGGCAGAGAGGGAGGGCCAGAAAGACAGAAGCAAGAGCCCTCTGTGAGCCACAGTGATATTCCATCACCTTGTCATCTTCTGTTCACTGGGAGCAAGCCACAAGCAGCCCACACTCCAGGGAGGGACCACGGAGAGGTGGACACGGGAGGTGGACCACTGGGGCTGCAGCAGATCTGCCTGCCCAGGTGAATTCACAGTTGCTTTCCTTGTCTGCCCGGTGAGGGGCTGGTGGCACCAATCCTACAGGCTGTTTAGAGACAAGATGTGTTCTCAAAGCACTGAGTCTGGAGTCTCTGTCAAGTGTCCTCAAAAAATACTGTCTTCTTTTTTGGTGGCACTGTTCCTGAGCCAGGATCCTTTGCCCATTTCATAGCAAACCAAACACTGAGCCACCAAAGTCTGCAGCCGAGAAAGGGTTTATTCACAAGGCAGCCAGGAGAGGAGATGGGAGAACCAGTTTCAGAGCCCGCCACTCCCACAAAGGCCAGGGGCTTGAGAAATTTGTGGGGCAAAGAAGCGGGGTGGTCCTAGGTGTGGGGAAAGCGGATGGGAAAAGGCGAGGTGACAGGTGTTCTTGTGCAGGCATACCTGAGTTACACGCTTGCTCACCGGATGCATGTTCAGAAATTTCAGCTTAGCGCGATCTGAGGGTTGGGTGGTGGTCCTCTGATGTCAAAAGGTCACTCATCAGTCACCCGCACAGGTCCAGTTTCAGGGTCAGTATCCTAACCAGTCTCACTCGGCTCGGGCTTGAACTAGACACAGCTGGTTTGAAGTTTCTGGCAAACAGCTCAGGCAAGCAACTTATAGTCTGGGCTACCTGAACCTTGGAGAGTATGCAGTTTGCAACAATATAATTAAGTGAAGTGAAAGTGAAAGCTGCTTCCATGACCCGGTGGACTATACAGTCCTTGCNTCTCACTCGGCTCGGGCTTGAACTAGACACAGCTGGTTTGAAGTTTCTGGCAAACAGCTCAGGCAAGCAACTTATAGTCTGGGCTACCTGAACCTTGGAGAGTATGCAGTTTGCAACAATATAATTAAGTGAAGTGAAAGTGAAAGCTGCTTCCATGACCTGGTGGACTATACAGTCCTTGCAATTCTCCAGGCCAGAATACTGGAGTGGGTAGCTGTTCCCTTCTCCAGGGGATCTTCCCAACCTAGGGATCAAACCCACATTGCAGGTGAATTTTTTACCAGCTGAGCCCAGGAATACTGGAGAGGGTAGCCTATCCCTTCTCCAGGGAATCTTCCCCACCCAGGATTTGAACCGGGGTCTCTTGTATTGCAGGCAGATTCTTTACCAGCTGAGCTCCCTGGGAAGCCCTGCAGATGTGGCAGTTGACAGGGTGTTGACCGGATGATGCTGTGAAAGTGCTGCACTCAATACGCCAGCAGATTTGGAAAACTCAGCAGTGACCACAGGACTGGAAAAGGTCAGTTTTCATTCCAATCCCAAAGAAAGGCAATGCCAAAGAATGTTCAAACTACCATACAGTTGCACTCATCTCTCACGCTAGCAAAGTAATGCTCAAATTTCTCCAACTAGGCTTCAATAGTACATGAACTGAGAACTTCCAGCTGTTCAAGCTGGATTTAAAAAAGGCAGAGGAACCAGAGATCAAATTTCCAACATCCACTGGATCATCAAAAAAGCAAGAGAGTTCCAGGAAAACATCTACTTCTGCATTATTGACTATGCCAAAGCCTTTGACTATGTGGATCACAACTGTGGAAAATTCTTAAAGAAATGGGAATACCAGACCACCTGACCTGCCTCTGGAGAAACCTTGTGTGCAAGTCAAGAAGCAACTGTTAGTACAAGACATGGGACAACAGACTGGCTCCAAATTGGGAAAGGAGTACATCAAGGCTGTATATTGTCACCCTGCATGTTCAACTTATATGCAGAGTATATTGTGTGAAATGCCAGGCTGGATGAAGCACAAGCTGGAATCAAGATTGCCAGGGGAAATATCAATAATCTCAGATATGCAGATGACACCACCCTTATGGCAGAAAGCCAAAAAGAACTAAAGAGCCTCTTGATGAAAGTGAAAAAGGAGAGTGAAAAAGCTGGCTTAAAACTCAACATGGAAAAAATGAAGAAAGTGGCAATGAAGAAAATACCATCACTTCATGGCAAATAGAGGGGAAACAATGGCAACAGTGAGAGGCTTAATTTGGGGGGGGGGCTCCAAAATCCCTGCAGACCATGACTGAAACCATGAAATTAAAAGACGCTTGCTCCTTGGAAGAAAAGTGATGACCACCCTAAACAGCATATCAAAAAGCAGAGATATTACTTTGCCAACAAAGGTCCATGTAGTCAAAGTTATGGTTTTTCCAGTAGTCATGTATGGATGTGAGAGTTGGACCATAAAGACAGCTGAGCACCAAATAATGCTTTTGAACTGTGGTGTTGGAGAAGATTCTTGAGAGTCCCTTGGACTGCAAGGAGACCAAACCAGTCAATCATAAAGGAAATCAGTCCTGAATATTCATTGGAAGGGGACTGATGCTGAAGCTGAAACTCCAATACTTTGGCCACCTGATGGGAAAAATTGACTCATTAGAAAAGACCCTGGTGGTGGGAAGATTGAAGGTGGGAGTAGAAGTGGATGACAGAGGACAATAGTTTGAGCAGGCTCTGGGAGCTGGTGATGGACAGGGAAGCCAGGCATGCTGCAGTCCACAGGGTTGCAGAGTCAGACAGCTGAGTGACTGACTCACTGAGTTAAGTGAAAGCAGGCTGAAAGCAGTGGGGTTTGTAAGAGAGTCTAGGATGAGATGGGAGAAGGCAATGGCACCCCACTCCAGTACTCCTGCCTGGAAAATCCCATGGATGGAGGAGCCTGGTAGGCTGCAGTCCATGGGGTTGCTGAGGATTGGACATGACTGAGCAACTTCACTTTCACTTTTCACTTTCAAGCATTGGAGAAGGAAATGGCAACCCACTCCAGTGTTCTTGCCTGGAGAATGCCAGGGATGGGAGATCCTGGTGGGCTGCTGTCTATGGGGTCACACAGAGTTGGACACGACTGAAGAGACTTAGCAGCAGCAGCAGCAGGATGAGATAGAGCATTTAGTTTCTGTTACCATGATTTCAGCATCACATTCTAAGAACCTTTTGCAAAGTTGTGAAGTGATGGGATTTATATCTGGGACCCCGAGACTTCCCTTTGGGGCTGTGATGGTTAATTTTACATGTCAGCTTGACAAGCCATGGAATCCTTGGATTGAAGATTCTTTCTGGGTGAGTCTGTGAGGGTGTTCCAGATGAGACTGACATTTGAATTGGTGGCCTGAGGAGAAACCTCTCTCCTTAACATGGGTGGGTGTTCTCTAATCTAGGAGTGTCTGACGGAAACACAGGAGGGGAGGAGGGGAGGAGGAGAGGAGGGGANCTGAATTTAAAGAATTATGAAAGGTATATTGTTTTAGTATGTTTAATTCAGTGAAGAAATTAGTATTTGATCTTTACAAAATATTGCTCTACATAGCATGGAAGTTACCTGAGCTAAAAGAGCTGCCATTTCTAATGCCAGGTCCCTGTTCAGAGGAAAAAGTCCATTTACTATTTGATCATTTGTCTGATACATTAACAGCAACTTTTCTCTATCAGTCTCTCCTCGAACTTGCATTGAGAAATATAATCTGTAAAAAAAGAGGAAATTTTTTATTAAATGATATACTTACAAAAGAAGAAGGTAANCTGAGCTAAAAGAGCTGCCATTTCTAATGCCAGGTCCCTGTTCAGAGGAAAAAGTCCATTTACTATTTGATCATTTGTCTGATACATTAACAGCAACTTTTCTCTATCAGTCTCTCCTCGAACTTGCATTGAGAAATATAATCTGTAAAAAAAGAGGAAATTTTTTATTAAATGATATACTTACAAAAGAAGAAGGTAAAGAGAAATCCAGAGGACTGATATGGGGTTGTTCTAAGTGATACAAACTTAGATCATTACGATCTGTTAATGACCTCTATTTCTAGTCTTCATAACATTTACCAGCAAACTGAGAAAAACTGCTCTGAAGCTGAGCTTGAGGGGTGTTTCTGTGCTATTTTTATGCCCTGAAATACCTTAGATGCTACTGAGGAAGGACCTGATACCAGTGGGCTTTATAAATCCAATTTTAAAAACACTCATCATCTTTCCTACACACCTTGGACATAACAGGGAATAGGAAATGAAGGTTTCAATTAAAAATCAGTATCAAATGGTCAAACAGGGGTAGTTTTCTCCAGGAATCTAAAAGATAGTACATCTATCTAAAAGTAATTGCACATTTAAATACTTTGACTCTTTTTTGGCCACATTCTGATAAATAGCCCTAGGATCTCACATATAGTTTACGGCTATCATTATTACTTGTTGAAATAAGATCTAGCTTTTGTTCGCCTAGGTCTTCATCAATTCACTGACCCTCTGTATTTAATCACTATACTGTTTCTTTGTTCTTGTAAATTTTATTTATTTATTTGGCTGTGTCGGATCTTAGATGTATCATGCCGAATCTTCTTTTGCACCATGCAAATCTTTCCTTGAGGCACATGGAGTCTCTCTAGTTGCGGTGTGAGGGCCCCAGCTTAGCTGCCCTGCGGCATGTGGGACCTTAGTTCCCCAACCAGGGATTGAAACTGTGTCTTCTGTATCGCAAGGAAGATTCTTAACCACTGGACCACGAGGGAAGTCCTGTACCACTTCTTTATATGAGGTTTCTAAGGCTCTGACTCTAGGCTACAGAGCAGGCAGACAGCCCTGTAAACACTGTAAATGCTGTGACAGTGGGGCGGGTAGGCAGCACAGTGACACACGTAATATTGTCATGACAACACCATGGCAGGAAAAGAGAGACTGAGATTCGAATTTGTCAGGTGTGTGCTCAATTAACTATAACTGGATTTCCAGCCTTTTTCCCCCAACCACTTGAAGGTGAGGACACACTATCATCAGTTACAAAATTTCTCATGGTAATTATCTCAAATAGCAAAAAATGAGAGGGCAGCAGGTCAGAATCTCAGGAGAAGCATGGGGGGGTGTACTTTGAAAAGCACATCTTCCCCATTGTTCTGATAATTCTTTCTGTTCACGCCACCTTAAGAATCACTGGCCTGGGCCATCATTCAGAGTGGTTTCTTGAAAAAAATAATTATCTGTGTCTGCATGATGGCAAACTGTTAATTGGTAGAAGAACATGGTTGGGTAACAGAAATAGATTCTAAATTCAAAATGATGTCAGCAAAGGGATATAGAACAAAAACAATAAAATTTAAGATGAAAGCCCTTCTTTTCTGGCATGTGAACATTTTTGTCCTTAGCATATTTCCTTCACTTGAAGTTAAGAACTATGTCTTATTCATAACTATCATGCACTACGGTTTATTTAGCTAAGTGTAGCCACTGGAAGCTCTATACAGTCAGCAAAAACAANCCCTTCAAGGGTCAGCTAACACCATGTCCCCCAGGACCTTCCTCTAAAAATCACATCGTTAGACTCTCCAGCATGGTCCAAGGCTCCAGGTAAATAAGGATGTTCCTATCAGGCAGAACTACTGAGGGATTGCAGATCACTTCCCAGAGCCAAGGACAAAGGTCAGACTTCTTTTGGCAAGGTCAAAATCTTTACTACACATGTCTCTTCCTTTTGGCCAAGAGGGCTGAGGCATAAACAAACTCAAAGGGCTCCTTACATTTTCAAATAGACAGGTGCTTCCAGAAACCAGATGGATCCTGAGTCAGGGTGAAATTCCCACATGACAGCCTTTTCCAGAAGAACTGTCCCTTTCCAGAGCTTCCAGGAATCCCCATCCTACCCCAAGACACATTAGCCTTTCTCACCCTAGTCACAGATCACTGGTCAAGAGTTGACTTCCTGACAATGAAATAGGAGTTTGAATGAACAGTTTAGAGGCCCTGAGGTTGTGGGTGTGGATCTGTCCATTTCCAGGATCAAATGCCCAAGGGAAGGTTGGAGATGCCCAAAGGGCTGGAACCATGACTCTTGGAATGATGGGTCTTGGCCAGAACTTGATGAAGACTGTGGTTTAGCACAAAACTTTGTGACCTGATGTGATGTGAAGATCATGTGCTGGGAGATAAGAATGAGGGCAGGGTCCTATGGGCAGATACTCTGGGGCCACTGTTCAGCGAGTGAAAAATGATGATGGATAAATGGATGTTTCATTGGACTGGAAGATGAATGGTTGGATGGATGTGTGGATGGATGAATGGATGGATGGATAGATACATGTGTGGATGGATGGATGGATGGATGAGTGAGTGGGTGGATGGATGGATGAATGGATGGTGGGAAGGAAGAAGAGAAAGTGATGTGGATGGATGGCGGGTGAATGAATGTAAGGATGGATGGAAGGTTGGAAAGATGAATGATGTGTGTGTGGAGGCAGCATGATGTGTGGACACAAACTCTTGCGCATAAAGAGCCCTGTGTTGTGAGAATGTGGGGAAGGGTTCTGCAGCTCTGCGTTGCCAAAGCTTTCATGACGAGCAAATGAAATAACACAGGTGNGGATGGATGGAAGGTTGGAAAGATGAATGATGTGTGTGTGGAGGCAGCATGATGTGTGGACACAAACTCTTGCGCATAAAGAGCCCTGTGTTGTGAGAATGTGGGGAAGGGTTCTGCAGCTCTGCGTTGCCAAAGCTTTCATGACGAGCAAATGAAATAACACAGGTGAAGTGGCCAGCACAGCATCTGGCACAAACCAGACTCTCAGTAAGAAGTGGTCTCCTGTCTCCTAGTTTCCCTGTTGGTATGCAGTCTGCAAGTGCCCGTGAGTCTGCTTTCTCAGTTCCCACGAGCCCCACTGAGCTCTGTTCTGTCCCATGGTTTGACCTGTGTTCAACAGAGGTTTTAACCACTGGGGGCAGAGTGTGGGTGGTCCAAGCAAGCCCAGTTCCCTGTGAAGCTGTGAATCTGGGGAAAGCAGTGTTTTGGCTTCCTGGGTAATGCTGCATCTTTGTTGAGATCAAGAAAGACACCCACTTGTTTGACTCCCTCCTCTCCTGCAAACATTCAGAAACTCTCTTCATGGCCGTGGACCAGACACAGCCATCCTCAGGATGATTCCCCAGCTCTTCAGTCAGCACACAAGGCCTTTCTTCTCGGATCTTCACTACTTATGTTTTGAGGAAGTGATGGACACAGTCCTGAGGCTGGGTGAGGGGTCCTGGGGGCACTGCTCTGCCTGCCCTGGGTGGGGGAGGGTGGGATCTGTCCTTCCTGGAGGGAAAAGTGCCCCTAGCCCTCTTTGGCTCACTCAAACCCTGCCTCCAAGCCCCATCCAGTGGTCCTCCGGGGGCCTGGGATGCTCGCTGTGGCCAGGATGTCCCACTACTTTGGACTCCCAGCTGCCTTCCATAGTCAGTGTCAGAGCTGCTGGGGGGTCAGGGGATGCAAAGACAGGTGAAGGCCCTGACTTTCCTCAGGGCTAGCCTCCTTGGTGGCCAGGTGAAGGCCCTGACTTTCCTCAGGGCTAGCCTCCTTGGTGGCCACACATCTCTTCTCTGATGCCCCTGCCCCAGGCTCTCCCAAGAAGCCCTGTCTGAGTGTGGGGTGACTGCGATCATGAATCAATTATTCTTCAGGAAGTGCATCTTCTTCATTAGTCATTTGTTTGCTGCCTCATTGCCCCTCTCAGGTTTCAGTGGATTTCAGGCATCATTGAGTACGAGATAATTTATCTTATTAGGCAATTTATTTTCTAGGTACATTTAAAAAGGTCAATTAGTCAACTTAAATGGAGGGGGGAAGGGAGGATGGGGATCCAAATACTCTGAAGGCAAAAGTTACACTTTGGGAAGAGAGAAGTTTGCTCTCCTCTTCTGACCTGGGAAAAATGAATAGAGGTCAGATGGGGCCAGCATGGGGGCAACTGGACAGTGAATGGAGTATCCTTCCGTGAATAGAAGATGGCAGCTGCAGCAGAGAGTGAAGAGGGAGGGAGGGGGGACTGGCCGGGGTCTGGGGTCCAGGGTCTGGGGTCCCAGGTTGCTCATTTGTCACCAGAGATGAGCGGGAGCCAAGCTCCCAGAGTGAAAGGAAAACTCCATGCAGCTGATCCATCCACAAACTTGAAGCTCGACTCAGGGCTTCCCCAGAGCCTCGTAAATAATAAATAAAACACACAGTAAATATTTAACTAGGAAGACACATGCTCCCAGCCCAGAGTGAGCTGTCAGTGAATGGTTTCATCTGCCACACTCGGCAAATTGCCTTGACATCCAGGTTTCCAAGCACAAGAGAGAGAGGATGGCTGGGTGGTTTTGAGCCCGGCTCCGCTCTCTGGCTTCTGGCTTGTTATTTTTAGGGAGCAGGAATGACTTGGCTCATCAGACCAAAATATTGGGGTTTCTTTAGCATCTGGGATCTTCCTCAGGAAGATGTTTTCCTCCCACACTATGTTTCTTAGTTTCTGGAGTTTCTTAGAATACTGTTGCTTGTCGATAATTATACAATCAGCATTAACAGCAGCCAGGAAAGAATGCTTACTCTGTGCGAGGGAAATTGTATGTGATCTTAGTCTGTTCTTTTGAGTGTAAAG
Organism: Neotragus moschatus; assembly: GCA_006410615.1. Lineage (NCBI taxonomy): Eukaryota > Metazoa > Chordata > Mammalia > Artiodactyla > Bovidae > Neotragus > Neotragus moschatus. The sequence goes on along the minus strand of SJYA01002443.1, from coordinate 793,472 downwards.
CAGGAGATGGCAGGAGTCAGAAGAGGCTGCCAGACTGGCTCACTTTCAGGTGCAAGGGCTGGAACCCAAGCCTGCGACTCTGCCACTGGGCAGTTACCCTGCAATGGGTCATCCTGGTGTTTTGGGGAATACCACGTGGTACAGGCTCTGAAGTCTCCTGCAGCCTTGGGGAAGATGGACGTTTCTCCAAGGGTTATCTGTTGACCTCTGGCCAACCCTGGCAACCACGCTGGGTCCACAGGGATCTGGGTGTTTCAGAGGGAAAAAGGCAGCAGAACAGTTTTGTTTATACGTATTTCACAAAAATCCCATTATGCTTTTAATAATCACTCTGCTCAAGACTGGACACGGACACAAGTCTGGGCTGGTTCCCTTGGGCAGCAATTAACAGGATGCTGTTATTCTTGTGTTATCACACTTCCAAATACTTGGCACATTATTATGTTTGTAAACATCTGTGCTTTTCCTTATTCTTTTTCTTTTTTGGGGGGGAGGGTGAGTATAATCTGTTCCCAGTCCTCCCAAAGGGATAAACCGTTCAAAAGTAGCTCATTAAAGTAGAACAGTAGTGATACATATGGAAACATAAAAAGCACAGCTTAGAAACACTGAAGCAATGTAAATAGCATGTGTTGGACTCCGGTCCGGTGCAAATATAGCAGCAATTCTATGTGTGTCAGGGAGAGTGAGGCTCAGGATGAGGATTCTGCACACGCAGCAGAAGAGTTTAAAAAAGGACAGCAGAAAACATCTGAAAGCTGGAACTTACTGGAAGCCCATGGTCCCCGGGATACGGTCTCTTACACGACTTTCAGACGGTGACATGGCATCGTGGAAGCTTGCAGTTCATTTTCGGAAGAGCAAAGTGACTGCTCTGGTCAACTGAGTGAGCTATCTTGACAAATCCTAAATTATGTTTCCCAGCACAAAACTGATAAGTGATACATCTTGTCACGGTGGACAGAGAGGGGGCCAAAGTGATAAAGACATTATTCAAAACCGTGCACCTTAGAGCAGTGAGAGATGCGATTGCTGGGAGCCTGAAAAGCTAGCTGCGAAGGTGGAGGCATTGCAGCCTGACGGGGACGGGCTGCGGCGTGGCACCGTCTGTCCATCTTACAATCGTCGTGGACACACAGCGTGTGTGAAGGCTGTTCCCACGTGTGGACACCGACACATCCTTCATGGCGTGGGTGATGAAACCACCAGCGGGTCGAGTGTGAACAGCTCTTGGCATGTGAGGGAGAAGAGTGTGGGGGCTTCTCAACGTGTGTCACAGGGGAGGAGAGCTTTTGCATTGTTCACGGTGCTGTCCTGAGCTGTAACGTCTTCGAAGGCCACGTCCTAACCTGTACCGAGGGCATGCCACCTGTGCGTGTGGGCCTTGAATGGGGACCTGGTGCGCAGGTAACCCAGGGGCCCTGAGGGTTAACAGGCTTTGTGCCTGGGAGTGGAGGGCAGCACAGGCTGAAAATAGCCAGAAGGAGCTCTTAATCAACTCGACTGATGGGCAGAAAACACAGTATTCTACTTTTGCACACAGCAACTGAGGGGAGAGTGCTTGTACGAGGATTTGAGAGGAGAGGAGGGTTGAAAATAGCACTTCACCATCTTCATCCTCCCAGGGAAGGGCTGTCACTCCCTGGTCAACAGTGTGGCTTGAAGGCTTAGAATAAGATGCCAGGTCATCTTAGAAGACTCTTCCAAGATGGGAGGGCCACGTGCCCCAGACTTCATTCTTTTTTTCTGATAGAATTTTTATTATTTCACATACCTCTTCTGCTTTTTAAAAAAAAATTTTATTTTTACTTTACTTTACAATACTGTATTGGTTTTGCCGTACATTGACATGAATCTGCCACGGGTGTATATGAGTTCCCAATCCTGGACCCCCTCCCACCTCCCACCCCATATCATCTGTCTGGATCATCCCTGTGCACCAGCCCCAAGCATCCTGTATCCTGTATCGAATATAGACTGGTGATTCATNTTACATTTAGATCTTTAATCCATTTTGAGTTTATTTTTTGTGTGTGGTGTTAGAAAGTGATTTAGTTTCATTCTTTTACAAGTGGTGGACCAGTTTTCCCAGCACCACTTGTTAAAGAGATTGTCTTTACTCCATTGTATATTCCTACCTCCTTTGTCGAAGATAAGGTGTCCATAGGTGTGTGGATTTCCCAGACTTCATTCTTGTTCAGCATGTGATGATTTTCTTTGCCGGCTGGAGCAGGACACTTTCAATGTATATTGGAAGTATTGAAAATGCCATCCAACATTACCTTGGATTAGGAAGGGATATTCCCAGGGTGCATTGCAACATAGCTCTCTGTCCTCCCTCTGTTGAGACATCTCTGTTGCCAGCTCTGAATCAATCTGCCATTCCACAGAACTTGGGAAGCTGTTTACAGCACTGCTCTTTGTTGCCTGTGGCCCTCAATCTGTGGCCCCTGCCCTGGGGAAGCCTGCAGGGAGATAGAGGCTGCCAGGCAGATACAGATATGGAAGTTGGGTGGACAAATGTTGGGTCCAGGTGGCCCAGCTTCTGTCCTGCAATTCTCTGGCCCTCTCGTCTTTCCAGCCCTGGCTTCAGCCTGACTCCCTTCACCGGGGGACCAACACTCAACAAGGCAGAACCTGTGGAGCTGGGCTGCCTGAGGTGCAGCCCTCCCAGCTCCAGCAACCAGCCCTGGGCCCCTGCACCCGGGGAGGGGGTTTGGCCCTCTGTTTAGTCACTGGGTCACTTTTTCTTGAAAGATCTAGAGAATCTGTGTTGGGCATCCTTCCTGGGCTCATGGCTCACTTCAAACTTGATTTGATAAATATATGATCATCGAGGTTTGCCTAGACGAAGACTCAGAAAAGCAAATGGGTTCAGAGTAGTCATGGCTTCTAGAGAGCAGACAGCGGACTCAGGTCCTGGGCACCTGAGTGTGGTTGTTCTGCCACAAGATGCCAGGACATTTAAGTTTTATAGGCCCCTGGTCTGCACACTCATATACCCTGTCCAGGCAGAAGGAAAAGGTGCCCCAAACGACCTGATCCAAGGAGAGCCGTGGCTGCAGGAGATGCAGTCAGCAAGTGTCCACAGGAGCCCCGGCCCTTCTCGTGGGGGCATCTCTTGGAGTTTTCCAGAAGGCTCCTGCCACACAAAAATTGGGAGGGGATCGCCAGAAGCCGCTGAGTAATTAGCCCCAATTTATATTAATGGCATTTTAGATTAGCCACAGCTGAGCCTGGCTTCCGTCCTGTGCATCAGGGAACCAGATGGGAAGAGGAAACGCAAAAATATAAATAAAAAAGTGAAAAAGACAAAATAGTGGTGCCAGCTGTGCACATGGGAAGCAGTGGGAAGAGGCAGAGATGGGGAACAGGAGGCCGAGGGCATGTGTGCCTCGGTTCCTCTGTCTCAGCTTACAGGGGCCTTCCTCCGGGTCACGGGCCCTCCCCTCTCTCCCAGTGAGTCCCTGCAGCCTGGCTCATTGACATTAATCCCAACCCCCTGGTCACTGGTGATTGGTGCCGGAGCCAGGCCAGCCCCTGGGAGTCCGGAAGTGGGATGGAAGGGCCGCTGGTAGATCTGGCCAGTCTGTGCAGTGTGTGTGATGATAGCAGGCTCTGTGCCCCACTGGCCACACTTGGGTCCCGAGCCCACTGCCCAGGACCTCCATGACCTCGGGCAGTTCCCTGACAGCTCTGCCTCCGGCTCCTTCCTTTAAACGGGGCCAGTGGTGGAGCCAGCCTGGGGTTCAGGGCTGCCAGGGTCAGCCTGTCGGCTGCCCAGCTCCAGCCCCCAGCCCGGCAAGCAGCTCTGCCAGTGCCCACTGGAGGCCCGGCTCACCTCTTGTGCTGTCGTCCTGCTGCGGTGACTGGTGGACACTCCCTCCACTCCTTCGAGTCTCTTTAGCAGTCTTAAAAAAAAAGAGAACTCAAATTCCAGGGGTTCTTTTATTAGCATGGAAAATACATCCATAAATCTATATTAGGAAGCCGAACACAATGGGCTCTTGTGGTTGAGAGGAGTCAGCCTTTTGACAGGTGGTGCCAGACGCCTCAAACCTCTGGGGCCCTGATAGGGGCTCAGAAGCATCATTTGCTGCTGACTGACGCTCTCTTGCCTCCAGGCCGTTCTGCCCGTTTGCTCACGGTGAGCTGGCCGGAGGAAACCGCTAACGACCAAGGAGTCACATTAATCTGAGATTTTTCTGCGTTCTGGAATCACAGAATCAGGAGACAGAACGGAACAGAGTGCCACCCCCGCCTCCTCCTTTCTCTTTGTCTCTCTCATCCTCTCTGCCACTTGTTCCCTTGTCCATGCTTCTCATTTGTTCCGCATGCCTGAGAGCCTGGGGGCTATGGGAAATCCACCTTCACCCCTTCCTCAGGCTGCAGGGACCCCCAGCTGTGGGAGAGCCCCACAGCTCCCCCCCGCCACCCTGGGGATCGCAGAGGCTCAAATCCCATTCACAGGTCTCCTTGTGAATCCCAGGCCCTGGGGCCCCCACTGCATCCACCCCAAGAGCACAGCAGAAGAGGGCCCTCAGAAAAGGGAGTGGGCAAAGAGGGCAGCACAGTGGGGCCTGGAGGCAAGTCTGGCCTGTTGCCCCCTGTCACCCCTGCCCTTACCCGTGTGGACGCCCTGGCTGCGTGGGCACTGGGGAGCACTTTCCTGGGATGTGGTTTTAGGTCTTGGACACTTTGGTCTCCCCCTAAGCTTCAGGGCTCTGGTCCAGGTCAGTGTTTGCTGCAGGACTAATTGCACTCCCTCCTCAACCCCGCTGATGTTGAGCTACCGCCTCTCTGAGAAGCCACCCAGCACCTAGGAGCTATGAGAACTTCCTGGCTGCTGCTGGAACAGGCACAGTCCTCGGCCTGGTTTGTCCCCTTCAGTCTCGTTGGTAGGCTTTCCCTGGCCTGGAGATTCAGTTCACTGATCAGTACTCAGATGGCAGAATTTCTCTCCAGGAAACTCTCTCGTCTCTGGGGTTTGGACATAGCTGCTTGGCCTCCCTGGGCTTTTAGCTGTGTCTCTTTCACCCAGGGAGCTGCAGGCTCTGCTCAGGACCCTCCCAGTGCTCCCCAGGGAAGTGTTGTGGGACCCCTCCCCCGCTCTCTGGGGAAGTGTCCAGCAGTGAGCACACCGCTGTTCTTTTCCATCCACCAAGGGTCACTGTCCTTCATGGCCTGGTGCCCAGTGGCCTGAAAGCCATTATTCCATGTACTTGCTCCATTGTTCCTGCTGGGGCATCACTGGTGTCCCTCACTCCACCTCGGCTGGAAGCAGACCTGCCGCTTGCCTCGTGTAGCATCTCACCCCTCACACCCCACTCTGTGAAGTGGATGCTACGACTCTGAGCCCCTGACCACCCATGTGCTTGGCAGGCCGTCTCTGTTGAGCTAAATCTTCCTGGATTTTTCGCCCCAAAGGCTGCTGGTGTCTAGAAGCCTGGGAGCTGATGTCAGTGTTCTGTAAACACCCGATTCTTCCTCATGTGCGCCCCAGCAACCTTCGATGGTCTCCTGTACCTTCTCCTAAGCTCGGAGTTCCACCTTCAGAACGTGACGGCTGCATGGCTGCTGCTGTTATGGTGTCACGTCCCCAGCGGCTTTGCAAACAGGAGGCTGTGACCAAGGGACTTTCCTACATGCTGGACACCCAGCTTCCATCAGCCTCTCTGTGCTTTTGATGTACAGAGGAGAAGCAGGTTTCTGTGGATCTGACTGAATTTCAGGCAGTATCATGGGTCATAAGTAGGAACAAATGATGATAGGAGACAAAGCAAACTGGGATTCCCATCATCTCTGACCCAGTGTGAGGTTGACCAAGGCAGGAATAAGCATCTCTCTCGCCAGTGAGGCCATTGCTCAGAGCAGAGATGCTGGTACAGTGACCTTTCCTTTCACAGTGAATGCACAGGAGAGAGAGGGACGGTCCCCAGGAATCATGGAGTCCCCTCCTCTGGGTCATCTGCTACAAATACCCCCAAACATACTAAGTGAAGTACATGCGANCCTTCAGAACGTGACGGCTGCATGGCTGCTGCTGTTATGGTGTCACGTCCCCAGCGGCTTTGCAAACAGGAGGCTGTGACCAAGGGACTTTCCTACATGCTGGACACCCAGCTTCCATCAGCCTCTCTGTGCTTTTGATGTACAGAGGAGAAGCAGGTTTCTGTGGATCTGACTGAATTTCAGGCAGTATCATGGGTCATAAGTAGGAACAAATGATGATAGGAGACAAAGCAAACTGGGATTCCCATCATCTCTGACCCAGTGTGAGGTTGACCAAGGCAGGAATAAGCATCTCTCTCGCCAGTGAGGCCATTGCTCAGAGCAGAGATGCTGGTACAGTGACCTTTCCTTTCACAGTGAATGCACAGGAGAGAGAGGGACGGTCCCCAGGAATCATGGAGTCCCCTCCTCTGGGTCATCTGCTACAAATACCCCCAAACATACTAAGTGAAGTACATGCGACAGAGAAAGACAAATAATACGCGATACTGTTTAAATGCAAATTCTAAAGAAATGATACAAGTGATGAAAAGTGAAAGTGTTAGTCACTCAGTCGTGTCTGACTCTTCGTGACCCCATGGACTGTAGCCCGCGAGGCTCCTCTGTCCATGGGATTCTCCAGGCCAGAATACTGGAGTGGGTTGCCATGCCCTTCTCCAGGGGATCTTCCTGACCCAGGAATTGAACCCAGGTTTTCTGACTTGCAGGGAGATTCTTTACCATCTGAGCCACCAGGGAAGCCCAATTTACAAAACAGAAACAGACTTATGGACTTAGAGAACAAACTTTTGGTTACTCGGGGTGGGGAAGGGTGGAAAGGAGAAAGAGATTGAGAGTCTGGGATTGACACGTACACATTACTATATTTAAAATAAAATGCCTTTCCATGAAAAAAATTCTTTATCTGTCCAGAGATTTCATCCTGGAAACTGAATTGCTCTGGTACATGGGCATGTTTAGACAGAAAGGGTGGGTGGATGGACTAAGGAACTTACAGCAGAAATATTAGGAAACATCCTGTTAAAGATCAAATGGAAAAGATAAAGCTTCTTTAAAAAGAAGCCAAAGGGAAAGCAACATTCAATAAAAATGGGAAAGAAGTTGATGAAAAAGCCTATGTTAGTCAATGTGACTATTGTGCAAATTGAAGTCCAAATGGATTAGAGAGAAACCCTGGTTGGGGGGCTTGTAGATGAAACTCTGCTAGAGGAAGAGGCTCCTAGGAACATCTCCCTGGCATGAGGTGATGTATTTAAGGAGAATAGATGAACTGGGGTCTGGGATGGTGTCTACTGGGGATGACTGACGGACAGCGAGGGAGAGAAAGGACTTCTGGTCCAGCCGGGAACTCCGTGGTGGACCAACAGGGAGAAGGGCACAGAGCTGCAGGACTATGCGGACTGGACAGGACAAGAAGAGCGCCACGGTCTGCTGTGGCATTCTTCCATAGGAGCGGGATCCAGCCTGCTTCAGGCTGTGGATAATTCTGGGCGTGGAGGAGTGGCAAGGAAGCCAGAGCGCATGGAGTGGACTCAAGCGGAGACTGAGTTTTCAGGACAAACTGTGAACCTTCAGTGCCCATTGCTGAGGCCTTTGAAAGCTGGTACAAGGCAGGGTGTGGTCGCTGCACTGAAGGGTGACTGGGACATGGGAAGCAAATGGACAGGGGGCTCTTGAGTCCCTGCTCCTCCCCCTCCCATCCTGACTCTGCCCTGTTCTTCATGGCTACACAGGGGACTCCAAGAGGAACCCAAGCCCTTTCCCATGGTTGACTGGTCCAGAGGTGGGTGCCTGACCTCGGACAAGCCATTAAATCATGTTCTTGGGAGTTCTGAAAATTTTGAACAATTTTGAGGGGACTGAAACAGTAACACATCAAACTCTAGAGCGGTCAGAGTCCATGTTTCTACCATGGGGACCTAGAAGCTGAGAAGGGAAGTATGTGGCTGGGGAGGAAAGTGAAGCAAGTGTGCACAGAAAAGTGTGAGAGAGTTCAAGAGGTGACCTCAAGCACCCTGGCCCCTGGATCAAACAGTTCCTGATGTCCATCTCTAGTCCTGCCCTTCCTACCAACCCTTCCTTAAATTCTGTGTGGTTCCCCAGCAAACCTTCAACAAACTCACTCTTAGCTTCAGTGGATTGGAGTTGGGTGTCTTCTACCAACCAACTCATAATGGAAGGAAAGGTAAGGAGAGGATGGAAAGCTTTATGGCAGACAGAGCCCCAGCTGACCACAATCTCCACCCTCCTGAATAAGATAGTACTTGCCTAGCTCCATGTCCAACTCCTCTTTGGTTTTCAAACATTGTGCAATCACCAGGCTTGGGTATCTTTCAAAGTCTATGCTACAGGAAACCAAGTGTTGTCCATTGGAATTCAGAGAATATAGTTCTTCTGTTTTTATTTTATTTTTTTGTCCCTGAATAGGTTCCTTCTGCCACAGACAAATCCAAGGGTTCCTCAGATTGTCACCCTTGGGACCCAAAGGGAAGATTTTTGAATGACAGGTGAGCTGTAGAGGAAGAGGACTTTGATAATTTCAGCTGGACAGAGGCTGGTAAGGAGATGATTGCAAACAGAAACTGCCTGGGAGGAAGCATTTTCAAGACTGGGCAGAGAATCTTAAACACACTTGCAAGAGGCAGGAGTCTGGAGAGGAAATGGATTAACCTGAAAACTCCCTCCAGCATGAAATATGGTCACAAACAGAGTCAGCATTCAGTGGAGCCTCACACAGAAAGGTTGGAGGAAGCCCCAGGGAAGGACATTGCTCAGAAAAACTGCCAGCTCCCAAGGCTCCAGTCTCTCCTTCAGTACCCAGGACAGCGCCATGCCCTTTAGTGAACAGAGAATGAACCAAAGATGTACTCAGACAGGAGCTAGTTGTCACTGGAAGAAGATGATTGAAATTCTTAACTGTCAGAGTCGGCAATGACCTTAAAGATAATAAACCTAACTTTTCATTTTCCAACTGAGGAAGCTGAGCTGACATAGGAGAAGTACTTTGCTCTGGGTCATGCTATTCACTCGTGGTGGAATGAACCGGAATTCAGACTCCTAGATTTTCCATAAAGCTTCCATCTCATTTTACTCAACTGAAGAGTCCATTACTCGGCAAACACTAGCACAATTATTCACTGAAAGGAGAAGGATGGCTGTCAAGGGTAGGAATGTGGGCTCTGGAGTTAGTCTGTCAAGTTATAAGCCCAGCACAGACACTAAGCTGAGCTTTTTAACCCCTTCAGCCTCAGTTTTCTTGTTTATAAAATAAAGGTGTTATTACCTACACTTGCATCAGATGGTTGTAATGAAGATTTAAGACAATGTAGATTGACATTTAGTGGAAAGAAAAAGGTTACTCTTTACAGGTAAGGGAATTGGGGCTCAGAACTTTTCCAGGGACACTTTCTGGAAAAGGGTCGGAGCTTAGTTTGGTATTGCTCCACAGACTGCAGAACCCTTGTTATTTTCTTTCAGTCTTTATTTTCTCTCTCCTGTTCAGATTGGATAGTTGAGATATTTCTGTGTTTACTGTTTCTTTCCTCTGTCATCCTCACACTGGTAAGACCATTCAATGAGTTTTTAAAATAACAGTGACTGTATTTTTCAGTTTTTATCTTTTTCTTTGTTGAAAGTCTCTATATGTCTGTTAATTTCAAGAGCGTTCCTTTCCATGTTGGAGAATTTTTATAGTAGGCACTCTAAGGTCTATCAGATAATTCCAACATCTGCATCACCTTGGCATAATCGTCTGTTGTCTTTTGCTGTGAGTTTGGGTTTTCATGCTTCTTTGTATTCTGAGTACTTTTGGATTGCATCTTGGACATTATGAATATTATGTTATGTGTCTTTGCATTTTAATTAAGTCACATGTAGAATATTGATGTTTTGTTGATTTGGCAGACTGTCAATCTAGTAATCAACAACCTCAGATATGCAGATGATACCACTCTAATGGCAGAAAGAAAAGAGGAACTAAAGAGCCTCTTGATGAGGGTGAAAGAAGAGAGTGAAATGGCTGGCTTAAAACTCAGCATTCAAAAAACTAAGATCATGACATCTGGTCCAATCACTTCATGGCAAATAGAAGGGGAAAAAGTGGAAACAGTGACAGACTTTATTTTCTTGGACTCCAAAATCACTGTGGATAGTGACTGCAGCCACGAAATTGAAAGATGTTTGCTTCTTGGAAGAAAGGCTATGACAAACATAGACAGCATATTAAAAAGCAGAGACATTATTTTGCCAATAAAGGTCTGTCTAGTCAAAGCTATGGTTTTTCCAGTAGTTGTGTTTGGATGTGAGAGTTGAGAGAAGGCTGAATGCTGAAGAACTGGTGCTTTTGAATTGTTGGAGAAGACTCTGGAGAGTCCCTTGGACAGCAAGGAGATCAAACCAGTCAATCCTAAAGGAAATCAACCCTGAATTGGAAGGACTGATGCTGAAACTGAAGCTCTAATACTTTGGCCACCTGATGCGAAGAGCCAACTCACTGGAAAAGACCCTGATGCTGGGAAAGATTGAAGGAAGGAAGAGAGGGGGATGACAGAGGATGAGTTGTTGGATGACATCACTGACTTAATGGACATGAGTTTGAGCAAACTTTGGGAAATACTGAAGGACAGGGAAGCCTGGCATGCTGCAGTCCATGGGGTCATAAAGAGGTGGCCATGACTTAGAGACACAACAACAACCGCCACCTAGTTATGCCCAGGCCACAAGCTGTGACAGCCCACAGAGGGCTGTGGGCTCATGCTAGGTTCGTTTTCTTTGCACCACTTCGTGAATCTGTCCTGCTTGTCTGCCATTCAGTGGCCAGCCTGGTACCTGGAAGTAGTCATCTCTTAGTTCAGTTCTCAATGTCTTTTTTTTTTTTTTTTTCTATTTTTCAATGGTCACCCTTAAGATTNCGGTGTAAATAGGACAGAGGTGGATGTGAGGGCTTATGACGGGGGTAGGGGAGGGGGAGGGGGAGGCAGGGGAGACGGGCCCTGTGGGTGGAAAATATTAGGCCATGAAGAATAGGAGAGGGAGGAGCAAGTCAGAGGCCAGCCGGAAACCACTGATCTGTTTTCAGGCACCAGGAAGTCTCTGCAACCAGTGAAGGTGGTGGAGGGAAACGGGTAGCCCCGGGCAGAGCCTGGATCCCTTGTCCTGCACCCACCTTGAGAGAGGCTGGCACTTAGCTATGTCCACACCTGGCTGTCATGGCTCCACTGCCTCGTTCCCTGACCCCAACAGGAGGCTCTGGGGTCTGCTGTGCCTGCCTGCGAATGATCTCAGTAGTTGGAGGGACTTTCAGTGTCTTGGAAACCAGATGGTCTTGAAATTTCTGATCAGAACTGTCAGATTAGGCCCTGGCCTTGGGGGGGACAGCTGATTAAATGGAAGGACCAGACCCTTTAAGTTCACTTTATGTGATGCAGCGAGGCAGCCACTGAACTAGGGGTTTAAGAGGAAGGCTTCCTGCTGCCCAGTTTATCAGGTGATTGGGGGCCTCGCAGTTAGGGCCCTTCTCCATGTCTGCCCTTGATCCTAGTGTTGCAGCTCTCCAGGTGGGTTGAGGAAAGTGAGCCCTCTTGCTCTGATTCCAGGGGAGGTGACACTCGGGGGCTGTAGGCGGGTGTCTGTCCCCTGGCCCAAGCCCACTCCCAGTCCTGAAGCTCTGCTCCGCATCCACCACGAAGGAATGACACTCCACGCCATGAGACAGGCAAATGAGCCAGGAACCCCACCTGGGGATCGCTAGGCACCCCTTGGAATTGACTCCTAGAGAGGATGATGGGTTCATCTCAAGGAAAAAAGAAACATTAAGCCCCTCCTCCCTGGAGAAAAGCTAAGCAGAAACAGAAACCACAGAGTCTGGCTGGGCTGCTGCATGGCAGTCAGACAGGCTGGGGCCTGGCACCCATGGCTGCAGTGCTTGCACCTGGACACACGTCTCCTCCAGCAGCAGAAACAAAGAAACTAGAAGGGACTAAAAATAACTATGTGCATGCGCAGTTGGGGAAAATTACAGACAAGATGCAAAGAGACCAGAAAGTCCAGCTGCTGCTTCTGAAGAGCCGGGAGCAAAAGCAGAGTACACCACCAAGGGGGTGGGCAAACCACCTAAGCGGCCCCTTTTTGGCCAGACCCCTGGACACACCTCCACCCTCATTCCATGTAAGGGACAAGCTCCATCCCCTCGGGGAGCCAGAGAGGGAACCTGTTCTCTGTCCCTCCTGCTGCAGCAGGGGCCCTGATGAAGCCTTGCTTGAGTTTCCTGTCTGATCTCTTATCAATTTCTATTGATTAAGGAGCCCAAGAACCCTGGTTGGCAATAGTAGGAAAGCAGTGGGCTGGCTGATGTGGCCCTCTGGGTGTCATCCTTCAAGAAAGGAGCACAGGACTGAGCCTCCAAGTCAGTTTTGTTCTTCACAATGGGCTCCCCACACTTATGAAGATGGCACCTGCCAGGCACGTGGAGTATGTGAGCCTTGAATATTGTTTGAGTGAGAAGGAGTTAGAAAAAGACCAGATGCCCCCCAGGTGTAAAATGCCACGGCTATAAGGCTGAGGGCACAGCAGAGGGGCTGTCAGTGTTGAAGGGGCCCTGAGGGCATCCTAGAGGAAGATGGAGAGGTGGTAGGGGTCTTACTGAGCTCTGCATGGGAGGCCCAGGGGAGACTTGGAACTTAGGGGGGGTGTGTGGGTTTCCCAGGGCTGTCAGCACCCTGGTTTTGGTCCTGGCTTTTCAGAAGTGGCAGTTGGGCTTTTGGTCTTTTTGTACCTTGTTCAAAATTTTTCCCAACTGTGCATGCAGGTAGCTATTTTTGGTCCCTTGTGATTTCTTTATATTTTGTTGCCCGAGGAGAGGTGTGTCCAGGAACAAGCACTGTAGCCAATGGTCCCCGATCTGAGGGCCCAGCTTGTCTCTCTGTGATGTAGTGGCCCTGCTCCACTCTGTGGGTTTCATTCTCTGCTTAGCTTTTCTCCAGAACACTGCCAACTTGGGAGCTTAAGACAACAGAAACGTGTCCTCTCCCAGCTTTGGAGGCCTTGAGGCTGGGGGTTGAGGTGTGGGCAGGGCTGGTCTCCTCTGAGGAGTGATCCCGGGCCCCTCTCCCAGATCCTGGTGCTAATGTGTGTATTGATATCGATGATCAGGATGAAGATGAAAGTTCCTATACGGTGTTGCTCAGCCACTCAAAGGACCCACCAGATGCTCCTGAATGATGCAGATGAAGAGACTAGAATTTTCTTCTTGGAGGTTTGCAGTGGGTGGTCTGTGGGGACCCAGGATTGTTGACAATGCCACCATTGTCACTGTCCCTTCCTTTTCTTTGTGGATCTGTGTGTCAGTGTCCAAGATCCCCTTCTTATGAAGACACTAGTTGCTGGACTAGGGCCTGCTAATTCCAACATGACCTCATATCAGCTTGATTCTATGTGCAAAGGCCTGCCCCAGTGCTCCCGGAGTTTGGGAAGGTTGCCGCTGAATCAGTCACTGCTCCTGTTGAGTCCCAGAGCTGGTACATGGGGCTCAGAGTCAGAAATTTCCTTTAGGGATCCCCTCTTCCATCTCTCTGACAAGGGCATTCCCCAAAGCCACAAATAGTGTGTGGGCCTGGAGGTGGCCCAGGAGGGCCTGGACATGACTCTGTTCTTACCACTGTGGAGGGTGCCAGCCTGTGCCTAGTCATCCTGCATCAGGGTGAGTTGTCCCGTCTCACTGGCTCCTCTCTGAAACATCTTGGGAAGGATCAGTGGTTAATTCTCCAACCAGAGGGGTCCTTGCCAGAAAACCCCACCTGGCATCACAGCTCCTGCTCTGGCTTTTATGATCCAGGTTAGTTGTCTTGAGGGCTTCCCTGGGAGCTCAGCTGGTAAAGAATCCACCTGCCATGCAGGAGACCTGGGTTTGACCCCTGGGTTGGGAAGATCCTCTGGAGAAGGGCAGAACTAACTCTGGAGAATGGCAACTAACTCCAGTGTTCTTGCCTGGAGAATTGCTACGGACAGAGTGGCCTGGTGGGCTGCAGTCCATGGGGCTGTGAAGAGTTGGCCATGACTGAGTGACTAAGCGCCGGCAGCACAGTTGTCTTGAACTGTGGAACAGAAATCAATCCATTTCAGAGACATGGCCCTGGAGGGGCTCCTTGGCTGGGCAACCTCTCAAGCTGCTCCCACTACTTTAGACATTTAACAAGGTATCAGTGGCAGGAAGGCTTTGGGCGGGGCAGGATCTGGAGTGACGGTGGCCTGCTAACAGCCCTGATAACAGCTCTGGTGGGAGAGGAGTCCACACTTCATCAGGACGGTGTCCAGACCCACGAGCTGTGCACTGGTGGCCGCCTTTCCGTCCCACCAGTGAAACGTGTTTCTGCAGGAGGTGTGGGCCTGCCGTCCCTGGAAGCCAATCGGCTCGGACAGAACCCAGCGGTCTGAGGTCAGATGTCAGCTCTGTGGTATGAAAATGTCGGCTGCCCCTTGACGGACGCAGAGCAGCCAAACTGCACTTGCCCTGAGCTGTGAGCACATGGAAGGCAGGGAGGCGGGGGCGCCGGGTGCAGGAGGAGCCTTCTCAAGGCTGTCAGCGCATCTTGCATCCCCGAGGAACCTCCAGGCTTCTTTGCCCTTGGTGATGTCTCAGGAGCATGGAATGGGCTGGAAAAGCAGACAGGAGCAGGTGTGAGTGTGAAAGGGCTCTGGGCCCATGCCTTCAGTGCGTGTGTGCGTGTGTGTGTGTGTGTGTGTTCATGTGTGTGTGTATGTATGTGTATGTGCGCATGTCTCTGTGCATACATGTGTCTCTGTGTCTATGTGTACATGATGCGTCTGTGTGTGCATGTGTGTTTCTGTATGTGTGCATGCATGTGTGTGTCTCTGTGTCTGTGTGTGTGCATGTGTGTATCTGTGTATCTGTGTATATTATGTATGTACATGTGTGTCTACATCTCTCTGTGTATGCACATGTGTGTGTGTGTGTGCATGTATATCTGTGTGTGCATGTATATCTGTGTGTGCATGTGTGAGAATCTGCATGTGTATCTGTGTGTGTGCATGTGTGCATCTGTGTATATTATGTGTGTGCATGTGTGTCTACATCTCTCTGTGTATGCACATGTGTGTATGTGTGTGCGTGTGTGTGCATGTTTATCTCTGTGTGCATGTGTGTAGGTGTACATGTGCATCCATGTATGTCTCTCTCTGTGTACGTATGTCTGTGTACATGTGTGCATGTGTGTCTGTATGTCTTTGTGTATGTACATGTGTGTGTGTGTCAGCTTCCCCACACCAACAAGCAATTCTCAAACGCCAGCAGGTGCCCCAGAATTTGACTTGATTCTGACCCTATTCACCCAGAGAGAGAATCAAATCCCACAGATTAAGGGCCGAGTCCCGCAAGACCACTTTCCACGTCAGATGTCAGTTCTGAACATGGATTGTCACCTGTGGTTCTGACCGACTGGCCATAAACTGGAGGTTCGCATCACCCCCTCTTCAGGTTTTGTTAATTTGCCGAAATGGCTCACAGACTCAGGAAAGCCTGTTTACTCACTTGATGACCAATTTATTATGAAAGGTATTAAAGGGTACAAGTCAGCAGCTGGATGAGGGATTCAGAGGGCACATTCCCAGATAAAGCAGGTTCTGTCCTCATGAATTTGAGGCCTAGCACCATGGCACGTGGAAGCCTTCTGGTCCCCTATTTGGAGGCTCTCTATAAAAGGGGCAAAAAGCTTCCCTTCTGGGTTTTTATGGAGGCTTCATGACATAGTCATAATTGAGTACATCACTAGCCAATGTGGTTGATTCAACCTCCAGCTCTTCAGGAGATCAGGGGAGAGACTACAGTTCCAACCCTCCATTCACTGTGTGGGTTCTCTTGGTGACCAGCCCCACCCTGCGGTGGGGTTTGANACAAGGTATCAGTGGCAGGAAGGCTTTGGGCGGGGCAGGATCTGGAGTGACGGTGGCCTGCTAACAGCCCTGATAACAGCTCTGGTGGGAGAGGAGTCCACACTTCATCAGGACGGTGTCCAGACCCACGAGCTGTGCACTGGTGGCCGCCTTTCCGTCCCACCAGTGAAACGTGTTTCTGCAGGAGGTGTGGGCCTGCCGTCCCTGGAAGCCAATCGGCTCGGACAGAACCCAGCGGTCTGAGGTCAGATGTCAGCTCTGTGGTATGAAAATGTCGGCTGCCCCTTGACGGACGCAGAGCAGCCAAACTGCACTTGCCCTGAGCTGTGAGCACATGGAAGGCAGGGAGGCGGGGGCGCCGGGTGCAGGAGGAGCCTTCTCAAGGCTGTCAGCGCATCTTGCATCCCCGAGGAACCTCCAGGCTTCTTTGCCCTTGGTGATGTCTCAGGAGCATGGAATGGGCTGGAAAAGCAGACAGGAGCAGGTGTGAGTGTGAAAGGGCTCTGGGCCCATGCCTTCAGTGCGTGTGTGCGTGTGTGTGTGTGTGTGTGTTCATGTGTGTGTGTATGTATGTGTATGTGCGCATGTCTCTGTGCATACATGTGTCTCTGTGTCTATGTGTACATGATGCGTCTGTGTGTGCATGTGTGTTTCTGTATGTGTGCATGCATGTGTGTGTCTCTGTGTCTGTGTGTGTGCATGTGTGTATCTGTGTATCTGTGTATATTATGTATGTACATGTGTGTCTACATCTCTCTGTGTATGCACATGTGTGCGTGTGTGTGCATGTATATCTGTGTGTGCATGTGTGAGAATCTGCATGTGTATCTGTGTGTGTGCATGTGTGCATCTGTGTATATTATGTGTGTGCATGTGTGTCTACATCTCTCTGTGTATGCACATGTGTGTATGTGTGTGCGTGTGTGTGCATGTTTATCTCTGTGTGCATGTGTGTAGGTGTACATGTGCATCCATGTATGTCTCTCTCTGTGTACGTATGTCTGTGTACATGTGTGCATGTGTGTCTGTATGTCTTTGTGTATGTACATGTGTGTGTGTGTCAGCTTCCCCACACCAACAAGCAATTCTCAAACGCCAGCAGGTGCCCCAGAATTTGACTTGATTCTGACCCTATTCACCCAGAGAGAGAATCAAATCCCACAGATTAAGGGCCGAGTCCCGCAAGACCACTTTCCACGTCAGATGTCAGTTCTGAACATGGATTGTCACCTGTGGTTCTGACCGACTGGCCATAAACTGGAGGTTCGCATCACCCCCTCTTCAGGTTTTGTTAATTTGCCGAAATGGCTCACAGACTCAGGAAAGCCTGTTTACTCACTTGATGACCAATTTATTATGAAAGGTATTAAAGGGTACAAGTCAGCAGCTGGATGAGGGATTCAGAGGGCACATTCCCAGATAAAGCAGGTTCTGTCCTCATGAATTTGAGGCCTAGCACCATGGCACGTGGAAGCCTTCTGGTCCCCTATTTGGAGGCTCTCTATAAAAGGGGCAAAAAGCTTCCCTTCTGGGTTTTTATGGAGGCTTCATGACATAGTCATAATTGAGTACATCACTAGCCAATGTGGTTGATTCAACCTCCAGCTCTTCAGGAGATCAGGGGAGAGACTACAGTTCCAACCCTCCATTCACTGTGTGGGTTCTCTTGGTGACCAGCCCCACCCTGCGGTGGGGTTTGAAGTCACCTTCCCTGAAGGGTCTTCAGGGACTGAGAATGAGAGACCAAATATTACCCCACTACTCTACGTGTTTAGGAAATTCCAAGAGCCAGAAAGTATGGACAAATGCCAAATATATATGAGAAAAGTATATTGGGTCAGCCACTTGAACGACCACATATATGTGTGTGTATACTCAGTCACTCAGTCATGTCCCACTCTTTGCTACCCCATGGACTGTAACCCACCAGGCTCAGTGTCCGTGGAATTCTCCAGGCAAGAATACTGGAGCAGGTCCCCATTTCCTTTTCCAGGGGATCTTCCCAACCCAGGGATTGAACCTGTGTCCCCTGCACTGGCAGGTGGATTCTTTACCACTGAGCCACCTGGGAAACATATACATGCATGTGTGTGTATGTATGTATATGTATGTATATATATATGTATATGTGTATATATATATATATATATATATATATATACACTGCTGCTAAGTCACTTCAGTCGTGTCCGACTCTGTGCAACCCCATAGACAGCAGCCCAGCAGACTCCCCCGTCCCTGGGATTCTCCAGGCAAGAACACTGGAGTGGGTTGCCATTTCCTTCTCCAATGCATGAAAGTGAAAAGTGAAAGTGAAGTTTATCAGTCATGTCCGACTTAGCGACCCCATGGACTGCAGCCTACCAGGCTCCTCCATCCATGGGATTTTCCAGGCAAGAGTACTGGAGTGGGGTGCCATAGGAAGTCACAATATTGTGAGCTGCATAGAGCAGCTATCCCAAGTCTCTGATTTGATGAAGCGTGTTTTGAACAGCCCTTGAAATCCCTCCTGGGATGCGTGTGTGGCCCTTACACACCATTCTGAGTCTGATGCAGTCAATTATTATTTTCCCAGAACAGGTGTCTCCCTCTGAAGTGTTTTGGAAAAGAAAACATGTGCTGAGAATGACTCAGAGACTGACTCCACTCAGTCTTCCCAGGTGGAAGCAGCTCTTGAGACCACTGGGTGGAAAGAGCCCAGGTGAAAGGACCAGCTTGGGAAGCCAGATCTGCCCTCTCCAATTAACTGGGTGACCTTGGGCAAGTCACTTAACATTTCTGAGACCCAGCCCCATCATCTGGAAAATGTAGGCAGAGACACTGGCTGCTCTCCTGGCCCTTGAGGCTCAAGTGAGATGACCGGCAAAAGCAGCTGATAAATCGCAAGGTCCAGGGGAGCGTGCCCTGTGGTTTCTGCCTCTCCTTTGTGAAAAGTGGTCCACATACTGATGGGAGTATTGGTCCCTTCTGTGGTAATGGGGAAAAAGCACCTGCGCCTCTGCTGCAAACCAGGACAGGGAGCAGACCAAAGCAGCACTGCAGCGTCAGAGAAAAACTGGGCAGCCACACTGTGGGTCTCAGTTTGCTGAAATTCTCAAATGGCACAGTGGCAAAAAGTCCACTTGCCAACACAGGAGACCTGGGTTCAATCCCTGGGTCAGGAAGATTCCCTGGAAGAGGAAATGGCAACCCAGTGCAGTATTCTAGCCTGGAGAATCCTGTGGACAGAGGACAGTTGATGGGGTTGCAAAAGAGTCAGACACGACTGAGCGAGGGAGTACTACCTGTGCATCAGGCTCGGGGCATGAATGGAGTAGGCACCCAGGGTGACATCAGGGGTCTTGCTCAGGCACTTGGATAAAGCACCTACTGTGTGCCAGGCAGAGGTGGCTCCATTCAGCCTTCAGAAGACTCTCTTAAGTAGGTATTACTAGAACTGCCCTCATTTTAGTAACTGGGGATGGCATTTATCTCTGGTTAACAAATAAGATGAAGAATCAGCTTTCTGGAAGGGAAAAGGGAGGGCTGCCCCCACCTTGCAAATAAGGAGAAAGGTGAGGTGGGAGTCAGTCTGGAGCAGCTTTTCTGCAGCCTTTCCTGGGACTGATGAAACTCCCCTGGCCCAGGACCTTCACTGACCCTCTCTGAGCCCAAAGCTACCAGGCGTGCATAGAGCATTCTTCCAGCTCTCTGTCTGGGAGGGACAGAGAGCAGCCAGTGCTGGAGGTAGCTTGTCGCTGCTCCTGGGGTGGCCAGGGGCACCATATGAGCCCTGGGTGCTGGCACCACTGGCCATGTGGGCTGGATGACTGATTCTGGCTGCTGTGGGAAACTCAGGTGGGGTGGCAAGTAAAGGGGGCGGGGCTGATTCTTTTTAGGCCCTCTGCCCCCACCTTCAAAGCAGACTCTGAGATACCACTGCCTGGCTTGTTCCCAAGACCTGGGACCTGCTGTGACCTGTGTGCTCTGAAAGTCTGATACCTGGCTCTGCTTGGGATGCTGCTGAGCAGTTGCTGTGATCAGGAGTCTAGAGAAGTGACCTGGGAGGAAGAAGTAGAGACCACCCATCTGCCTGTCCGTGCTTGCCTCCATGTCATTTGGGGGTCCATGTTCCAAGGACTGGGATGTCCCCTCTGTGTGTAGTTAGTGCCTGGGTGGGATGCCAAGAATTACCAGTGCACCCCTCTCAGCATCCTCATAACATCAAAAACGATGATCCTACATCATGCCAGACTACTGGCCTTCCTGGGTTCCAGTTTCTGGCTCGAGCTGTGAAGTCCAGGGGTGCAGGACCAGCTCTGATGTTTCAGAAATTTCTTCCCCAGGGCTGGGCACTTAGGAGGTGATGTGAGATGAAACGTCCCCAGTGTGTTAAGCACGCACGATGGGAAAGATGAAGACTGTGATGTAGTCCAGTGATTTGGGGAAACACTGGATAACACAGAGCTGAGCCGTTTTCTTTCTCATGGTCTTTTCCTATTTTACTACTGGAAGCTGAAAGCACGTGGCATCTCCCTGACTTGACTAAAGAATCAATTTTATTTTTCCTCTCTTTGTGGTAAAATGTACATAATATAAAACTTACCATGTAAAACACTTTAAGTGCAAAATCCAGTGGCATTAAGTACATTTACAATGCTGGACCACCGTCACCACCATCTATTTCCAGAACATTTTTATCTGCCCAAACACATATTCTGTCTCATTAAATAAAGATCTGTCTGCAGCCCCTGGACCCCATACTCTTCTACTCTCTGGCTCTATGAAATTACGTCTTCTGGGGACCTCGTGTAAATGGAACCATACAACATTCGGCCTTTTGTATTTGGCTTATTTTGTTTATCATGTTTTAAAATTTTTATTAATTTGTTTGTTTTTGGCTGTGCTGGGTCTTCCCTGCTGCGTGTGGGCTTTCTGTAGTTGCAGCGAGCAGGGGCTCCCATCTAGTGGAGTGCGGGCTTCTCATCGCGATGGCTTCTCCTCTTGCAGAGCACATCGTTGCTTCAGTAGTGGCAGCACTTGGGCTCAGTGGTTGTGGCTCTTGGGCTCTAGAGGGCAGGCTCAGTAGTTGTGGTACACGGGTGTAGCTGCTCCACGGCATGTGGAGTCTTCCTGGACCAGGGATTGAACCCTCATCCCCTGTATTGACAGCTGGATTCTTATCCACACTACCACCAGGGAAGTCCTAGCATATTTTCAGGGCTCATCCAGGCTATAGCAGGTGTCAGAATTTCATGCCTTTTTGAGGCTAAATTCATTGCATAGGTGGACCACATTCTGTTTATCCATTTTATTTATTTGCTGGTGGACAGTGGGGCTGTTTCCACGTCTAGCTTTTGCGAATAAGGCTGCTGTCAACATGGATGTACAAACGCATCCGAGATTCTGCTTTCACGCATAGAAGTGGGATTGCTAGTTCCATGGCAGTTCTTTTCTTAACTTTTTGAGGAATGCCTGTACTGTCTTTCACAGCAGCTGCACCATTTCACTTTCCCTCCAATCATACAGATGAATTCTCCACAGTCTCACCAACACGTGCTGTTTTCTGTTTCTCAGTAGGAGCCATCCTGATGGGTGTGAGGTAGTGTCTCATTGTAGCTTTGCTTTGTAATTCCCTGATGATCAGTGATACAGACCATCTTTTCACGTGCTCGTTGGCCACGTGTGTCTCCTTTGGAAAAATGTCTCTTGATGTCCTTTGTCCATTTTTGAATTGGATTGTTTTCTTTCTCGTTGTTGTTTTAAGAGCTCTAAATATTTTTATACATGCTAGACGTTAGTTCTTTATCAGATAATATGGTTTGCGAATATTTTCTCCCATTCTGTGGGTTCTTTTCATTCTCTTAATAGTGTTCTCTGATGCACAAAATTTGTAATTTTGAGGACGTAACTTTTAGAAAAATGTTAATACACTCAATAGGTTGAGAAACTCTGGTCTAGTGAGGCCCTCTTTTCTTATTCACTCAACAAGCTCTCCCTGAGTTCCTGCTGTGCTACGTGGTCCTAGGAACACCATGTGGCCCCAGTTGGTGTGGGTCCCACCCTCCTTCATGGGGCTCACAGGAGACCAGCAATGCACTCACAACTCAGTATCAGGTTGTGATGAATGCTGCGCCTTCTCCGAGTGGAAGAAACGCTGGGGACCAGAGGCCATGGGCACTTCCAGGTAGAACTCTACCTCCGGCCTTCCTTTCATAAGTCAGAGACCACAGGGGAGTCTGGCCGATGGACATAGGTTGAATGGAAGGGAGGATCCTGAGATGGGCACAGTACATGAGCCTGCGGGAGAGCCATCAGGATCACTGCTTGTCCTGAATCATGCTTTGGTTTTCAAGAAATACATTCCGCTGCACTAAAACCACAGATGTCTTGGTGCTGTTTGTTACAGCAGCTGCTGAGTGTAACCCTGATACAAACCCTAATACACCTCTGCCCCACAGAGCTGGCAAAGCGAGTCAGTGAAGGTCAAGGCACATCTCTTAACATCCTTGGAATCAGGAAAGGGATCTTGTTCCATGATGCTTGTGTCCAGGGGCAGGGAGAGGGCAGAGCCTAGGGTCGGCTATGGCTTTTCCATTTCTTACACAAGTCACATCTCTTTATGTCTGAAAGAAGTTAATAAATAATGTTAAGAGGAAAGTAAAAAGAGCCCCCTCAATCCTCTTTGTGGAAGCAGCGGGTAACAGACAAATAGCTAGGAAAGCACATGAAAGCACAGTGTCTTTGTTTTCCTGGTCATAACCATTCTTTTCCCACTGTCGGATTGACTGTCAGCTTCTGGATCTCCAGGCCTGGGGACAAGACACAGGCCCCGGTCCACAGTCAGGACTTTCTCTGTTGCAGCTCAGGCTGGGAAATCTTTCATTCTCTACTCGCTGCTCTGTCAGTCACACCTAATTGTGATTATTCGAGGCCAATTAAGTGCCACTTACCCTACGGTGTAGCTGGTTAGTCCAATATTCTTAATTATTTTTCAAAATTTTAAAANAGGACTTTCTCTGTTGCAGCTCAGGCTGGGAAATCTTTCATTCTCTACTTGCTGCTCTGTCAGTCACACCTAATTGTGATTATTCGAGGCCAATTAAGTGCCACTTACCCTACGGTGTAGCTGGTTAGTCCAATATTCTTAATTATTTTTCAAAATTTTAAAAGGCACATTGATTATTTCTGATTGGTTTCAGTGACATCTCAATTAGCAGCTCATGTTTGGGAAGTGAATGATGGCCACTGGTTGCTTATCTGTGGCTGGGCATCTCTGAGGGAGCCGGGAGGGGGTGCTCCAGGAGACCCTGGAGGGGGGTGTTTGGAGGCTCTGGGAGACCCTGAAGGGGGTGGGTCTGGAGAGGTGCGGTTCCTCTCCCACTGGGGTCCAAGAAGAAAAGAGTGGTGAAGACTCCCACTGATCTTGTTGGAGGTTGTGTCTGAGGATCTCTGAGCATCCCACCCAAGGGGAGACTGTACTCTGTTCATTCGCATAGCATCCACCCTGGTCATAACTGTAGATCTCATGCAGACACTAGGGTGAAGCATAGTCCTGCCCCTTGTGGAGTCCCCAGGCTGGTTGGAGCTTGCCATAGGAACCCATGTGGGAAGTTAATTAAAGAGACCCTTTGCACTCTTGAAAGTATGGAGGTTCCCAAAGAGCTTCTAATTATGTGGTTACATCTATTTGATATTTGGGCATCCTTGGTGGCTTAAACTCTGAAGAATCCACCTGCAATGCAAGAGATCTGGGTTCATTCAATCCCTGGGTTGGGAAGATTCCCTGGAGAAGGGAATAGCAACCCACTCCAGTATTCTTGCCTAGAGAATTCAATGGACAGAGGAGCCTGTGGGCTACAGTCCATGGGGTCTCAAAGAGTTGGGCACACTGAGTGACTTATATTTATTAAGGATGAAAATGAAGGAATTTAAAATTTATGCAGTTATTATTTCGAAAATAACAATATTAAATGCCATAGCTTGTTAATGTAAATAAAATATTTTCAAAAGCTAATCATATATTCCTTCTCCCCTCCCTTGGTGAGAAGAGTGGCCTTGTTTTACCTTTTAGCAAAATCTCATCCTGCTTGGTTTCCTAGAAGACAGCTGAATTCTCAGAACTGCTTCTATGTTTAATCTGTCTCAATATATTGTTTTGTTGGAAATATAGGCAAACCAGGGGGACATTGCATACTCTGCTCCAGACCACAGTGACAAGGGAAATACCCCTTTGAAGCAAGTCACATGAGTTTTTTGGTTTCCCAGGGCATATGAAAGCTATGTTTACTTTATCCTGTAGTTTATTAAGTGTGCAATAGCACTATGCCTATAAAAAAGAACATACTTTAATCAAACTTGTTGTTTTGTTCAGTCGCTAAGTCACGTCTGGCTCTTTGTGACCCCATGAACTGCAGCATGCCAGGCTCCTCTGGCCTCCACTATCTCCTGGGGTTTGTTTAAATTCATGGCCATTGAGTTGGCATGGACATCTTGAGTTGGCTATCTAACTATCTTGTCCTCTGTTGTCCCCTTCTCCTCCTGTCTTCAATCTTTCCCTGCATCAAGGTCTTTTCCAATGAGTTGACTCTTCACATCAGGTGGCCAAGTATTGGAGCTTCAGCTTCAGCATCAGTCCTTCCAATGAATATTCAGTGTTGATTTCTTTTACGATTGACTGGTTTGATCTCCTTGCAGTCTAAGGGACTGTCAACAGTCTTCTCCAGCACCACAATTCTGACCATCGATTCTTTGGTGCTCAACCTTCTTTACGGTCCAGCTCTCACATCCATACAAAATGCTAACCATCACTTGAGCCTTCAGTGAACTGTAATCTTTTAGCTGGTGGGCGCTCTTGCCTGGATGTTCATACCTGATGACTGACCAGGGTAGTGGGTGCTGAAGGCTAGGTGGCCATGGTAATTTCTTAAAATAAGGCAAAAATGAGGTTTATTTCATCAGTTAACTCTTCCTTTCATGAATAATTTCTCTGAAGCATGTCATGCAGTGCTGTTTGATAGCATTTATC
Organism: Neotragus moschatus; assembly: GCA_006410615.1. Classification (NCBI taxonomy): domain Eukaryota; kingdom Metazoa; phylum Chordata; class Mammalia; order Artiodactyla; family Bovidae; genus Neotragus; species Neotragus moschatus. The sequence goes on along the minus strand of SJYA01002443.1, from coordinate 768,547 downwards.
CCAAAGGAGACCTTCTTTCAAAATCAGAATCAATCCTCTCAAACTCTGATGCTGCTTTATCAGCTCAGTTTATGTCGTATTCTAGGACTGTTATGGTCATTTCAACAATCTTTATAACATCATCAACTCAATGTACATGAGTCTGAGCAAACTCCGAGAGAGAGTGAGGGACAGGGAAGCCTGGCGTGCTGCAGTCCATGGGGTCACAAAGAGTTGGACATGACTGGGCGACTGAAAAACAACAGCAGCATTGTCACCAGGAGTTGATTCTATCTCAAGAAACTACTTTCTGTGCTCATTCACAGACAGCAACACCTCATTTATTAAAGTTTTATGCTGAGATGCATTAATTCTGTTACATCTTCAGGCCCTGCTTCTACTTCTCTTTCTTTCTCCACCACGTCTGTGGTTACTTCCTCCATTGAAGTCTTGAACCCCTCAAAATCATCCATGAGGGTTGGAATCCACTTCTTTCAAACTTCTGTTAATGTTGATATTTTGACCTCTTCCCATAAATCACAAATGTTCTTAATGGCATCTAGAATGGTGAATCCTTTCCAGGAAGTTTTCAGTTATCTTCAACCTGATCCATTAGAGGAATTGCCATCTATGGCAGCTATTTGTTGTTCAGTCACTTGGTCATGCCTGACTCTCTTCGACCCCATGGGCTACAGCGTGCTAGACTTCTCTGTCCTCCACTATCTACTGGAGTCTGCTCTAATTCACGTCCATTGACTTGGTGATACTATCTAACCATCTTTTCCTCTGCTGCCCTATTCTCCTCCCACCCTCAATCTTTCCCTGCATCAAGGTCTTTTCCAATGAGTCAGCTCTTTGCATCAGGGGGCAAAATTATTGGAGCATCAGCTTCAGCATCAGTCCTTCCAACGATTATTCAGGATTGATTTCCTTTAGGATTGACAGGTTTGATCTCCTTGCAGTCCAAGTGACTCTAGAGTCTTTTCCAGCACCACAGTTCAAAAGCATCAATTCTTTCGTGCTCAACTTTCTTTATGGTTCAAGTCACATTCACACATGACTACTGGAAAAGCCATAGCTTTGACTATATGGACCTTTGTTGGCAAAGTGATGTCTCTGCCTTTGAATATGCTATCTAGGTTTGTCATAGCTTTTCTTCCCAGGAGAAAGCATCTTTTAATTTCATGGTTGTGGATGGTGACTCCATCCACAGTGAGTTCGGAGCCCAAGAAAATAAAATCTGTCACTGTTTCCACTTTTCCCCCATTTATTTGCCATGGAGTGATGGGACTGGATGCCATGATCTTAGTTTTCCGAAAGCTGAGTTTTAAGCCAGCATTTTCAGTCTCCTCTTTCATCCTCACAAAAAGGCTCATAGCCTTACAAAATGTATTTCTTAAATAATAAGACTTGAAAGTCAAAATGACTTCTTGATCCATGGGCTGCCAAATTGATGTGTTCACAGGCATGAAAACAACATTCATCTCATTGTTCATCTCCATCTGAGGTCTTGGGCGACTAGCAGTAATATCAACAAGCAGTCATATTTTGAAAGAAACGTTTTTTTCTGAGCAAGAGTTCTCAACAGTGAACTTAAAGTATTTAGTAACTATGTTGTCAAGAGGCGTGCTGTCATCTGGGCTTTGTTGTTCCATTTACAGAGCATAGGCAAGGTGGACTGAGCATCATTATTAAGGGCCCGAGGATATTCAGGTGGTAAATAAACATTTGTTTCAGCTTCAAGTCACCACATACATTAGCCCCTAACAAGAGGGTCAGTCTGTCCTTTGAAGCTTTGAAGCTAGGCATTGACTTCCTCTGTCCAGCTATGAAACAGCTGAAGGGCCAATACTTTGTCCACCTGACAGAGGATGAGATGGTTGGATGGCATCACCTACTTGATGTACATGCGTCTGAACAAACTCTGGGAGATAGTGAAGGACAGGGAAGCCTGGTGTGGTGCAGTCACGGGTCACGAAGAGTTAGACAGGACTGAGTGACTGAACAACAACTCGGCCTATGCAAGTCCTGGGCGGCATCTTCCAATAGGAGGCTGCTCTCTTTACATTGAAAATCTGCTGCTTAGTGTAGCCGCNTACATGCGTCTGAACAAACTCTGGGAGATAGTGAAGGACAGGGAAGCCTGGTGTGCTGCAGTCACGGGTCACGAAGAGTTAAACAGGACTGAGTGACTGAACAACAGCTCGGCCTATGCAAGTCCTGGGCGGCATCTTCCAATAGGAGGCTGCTCTGTTTACATTGAAAATCTGCTGCTTAGTGTAGCCGCCTTCATTAATGACCTGAGCTTGATCTTCTGGACAACTTGCTGCAGCTTCTGCAGTAGCAATTGCTGCTTCACTTTGCACTTTATGTTGTGCAGACAACTTCTTTCCTTAAACCTCACGAAGCAACCTCTGCCAGCTTCACCCTTTTCTTCTGCAGCTTCCTCACCTCTCTCAGCCTCTACAGAATTGAAGAGAGTCAGAGCCTTGCTCTGGATGAGATTTTGGTTTAAGGGAATATCGTGGCTGGTTTCATCTTCTATGGGCTTCCCTGGTGGCTCAGTTGGTAAAAAATCTGCCTGTAATGTGGGAGACCCAGGTTCAATCCCTGGGTTGGGAAGATCTCCTGGAGGAGGAATTGGCAACCCACTCCAGTATTCTTGCCTGGAGAATTCCATGGACAGAGGAGCCTGGCGGGCTGGACACAGCTGAATGACTAAGACACTTCATCTTCTATCCAGACGCTCAGACTTTCTCCATAACAGCAATAAGGCTCTTTCACTCGCTTATCATTCATGTGTTCACTGGGGCAGCACTTTTAATTTCCTCCAAGAACCTTTCCGTTGCATCCACACCTTGGCTACCTGGTGCAAAAGGCCCAGTTTTCAGGCTGTCTCAGCTCCTGACATGCCTTTCTCACTAAGCTTAATCATTTCTAACATTTGATTTAAAATGAGAGACATGTGGCTTTTCCCTTACACTTGAACACTTAGAGGCTATTATAGGGTTATTAACTGGCACGATTTCAATATTATTGTGTCTCAGGGAATAGTGTGGACCAAGGGAGGGAGAGAGATGGGGGAAGAACTGGTCAGTGGAGCAGGCAGGACGCACACATTATTATATATGGTCATGGTTCGTGGTGCCCCAATTACAATAGTAACATCACAGATCATGGCTCACAGATCATCTTAACAGATATTATAAAATGAAACAGTTTGAAACTTACTGAGAATTACCAAAATGTTGCACAGAGACATAAATTGAGCAAATGCTGTTGGAAAAATGGTGTGGATAGACATCGAGTTGCCAGGAAACTTCAGTTTGAAAAAACCACAGCCCATGCAAAGTGCAGTAAAACAAGGTCTCTGTATATGAAGACAATGTTGCCTCACACACACAGGGTTGAAAAACCAAGGGGTCTTTTAAAGGTTTTTCTAGATGATCTGCAGATGGTCTAGAAATAATAGTAGCTATTCTGCTTTGATATTAAACCAAATGTCAATAAGTGGAGTTTAAAAATTATTTTATTTTTAATTGGAGGATAGTTACTTTAATACTGTGTTGGTTCTACCACACATCAACATGAATCAACCGTAGATATACATATGCCCCCTCCGTTTTGAACCTCCCTCCCACCTCCCTCCCCATCCCACTCCTCTAGGTTGTCATGGAGCACTGGCTTTGGGTTCCCTGTGTTATACAGCAAATTCCCACTGGCTGAGAGGGTGCTTGCTAAGTTGCTTCAGTCACGTTTGACTCTTTGTGGCCCTATAGGCTGTAGCCCATCAGGCGCCTCTGTCCATGGGATTCTCCAGGCAAAAATACTGGAGTGGATTGCATGCCCTCCTCCAGGGATCTCCCTGGCCCAGAGATGGAAACCATATTTCTTAATTCTCCTGCATTGGCAGGTGGGTTCTTTACCACTAGCGCCACCTGGGAAGCCCTTCCCATTGGCTATTACTGGGCATATACCCTGAGGAAACCTTAATTGAAAAAGACTCATGTACCCCAATGTTCATTGCAGCACTGTTTACAACAGCCAAGACAGGGAAGCAGCCTAGATGTCCATCAATAGATGGATGGAATTTTTTTAAAGCTTCATTACAATAGGTGATGAAAACCCATATCGACAACTTTTCTTTCCTGTGGCATCAAAACCCATTCTTTGAACAAATGTTCCCCCGTGTGTGATTTTGTAAAGTTGCACACTGGTCATCTGGAAAATACTCTTTCACTGTGTTTTGTCCATGTCAGCACATTTCATTGTTGAGAAATCACATTCGTTAACATCACTACCTACCTCGTCACAAGAGCCCTGAAGTCTCAGAATACTGTCAAGCTCCCCATGGTGGAAATGAGTTTCTCAAAATTCTAATTCTTGCCTGAAAGTCCGAATCCTGTTCTTGGCAACAAAGACTCTCCTCTGTTTCTGTTGCAGTGATGGGCTCCCTTTATCTATTTTGAAGATCGTCTGCCAAGCACTCGAGTCTGAATGACAGCACTTCGTCTCTTAGCTGTTCTTTCCAGGTAAACGTGGTTCTATGAAAAAGCAGCTTATTCAGTTCAGGACTCAAGTGCTTTTCCTGAGACAAACAGTCCTCTTTGGTTTGAGGCAAGGTGTTTCAGGCATGGGTCCCATTCAATCACAGAGAATATTAGAAATCAGGGTTGAGACTTAATAACATAGACCATTTTTTTCCCTGCTGTATTGAGGCCAGGCTGTGCTATGGGGACCGAGGCCTCTTTCCTTGGTGGGGTGAGGGGTGGGGGCTCTGCTCCACGCAGCACTCAGTGATCCAGGCTGGGGCTTCACCACCTGGGACGTGTGGGTGGTTCTTGGTGGAAGGTTCACACCAGTGTTAGGTGTTAGATACTCCATGTTCTCCTTGTTCTGCTCATGGCCCATCGGCCTGCTGGCCCATGGGGGCTGTAAAAGTGCCTGGAAGGAGAGGGGCTCCCGATGTGGAGATTCCCGCAGGCTGGACCACTGTGTATGTCTGAAATGCTCCCCCTGGACCTCCCAGTCCTTCCAGCTGGGATGCTGGCCTTGGCCATCACACCCTCTGCCGCCGGGCACCCTTGGGTTCTGCCCTTCCCTGTATCCTACTCTCTCAGCAGCCGCTCACTCTGCATCTTCAGTTTTCTGTCCTTGTGTGAAGACTTCTCCAGCTCACCTCTAAGCTGCATGAACCGGGTGGCCTGTTTAGACCTTGATGTCCTGGGCCCACCGCCATGTGGCTCCTGCTGACAAGGTCCCCCCACCCACTGCCAATCCACAGCTCTGCCTCTGAGAAGGTGAGCTTGGGGAACACCTCTTCCCCGCAGGCCTCAGTGACCCCCTGTTTGTATGTGAGGGTCTCCTGGATCACTCAAACCCCTGTCACACGTAGACCTGCCCTCCCAGCCATGTGGCAGAGCTTCTTTTTGCAGAGAACATGTGAGTTTCCACTGACACACATCTTCTTATGGGAGTTTTCTCCTGACTGATGGCTCTGGGTTCCAACTGCATTTTCGTGTACATAGCTCTCCTGTGTCTCTCTGACTCTCCCCCTCGGCCTCTGTGTGTGTATATATCTATGGTGACATTTCATGAGCAATCCTGATGCCAAATCCAGCCTCACACTGTACCTTGACACTGAATCAAACTTTGGAGACTGAATTCAGGTGAAGTGGAAAAGAACAGCTTTATCACTTTGCCAGACTAAGGGGGACGTAGCTGGCTTGCGGTTCCGTTGTTTAGTCATGTCCGATTCTTTGAGGCCCCATGGACTGCAGCATGGCTGGCTAGTGCCCTCAGAACTGTGTGTCCCAACCTAGAAGAGGTAATGAAGAGTTTTATGGTCTTGGTTTAGAAAGGTCATGGTCAGCTCCTGGACGTTCTTCTGATTGGTTGGTGGTGAGGTAATCTGGAATCAGCATCATCAACCTACTGGTTCCAACAGATCTGGGATCTAGATGCTCATGGGCAGAAAACAGTTAACTTCTCCCACCTGGTGGGGGTTTCAACATCTGCAGAACATCTCAAAGATATTGCTGTGTGCATCCCTTGAAGGGGAACCAGGACCTGCCCCAAGGCTGCACTGTTATTTCTTGACTGCTCCTGCCTTGTTTCTGCATCTCCTACCTTCCTTAATTAGCAACTGTCTGAATCTGCCCTTTGGAACTCGGGGAAGGTCAAGGAGTTTTCATGCAAGCGTGCTCAGTGATGTCTGACTTAGTGGAGGGTGAATGAAGCCTATTTCCTGTAATCGAGAAATGAGGAACACAGAAAGGATTTTGTGCCCAGGAGCCCCTGAGGGTCCTTTTTGGTTTCACGCCCTCCACCTGGGAGATCAGGGGCAGGAGGCATCTGTGTGTGATGTCTACAATCAGGACAAGGCCCCTGAACCATTCAAGAGAAGCCTTTCAGAGAGCGATGCTCTACAAGGGAGGGCTGGATCATTTTCTGGAGCTCTGTGGCTCCCCTGGCACTAGGGTGTGGTTGCCAGTGCTCCTGTGCCACCCTCGTTTGGTCCCTCTCCTGTGCGTCCTTGGAGCCAGAGCCGTGGAGAGATGCTTAGTCAGGTGTGCTGCGCTGCTGAGTGGCTCCAGGGAATGGCCTTGGGCATGCTGCCGGTGCTTTCCTCTGCCCCTGCCCTGATGCTGCAATGGGGCTTCTTAGGTGCTCAGCCCAGAGGGGGCTCCTGGGTGCCCCAAGGATCCAGGAGGACTTGGGCTCTTGGGGGTCTGCTCAGCCTTGCTGGCTCTGGGGCTGGTGCCCTCTAGTTCCTCACTGACTGTCTGACGTCCCAAGTGGTGGTGGGGATGTGGTGCTCTTGGCACCATGTCCAAGAGAGCCCTGGTAGCTGTCAGGACACATGGTGACCATCGCCACAGAGGAGGTAGAAGGGAGTGAACCATGAGAATAAGACTGTTGGACTTTCATCCATTCATGTGCTACCCACCTCTCACTTGCCCCCTCCTTGTGGCTAGCTGTGTCATCAGGCATGGCCTTCCGGTGGTGAACGAGCCAGGCTAGGTCCGAGTGCACAGAACTGTAGGTCAGGGGGTCACAGCCCTAAATGAGTCATTACACACTGATGCAGGTCAGGGGCTGGGGAGCATCCCCAGGGGAGCTACCTTCTCCAAGAGCTGGAGGAGGGGGGCCAGAGCCGCCCTGGATATTCCCTCCCTAGCCCATGGATTTCCTGCACAGAGAGACGTGGGCAGAGGAGATGCCTGGTGGGCATGGCATCTCAAGGTGTCAGAACATTGTATCAGTGCAGGCACGGACCATAAGGAAGTCACAGGACCAAGAGGCCGGGTTCTCAAGCCTGGGCTCACAGAAAATTCACTTGGGAGCCTTGACAGGCAAGTTTCTAGGACTCATGTGCAGAGGTTCTGAGTCTGAAGGGTTAAGCTGGGTGTGGGGAATTCTCACTTTCGACAGAGGGTCCACACAGTCCGGGAGCAGGAGAGGCTTGGTGCTCTGGGGAAGTTGATGTGGAGCGATGGTGCTTCTTGTCTCCTTGGCTGCAGGCATCTTGGATGGAGTCCTGGCCATATCCACCCAGGGGCTCTTGATTCCCAGCGTCTTCTGATTTCCCATGGTTTCTGGAAACTGAACAGTGTTGTGGTAGTGATAAGAGAAAAGGTCTTTTGTGTACACACTGGTCTGTTTTGATTTGGCAGTGGGGGGTGGTGGTGGTTGTTTTTCCTGCAGAGCTGGGAAAAGGCAGAAGTGGAGGGATGTGCTGTCTAGAGCATGGGTGTTTGTATCTCAGTTTCTGATGCTCAGCTAAGAGTCGCCAGTAGAAACGGGATCAAGGACACATCCTGATTTTCCAAGGCATCTCTCAGGACCCAGGTTTCCAGCAACTCCTCTCTGTCTCCTTTCCTGGCTACTTTCTTAGGTGAACATGTAGTATACACGTCTGTTAGTGGTGGAGAAAGGACCCCAGATTTTCAGGTAAGTGTGTTGTTATATAAGCGGCAGATGTCAGCAAGGGTATTGATGGCTAAGTGGGGGGCTCTGTTCCCATCAACAGGGGTACAGGCTTGGGGCCCTTATCAGAAACTTTTCTTTTATCTTGATTTTGCCCACATTTGTCACTGCCTTTCCTTAAACTGTCTTTCTGAGCAGTGTTAGCTGGGCACAATGCTTTCTTGTTATCTAGAAAAGCCAGGAACACCATTTGAGTGGAGATTCAAGACCTGAATTCATTTTCAAAAGGGTAGAATTATTTTTCTTTCCAAGCCTACGTTTTGATCTGTGATGCCTGGAATTCTCATTTCTTGTTCTTGTTTCTGAATGTTCCAGACTGGCCCACTGCAGTTTACCTTGTTCTTTGGGAAAGAGGGGCCACTGTACCCCCTTGTCTGGGGCACAATCAAAATGCAGAATGTCATTAGCAAAGATTAGGGTTTCCGCCAAATTACTCAGAGTTCTTTCGGGAATGACTGACCAAGGAGATTTTTTTGCCGGTATTTTGGGACACAGGGCAGGGTGCTTTGGGACACAGGCAGGAAGGACAGTAAAGATTATGGTTGCCTTATTCACTATTTGGTAGTTTGAGCATTCTTTGGCATTGCCTTTCTTTGGGATTGGAATAAAAACTGACCTTTTCCAGTCCTGTGGCCACTGCTGAGTTTTCCAAATTTGCTGGCATATTGAGTGCAGCACTTTCACAGCATCATCTTTCAGGATTTGAAATAGCTCAACTGGAATTCCATCACCTCCACTAGCTTTGTTCGTAGTGATGCTTTCTAAGGCCCACTTGACTTCACATTCCAGGATGTCTGGCTCTAGATGAGTGATCACACCATCATGATTATCTGGGTCATGAAGATCTTTTTTGTACAGTTCTTCTGTGTATTCTTGCCACCTCTTCTTAATATCTTCTGCTTCTGTTAGGTCCCTAACATTTCTGTCCTTTATCGAGCCCATCTTTGCATGAAATGTTCCCTTGGTGTCTCTAATTTTCTTGAAGAGATCTCTAGTCTTTCCCATTCTGTTCTTTTCCTCTATTTCTCTGCATTCATCACTGAAGAAGGCTTTCTTATCTCTTCTTGCTATTGTTTGGAACTCTACATTCAGATGCTTATATCTTTCCTTTTCTCCTTTGCTTTTCGTGTCTCTTCTTTTCACAGCTATTTGTAAGGCCTCCTCAGACAGTCATTTTGCTTTTCCGCATTTCTTTTCCATGGGGATGGTCTTGATCCCTGTCTCCTGTACAATGCCATGAACCTCATTCCATAGTTCATCAGGCACTCTATCCATCAGATCTAGGCCCTTAAATCTATTTCTCACTTCCACTGTATAATCATAAGGGATTTGATTGAGGTCATACCTGAATGGTCTAGGGGCGGTGGCTGAGAGGAGCTACCCCACATCCGAGGCCAGGGGAGGCACCTGAGAGGAGCTACTCCACGTCCGAGGTCAGTGGTGGCCAGGAGGAGACACCCCGTATCTGAGGTCAGGGAGGCCGGGAGAAGCCACCTCGCGCCCAAGGCCAGGGGCTATGGCCCTGAGGAGTCACCCTGTGCCCGAGGCCAAGGGCGGCGGCCGGGAGGGGCAACCCGAGGAGCAATGGCTGTGTAGGTGCAGGTGGGCCTACAGGAGCCATCTCACATTGAAATTCAGGAAGGGCGGCGGTAAGAAGATACCCCTCGTCCAAGGTAAGGAGCAGTGGCTGTGCTTTGCTGGAGCAGCCGTGAAGAGATACGCCATGTTAAAGGTAAGAGAAACCCAAGTAAGATGGTAGGTATTGCAAGAGGGCATCAGAGGGCAGACACACTGAAACCATACTCACAGAAAACTAGTCAGTCTAATCACACTAGGACCACAGCCTTGTCTAACTCAATGAAACCAAGCCATGCCCGAGGGGCAACCCAAGACGGGCGNAAAAAAAATTTCCATTTGCAGCAACATGGATTGAATTGGAGGGCATTATGCTGAGTGAAATAAATCAGACAGAGAAATACAAGTACTTATTACTCACATGCAGAAACTAAAAAATACAACAAACTAGTGAATATAATGAGAAAGAAAAAAGAATCAGAGTCACAGATATAGAGAAAACTAGTGGTTACCGTAGGGAGAGGGGAGGGACAATATGGGGGAGGTCATGTAAGTGGTACAAACTGCTATGTATAAGTAAGTTACAAGGACATATGTACAACACAGCCAATATATTATAGTAGATACAAATGGAGTATAAATTTTAAAAACTGAGAATCACTACACTGTATACCTATGAGATGTAATATTGTGTATCGATTATACTTCATTAAAAATTTTAAAGAAAGAATCTGCAGATGAGAAGATTTATTCTGTTCCAGGTCTTCGGGCCAAGTAGGAGCCGTATTTTCTCTTAATGGGGAAATTTGCACACAGGGGAAATGTTTTCTCTCCTTTCCAGGTAAGTCACGTAACTCCCACTTCCTTTGTCCTTAATGACTCATTTGTTCACCGGAGACGCTTAACTTGGATTTAGTTTCTCTCGGTTTTTAGAAAGTGTTTCCCTTCCTCATCTCCCAAGTTAGAGGCTTCTAGTCTAGCTGAGGGATGGAGTCTTCACTGGTGTTCTCAGCAATGAGCTTGGACGACTCCTCCAGATCCCAGGCAAGCAGTACAGCTGAGCTGCCCACCAGTCTCCAGCTNATTTAGTTTCTCTCGGTTTTTAGAAAGTGTTTCCCTTCCTCATCTCCCAAGTTAGAGGCTTCTAGTCTAGCTGAGGGATGGAGTCTTCACTGGTGTTCTCAGCAATGAGCTTGGACGACTCCTCCAGATCCCAGGCAAGCAGTACAGCTGAGCTGCCCACCAGTCTCCAGCTGCAGCTCCAGCTTGGTGAGACTGGCGCTGACCTATCGAGCCGGGGACCACGGCTCCTTAGTTGTCCCCCTCCTCCTCTCCCGAGTTCCAGGAGGACAGTCCTGCTCTCCCAGGGGTCCCTGCATCCAATGGGCAGGCACGTAGCAGGACTTGGCCAGCCTTCTGAGCCCACTCAGGGCACGGACCATGTTTGAGGTACTGTTTCCTCTCGTGTTGCTGGCGGCTTGGCTCCCCACTGCCTGCTTTGCCTAGCTCATTCATATGTGGCTTCCAGGGTTCCTGGAGATGGACCAGAACCTCATGGATTAGCTGGCGGCGACCCTGGGTAACTATGTCCTTCCCTCAGCTGAGGGAAGCTTCAGAGCTGCTGATGGGGCATTCGTCCTCATTTCATGCAGGGAAAACAGCAAGGAGAAAAGGCTCACTTGCAGTTTAATGTAACTAAATGTCATTCCACGCCCCCAGGATTGCTTCTCGATTGAAAGCAATGGGGATTCAGGCTGAGGGGAGGAAGGCGGTAGCGTAACCTGATTTCATGACCCTTGGCTCCTATTTATCATAAAATCATTTACGGCTCCATAAAATGTGTTAATTTGGGCGGCTGGTGATGTATGTCTTTGATTTAGGAGCTGACATTTCTGCCCAGTGGGTGATCGCTCATGGAGGGCTGCTTGTGTTTGGGAATACATGTGGGCTGGGCAGGCTTTTGGAGATGCCTGCAGCCAGCGGAGGTGCTGGGAGGTCTGGGGCCCCCCTGTGGGTCCTGGGTGCATGTGGGGACAGTCCATGAAGCTCTACTAGACATCTGGGGGATAATGGGAAATACTGGCTGGCTGGCCTTCAGGTCCCGGAATTCTGCACTTGAATTCTAATTCTGAGTGTGATTTTCCTGAAAGGGAGCCGGCTCTTTCCTGGGTCCCCTTTACCTCTGTGCAGGCAGGTGTGCTAAGTCACTTCAGTCATGTCTGATTCTGGGCGACCCTATGGACTGTGGCCCGCCAGGCTCTTCTGTCCATGGGATTCTCCAGGCAAGAATACCAGAGTGAGTTGCCATGCCCTTCTCCAGGGGATCTTTCCAACCCAGCGATTGAACCCATGACTCTTATGTCTCCTGCATTGGCAGGAAGGCTCTTTACCACTAGTGCCACCAGGGAAGCGCCCCCATTACCCCCAGACTCACTATCTACTGAGCACCTGCTTTGTGCCTGAATCGCACGATGTTCTGGAAGAAGTCAAGAGCAAGAGAGAGGGGAGTCCTGCCTGCAGATTCCTCCCCCAGCCTCAGGACAAGCCTTGGCATCCCTAGGTGATTCAGGGGGGATGGGAAGAGCAGGGCACAGGGACTTCATAGCTCCTCTGCCTGCCACCTCTCTGTGCTTGAGGGGAGTTAGCATCCTCCGTCCTGCATGGGATGTCAGACAAACAGACAGACAACCACACAATGGACTTGTTCATGGACACACAGCCAGGAAGGAGGGCTTGGGAGCAGATGAGGCTTTCAGCACGCAAGGAGGCACAAGCTGGGGCCACCCTGAGCCCGCCCCACAGTGCCGCCTTGTCTGCCTGCTCTCTCCTGTTTATTCTCTTGTCCCCCCCTTCTCTGGTTCTCCTTCCTCATTGTGAGCTTCTTTCTTATTAAATTGAAAGGTAAAAAGCCAACTTTATCTTCCTGTATCTGTCCCACCCCCACAAAGTTTATTAAAAAATGAAACACCCAGCAAATCATTTTTATGAGCAATTAGGTGCCCCTCTCATGTGTACGTATGTGGAGGGCTCAGCTGACAAATGGATTGACACCTGGGGTTGGGGCTGAACTGGCTCCCCTGGTTTGACCCCCACCCTCTGACCCCCCACCGCTGTACCCCATGGTGAACAAGATAAGTATTTCCATTTGTCAGTCTTGGGAGAAATGATAGTTTATATTCTGGGCACCGAGCATTTTTATTTGCCAATATTTTCTCCTCTCCATATGAACTGTTGGTTCATAAGTTTTGTTATTGCAGAATGTTATTTACAGATCTCAGCAGAAGGGCAAAACAGCTGGGGGAATGTTTATCTCCATTGCCCCTCCCCAACTCCCTTCCAAGTCTCTAAATAAACTTTTCTGTTGATTCTGAAGTGAAGCATCCATCAGGCTTTGCCCATGACTGTGAGGTGGAGAAGCCCATTTCATTCTTGTTTCTGGAACATTATTCTTTATTCTGTTGCCCCTAAGATAAAGGACTCTCATCACCCACTGTCAGGCACCCCAAACCTTCAGGCAGAACTTCTTAGACTTTACCAAGAAGCTTGCTATCTGGGAAGGCGACTCTTCAGCCTAATTTTCTGCTAATCCTCTGGGTATCCAGTTATGTCCAGACACCATGAGATTATCCAAACAAAGTTTATTTTACAGATGCCTCCTTCAGAAAGCAATGTCCATCAGTGTGGCTTCCCAGGAGGCTCAGCAGTAAAGAATCCCCTGCAATACAGAAGATGTGGGTTCAATAAGTGGGTGGGAAGGATCCTCTGGGGGAGAGCATGGCAACCCACTCCAGTATTCTTGCCTGGAGAATCCCATGGACGGAGGAGATGGGCAGGCTGCAGTCCATGGGGCTGCAAAGAGTTGGGTACGACTGAAGAGACTGGGCATTCCATTCATCAGTGTAACACAGAGATCATCCTTTCAAGGCCAAATGCTGAAGCCTGTGTTCTGACAGCGTTTCCCCTGATGTTTAAATGTATTTATACACACAGTTGTTCACAAGGGTCCCAATTTGAGTCATCTCTGTGAGAAATCAACATTATTTGAAAGAATAAAGAGATGGGAGATGGGGACACAGTCCCTGAACACCTAAGATCTATGACCCCTGGGATTGCAAACATGTCTGTTGTGTGAAATCAATCCTCAGTAGGGAATTGCAGCTCCAAAAACTGCTGACAAGTGCTTCCTTCTTAAATCTAAAATGCTTGTTTACAGCAACCACACACAGTGACTGGAACAGCAGATTATCTTTCTTGACTTTATGTCCTCGGCATGGTGAAGAGGGGCCTAAGAACCTGTTGAAATCTGGCCATGTGGTTTCCCTGCTTTCACCTGCCTCCCTCACTTCCTCTGCCAGGAAGGATGCTGTGACCATGTAGTCACAGGACACAAGGTCTCGTAGTCCTGACCGATCAGATTCTCCATTTAAAATATATATATTTGACCTCTCTGGGTCATAGTTACAGCACGCAGGATGCTCCATTTTTGCTGTGGCAGGTGGAGTTTTAGTGGTGGTAAGTGGGACCTAGTTCCCTGCCCAGGGACTGATCCTGGCCCCCTGCATTGGGAGACCCTTGATTCTGCTCCAGGACTGGAGGGAGGACATGGAGAACGTCACCGTCTATATGGGCCACCTGAAGAGCTGCTGGAAATTTCCAGCAATCATTCACTCAGAAGCTGCTCGGCCTTAGCACTGCTGGACCTTAAACATCATGCCTGCCATGCATGGTCCTTCCACAAACACGTGTTAAAGGGATGAGAAGGGAGTAAGTGGGTTCCTTTGCTTCCCGAAGTGTCAAGGATGCTCACTGCCCTCTTCCATCTCCTTCCCAGGGGCTCAGCATCCCTTGTGGGGGCTTGGATGTGGGTCTGTGGACATTTATGTGCAACAAGCTTGCCCCCCAAACATCCAAGTGGGTAGGGAGCAATCGTTCATTCCATCTCAAGGAGTTTCAGTCATCACACTTGTGTCAAGTGCTTACAGCAGTGTGGGTGTGGGTGTGTGGTGGTCACGATGCTTACTCACTGCAACCCAGCCCATTTCAGTCATGATACTGCTTTCTGCCCTGCTCACCCATCATGGGGGTGAATTGTAGCTGTGTTCCAGACCTTCTGCCTGACCCTGTCTCACATGGATGTCTCTATGTCTCAGGAAGCAACCTTCATAATTGGAAACATCAGGAAATCTCTATTATTACTATGATCGTGGTGGTTGTAGATAGTGTGGGGACCACTGAGCAAACTGTGGCCTAAGCCACCTGACCCTCAGAGTCAGAGGTGGCTGTGTTCCAGGCCTGACATAAGGGCTCCGGGGGCTGCTGAATGGCGCCGTGGAGAGACGGGATTGGGCGGCTTTCAGTCTACAGAAGCAGTGAGAAGGTTGCCCACCCTGTCTCCCTCCCGCTTCTGTTTCAGCTGGCTGACTCATTCACACTCACCTCTCCACCTCCGCCCTCTGACCTCCCTCCTCCTCCTTCTGACATCCTGGCTGAATGCTGGCACAGCCTCCCCACCTCCCTCTCCCCCTCGCCCCAGCACTTGGCTCTGCTACACTTCTCTCCAGGGACCTGTCCTTGCACTGGGCCTTCCCTCCTGACTATGGCTCACCCTGGGATGCCTCTTCTCTGAGTCCTGAGGCCCTGCCATGACCTTCTCCCCCACCTCTCCCCCTGATGCTCATACCACGGCCCTTCTGCCCCACACCTGCTATCCTCCTGTGACCTTCTGCCCCTTTTCACCAGTATTTCCTGAAGCTGGTCCCAGAGAGATGGGATCTCCTGGGCTGGGCCTGGCCTGGCCACCTGACCAGCCTCCCTGCCACTGGCCCCGGCCAGACTCCATCAGTCCCTGTGTAGGGATGCTGTTAAGGACAGAATGTTTGTGTCATGTTGAGATTCATGGTGGAATCCTAACCCCCAGTGTGATGGTGTTAGGAGGTGGGGCCTTTGAGAGGTGATTAGGTCATGAGGGTGGACTCCTCATGAGATTAGCACCCTTATGAAACGGACCTCAGAGACTCCCCTATACCCTTCCCCCATGTGAGGACACAGTGAGAAGACAGCCATCTTGAACCAGAAATAGGGCCTCCATCAGACCCTGGATCTGCTGGCACCTTGGTCTTGGGCTTCCCAGCCTCCAAATCTGCAGTATGTTTGTTACTCGGCTCCAGCTGACTGAGATGGATGTTCCCCCTCTGCCTGCTCCCTGGGTCCCACAGCTATGTTTCAGGTTCTCACCTTAGAGCGGCACTCCCACCTTAGTACTGAAAGGCCAGACTTAGGGGAGAAGCGGGGGAGCTTAATGGTGGAAAGGGAAGTCCAGGTGTGTTCTGATGGGGGCCAAGGACCTGGAGGAGCTGGAGGCACTAACCAGAATGGGGGTGCCCCATAGGATTGGTTGGGGGCACACCTGGCTTTCTCTGGTTGGTCCTGAGTTGGGAGCAGAGACAAAAATTAGGGAAGCTGTTAGTTATTAATCAAATCTTGGCTATTTGATGACACTTGTTACAAAAGTTAACAAGTTGTTGTAACTTGTTACAACAAGTTGTTACTGCAATACAGGAAAGGCCTCCTGTATTATTACCAGAGATAGATAATAATCCAACTTCCTATGAAGTTCTGACTCCCGGCAGCATCCTGGGCTGGTCACTGGGCAGGGTGCTGGTTTCCTGGACTTGTTACTATGCACAGGGGCTGGTCTGCTGGGCTGGTTGATGCAGGTTGTGGGTCAGAGTTTTCTTATCCTGCATGGAAGGGCTGCTGTCCATTTACATAGTTAGCCTGTCAATGGGAGGGTTGGAACCAAAGGTCTCCAGGTCTGGGGTCCTAGAGGTTTTCCTCCAGTTCAGAGATTGGAGGGACTGCGTGCTCTTCCACCCTGTGTTGACCGCAAATGCCCCTCAGGCTGCCCTAACTGAGAGCCCAGCTTGCAGCTTCCATACTCAGACATGACGCTGTCACCACTGCCTATAGGGAGCGAGCCCCAGTCTGCTCCAGCAGAGCCCTGGATCATCCACCAGGAATGGAAGCAGTTGCGCTCTTTTCCTGTCTGCCGCACTTACTGAGGCACTGGGCTCAGAATCAGGTGGAGAAAATACCACATGGAAATCAGAAGGTTGAAAGTGTTTCCAGGAGCTGGGAAGGCAGGAGTCCTTGATCCATGCACACACCTTGGGTGTGCAAAGTTTCACAGAGATCCTTGCTCTGACAGACACAGACCCTCGACTAGCTGAGCTATATTGGGGCATCCAGAGATCACTCAGCCCCAACCCCCAAGGTGCCAGGCCCCACACACCTGGCTTATGTGGGGCATGGATGCCTGGCCTGTGCCCTCACCGAGGGGGCTTAGAGGGCCTTGCCTCGGGGAAGGTGCTGCCCCAGGAGCCTCTGCAGGGCTGGAGGCCTGGCCTGTCTCTGGCTGCCCGGTCTCTGTCTCCAAGCATGGACTCTGCCCACCTAGATGTGACGATGAAGTGAGCCAGGTGCCCCTCTCCCCACAGCCTGTTGTCCATGGAGCTGGTGAAATCCTGTCTGGAGGACACAGGAGGCTCTGGGGGTCTTCACTCATTCCACCAGAGCCCAGAGCTGCCTGTTGGATGCTGGGCTGAGAAGAGGTCACAGAAGGACAAGGGGCCCAAGCCTCCACCCTACAAGAGGGACACTGTGGTGACCACTGGCTCCCTATCTGGACGCCGGACAACCAGGTTCCTAGGCAGAAACCATATAGGCACTGGCCCCACTCTCTTTCCCTCTGTTTTCTCATGGTTTGCAGTCCTTACCCTCACTCTGAGCCATAGCCTGGAGGCCCTGAATTAGTGGGCTCTGGGGGCTCTTTCTTTCCAGAAGACTCCTGGGTCTCTAGATGGGGCCCCCTCAACACATAGCAGGGTCCCTCAGCTGAGGGGGGATAGAGCTTCTGGCAGAGCCCTTTAAGGAGGCAACTGCAGCCTCCTGTAGCCAAAGGATGGTGCAGACAAACACAGCAAGGCAGCCACGCACATGCCTATCTGTGTGAGTGAGCATGTGTGCGTGTGCACATGCATGTGAGGGCCCAAGGATACATACGCCTGTGAGTGTGGTCATGTGCACAGATCTGTGCTCACAGATGTGTGTGTGCAAGCATGTGTTAGTCCCTCAGTCGTGCCACACTTTTTGTGACCCTATGGACTGCAGCCCACCAGGCTCCTCTGTCCATGAGATTTTCCAGACAAGGATACTGGAGTGGGTTGCCATTTCCTTCTCCCGGGGATCTTCCCAACCCAGGGATGAACCTGGGTCTCCTGCACTGCAAGCAGATTCTTTACTGACTGATCTACAAGGGAAGCCCGTGCATAAGCATGAGTTGATTCAAAAAGTGGACTCATTGGAAAAGACCTCAACGCTGGGAAGGATTGAAGGTAAAAAAAGAAGGGGTTGACAGAGGATGAGATGGTTGGTTAGCATTACTGACTTGATGGACGTGAGTTTGAGCAAGCTCTGAGAGACAGTGGACAGGGGAGCATGGCATGCTGCAGTCCATGGCGTTGCAAACAGTCAGACAGAACTTAGCGACTGAACAGCAAAGCACATGTACACCTGAGGTTTTCAGGGACAAGGGTGGGTACATTTTCTCACATACTCCTGACCTTCTCAAGTCATAGAGCAGACCTAGTTCTTAGTGGAATCCTGCCTTCTGGTGTTGAGACCTCCTGGCTTATCATCTGAGTCTGGCTCCCAATTGCCTTGACACTGGGTAGGAGCTGTCATCGTTAGTCTATTTCAGAGTCTTCACCTCCAGCAAGAGAGTCTTTGGGGTCATACACTTAATGTGATTAATCTGAAATACTGAGTGGAGTGACTTATCTTATGAAAACCTCTGCTACCCACAGGTTACTGGACAAACAAACCAAATCCATCTTTCGTTCTCAGTTAGACCCAAGATGCAGCGATGCTGTTTTCACGGTTCACGGTTCACAAAAATTTACATTTGCTTCCTTTTAGAGAATATAAAGGTGGCTGTTACATAACAGGGAGTAGACTAGGAGAAATGTTGGTGCAATTTAAGCATTTGAAACTATAATTTTAAAACTTAAACTAAGTGCTCTGGGCTCAAAACATCCACCCGCTGACTCACGGGTCAGTGAGTGGGTTTGGACGGGAGTGCTGGGAACAACAGGATGGAACGCTCAGCAGAATGACTCATTGGTGACTTGATACTTCTTTCTCCACAAATCAATGATGGGGCGGTCTCTTTCTTTGCTCAAAGTTCTGTGGGTACACAAGAGGCATCATCCACTCAGGATGTGTTATCAACAATATAACACAATTCACAGTTCTTTTATGTGAATATTTCCTTCTCAAAGTAAAGCTTTTTCTACAGAGTGTAGATTTGGAAATGGCCATTGGCTCTGTTGTTCTATTTGAGTAACTCTATGGTTTTTCTCTTGCCAAAGAATGTTCAAACTACCACACAATTGCGATCATCTCACATACTAGCAAAGTAATACTCAACATTCTCCAAGCAAGGCTTCAACAGTACGTGAACCAAGAACTTCCAGATGTCCAAGCTGTATTTAGAAAAGGCAGAGGAACCAGGGATCAAATTGCCAACAGCCGTTGGATTATAGAAAAAGCAAGAGAATTCCAGAAAAAAAAAAAAATCTATGTCTGCATCATTGACTATGCTAAAGCCTTTGACTGTATGGATTATAACAAAATGGAAAATTCTTCAGGAGATGTGAATGCCAGACCACCTAACCTGCTTCCTGAGAAACCTGTATGTGGGTCAAAAAACAACAGTTAGAACCAGACATGGAACAACAGACTGGTTCTAAATCAGGAAAGGAATATGTCAGGGCTGTATATTTCACCCTGCTTATTTAACTTATATGCAGAGTACATCATGAGAAATGCTAGGCTGGATGAAGGACAAGCTGGAATCAAGATAGCCAGGAGAAATACCAATAACCTCAGATATACAGATGACACCACCTTATGGCAGAAAGTGAAGAGGAACTAAGGAAGCTCTTGATGAAAGTGAAAGAGAAGAGTGAAAAAGTAGGCTTACAATTCAACACTCAGAAAAGTAAGTTTTCTTAAGTTTCTAAGATCATGGCATCCAGTCCCATCACTTCATTGTAAATAGATAGGGAAACAATGGAAACAGTGAGACTTTATTTTCTTGGGCTCTGGCTCCAAAATCACTGCAGAAGGTGACTGAAGCCATGAAATTAAAAGACACTTGATCCTTGGAAGAAAAGCTATGACCAACCTAGACAGCATATTAAAAAGCAGGGACATTACTTTGCCAACAAATGTCCATCTAGTCAAAGCTATGATTTTTCCAGTAATCATGTATGGATGTGAGAGTTGGACCATAAAGAAAGCTGAGCACTGACGAATTGATGCTTTTGAACTGTGGTATTGGAGAAGACTCTTGAGAGTCCTTTGGACTACAAGGAGATCAAATCAGTCAATCCTAAAGGGAATCAACCCTGAATATTCATTGGAAGGACTGATGATGAAGCTGAAGCTGAAACTCCAATACTTTGTCCACCTGATGCGAAGAGTGGACTCATTGGAAAAGACCCTGATGCTGTGAAAACTTGAAAGCAGAAGGAGAAGGGGACGGCAGAGGATGAGATGGTTGGATGGCATCACCAACTCAATGGACTTGAGTTTGAGCAAGCTCCAGGAGATGGTGAAGCACAGGGAAGCCTGGCGTGCTGTAGCCCATGGGGTCACAAAGAGTTAGACACGACTTGAGACTAAACAAGAGCAACATGGTGTTGAGTGAGAGCGCTAGCAGTCAGGCTGTCCTTGAATCTAGTCTCCTGTTGTTGAGATGCCAAGATAGGCTCCCAGTTGGCTCTCAGGCTGCTGCCTTCAGTCACTCAGGGAGGAGGAAGGGCAGTTGGTGTGATTACTGTAAGAAGAACTTGTGCAAAGCTGTTCAAAGGCTTGGTTGCCTAGGTCTGAATCCCAACAGGCCCCAGCCAGGTGGGTGGACTTGGGCTAGTTATTAATAAATGTAAATGCCAGTTTTCTCATTTATAATAATTATCCCTGCCTTACAAGATGCCATCACCATCATAACACCATCATGACCACCATCATCAGCATCGCCATCATTATCACCACCACCACCACCATCAGCATAGCTCTTGCCAAAGAATGTTCAAACTACCACACAATTGCAATCGTCTCACACACTAGCAAAGTAATACTCAACATTCTCCAGGAAAGGCGTCAACAGTATGTGAACCGAGAACTTCCAGATGGCCAAGCTCTATTTAGAAAAGGCAGAGGAACCAGAGATCAAATTGCCAACAACTGTTTGGTTATAGAAAAAGCAAGAGAGTTCCAGAAAAAAAAATCTACGTCTGCTTCATTGACTACACTAAAGCCTTTGACTGTGTGGATTACAACAAACTGTGGAAAATTCTTCAAAAGATGTGAATGCCAGACCACCTAACCTGCTTCCTGAGAAATCTGTATGCAGGTCAAAAAGCAACAGTTAGAACCAGACATGGAACAACAGACTGGTTCCAAATCAGGAAAGGACTATGTCAGGGCTGTATATTGTCACCCTGCTTATTTAACTTATCACTGTCAACACCATCAACATCATCACCATCAACACCATCACCATTACCATCACCATCAATACCACCATCACCATCACTGTCCTCACCATCATCCTTAACGTCAGCATCACTATCATCATCACCACCATTATCTATTATGACGGCTTTCATGATGCATTTCCTGGCTTGGTAGTAGGCACAGACAGGCTTAATCAATTATAACTCTCACAAATTAAAGAAAGAATAGCTACCTGGGTAAATAATGAAAGAAATATTAGTACTAGTATCGACTTTTATTAGGCGCTATTATCATTCTTATTTCACAGACAAGGAAGCTGAAGCACAGACAGGAACTTGCCTAGCAACACAAAGTGGAGTCAAGATTCAAAGTCAGTAGATCTCAGTCAAGCTCTTAACCCTGGAAAGGTCCAAGTCCTGGAACTGGCTCTGTAGGGTGGCTGCAGGGTGTACCTTCACCCCAGTGAAATGCTTTGAGTAAATGACTCTGAATTATTTCAACCACTCAAAATCTATAATTTTATGGAAGCTGTTTATTTAGGTAGCCAATTGCAAAAAAGAGAGTGAATTGGGTCAAACATTTTGAAACATGTTCATGGATTAAGAAACAAAGACTGGGATGCTCTGGGGAGAGATATTTGACTATTAAAAAACAGTCAGTGGGATTCAGTTTTCAACNTGCTAGGCTGGATGAAGGACAAGCTGGAATCAAGATAGCCAGGAGAAATACCAATAACCTCAGATATACAGATGACACCACCTTATGGCAGAAAGTGAAGAGGAACTAAGGAAGCTCTTGATGAAAGTGAAAGAGAAGAGTGAAAAAGTAGGCTTACAATTCAACACTCAGAAAAGTAAGTTTTCTTAAGTTTCTAAGATCATGGCATCCAGTCCCATCACTTCATTGTAAATAGATAGGGAAACAATGGAAACAGTGAGACTTTATTTTCTTGGGCTCTGGCTCCAAAATCACTGCAGAAGGTGACTGAAGCCATGAAATTAAAAGACACTTGATCCTTGGAAGAAAAGCTATGACCAACCTAGACAGCATATTAAAAAGCAGGGACATTACTTTGCCAACAAATGTCCATCTAGTCAAAGCTATGATTTTTCCAGTAATCATGTATGGATGTGAGAGTTGGACCATAAAGAAAGCTGAGCACTGACGAATTGATGCTTTTGAACTGTGGTATTGGAGAAGACTCTTGAGAGTCCTTTGGACTACAAGGAGATCAAATCAGTCAATCCTAAAGGGAATCAACCCTGAATATTCATTGGAAGGACTGATGATGAAGCTGAAGCTGAAACTCCAATACTTTGTCCACCTGATGTGAAGAGTGGACTCATTGGAAAAGACCCTGATGCTGTGAAAACTTGAAAGCAGAAGGAGAAGGGGACGGCAGAGGATGAGATGGTTGGATGGCATCACCAACTCAATGGACTTGAGTTTGAGCAAGCTCCAGGAGATGGTGAAGCACAGGGAAGCCTGGCGTGCTGTAGCCCATGGGGTCACAAAGAGTTAGACACGACTTGAGACTAAACAAGAGCAACATGGTGTTGAGTGAGAGCGCTAGCAGTCAGGCTGTCCTTGAATCTAGTCTCCTGTTGTTGAGATGCCAAGATAGGCTCCCAGTTGGCTCTCAGGCTGCTGCCTTCAGTCACTCAGGGAGGAGGAAGGGCAGTTGGTGTGATTACTGTAAGAAGAACTTGTGCAAAGCTGTTCAAAGGCTTGGTTGCCTAGGTCTGAATCCCAACAGGCCCCAGCCAGGTGGGTGGACTTGGGCTAGTTATTAATAAATGTAAATGCCAGTTTTCTCATTTATAATAATTATCCCTGACTTACAAGATGCCATCACCATCATAACACCATCATGACCACCATCATCAGCATCGCCATCATTATCACCACCACCACCACCATCAGCATAGCTCTTGCCAAAGAATGTTCAAACTACCACACAATTGCAATCGTCTCACACACTAGCAAAGTAATACTCAACATTCTCCAGGAAAGGCGTCAACAGTATGTGAACCGAGAACTTCCAGATGGCCAAGCTCTATTTAGAAAAGGCAGAGGAACCAGAGATCAAATTGCCAACAACTGTTTGGTTATAGAAAAAGCAAGAGAGTTCCAGAAAAAAAAAATCTACGTCTGCTTCATTGACTACACTAAAGCCTTTGACTGTGTGGATTACAACAAACTGTGGAAAATTCTTCAAAAGATGTGAATGCCAGACCACCTAACCTGCTTCCTGAGAAATCTGTATGCAGGTCAAAAAGCAACAGTTAGAACCAGACATGGAACAACAGACTGGTTCCAAATCAGGAAAGGACTATGTCAGGGCTGTATATTGTCACCCTGCTTATTTAACTTATCACTGTCAACACCATCAACATCATCACCATCAACACCATCACCATTACCATCACCATCAATACCACCATCACCATCACTGTCCTCACCATCATCCTTAACGTCAGCATCACTATCATCATCACCACCATTATCTATTATGACGGCTTTCATGATGCATTTCCTGGCTTGGTAGTAGGCACAGACAGGCTTAATCAATTATAACTCTCACAAATTAAAGAAAGAATAGCTACCTGGGTAAATAATGAAAGAAATATTAGTACTAGTATCGACTTTTATTAGGCGCTATTATCATTCTTATTTCACAGACAAGGAAGCTGAAGCACAGACAGGAACTTGCCTAGCAACACAAAGTGGAGTCAAGATTCAAAGTCAGTAGATCTCAGTCAAGCTCTTAACCCTGGAAAGGTCCAAGTCCTGGAACTGGCTCTGTAGGGTGGCTGCAGGGTGTACCTTCACCCCAGTGAAATGCTTTGAGTAAATGACTCTGAATTATTTCAACCACTCAAAATCTATAATTTTATGGAAGCTGTTTATTTAGGTAGCCAATTGCAAAAAAGAGAGTGAATTGGGTCAAACATTTTGAAACATGTTCATGGATTAAGAAACAAAGACTGGGATGCTCTGGGGAGAGATATTTGACTATTAAAAAACAGTCAGTGGGATTCAGTTTTCAACATTGAAAAGGTGTGTGGGTGGCCGGGCCAAGTCCCCACCCATCTGAGTTGCTCAAAAAGCAGGTCCCAAGATGCACACAAGACTGACTGTTGGCAATCGCATTTCTGATGCTTGTCTAAATGTTTCTCATTTGATTCTTCTCTTATTAGAGCCTTGAGAGATGTGACGAGCTGCAGCTCCCTTTAGGGCAGCAAACCCCAGGAAAGAGATAAAGCAATTCTCAGCTCTGATTCCAGATGAACCTCCTTCCCCTTCATTATAAAATACCTATTATCTCTCTTTATCTCCAAGCAAGCAGCGTTATTTCAATTTAACAGTGTGTGAAAAATGCACCACAATATAATAAAAGGACCAAGGATGCACTATTTAATGTCAGAATGACAGATGCTTCAATTAGGCAGACAGGACTGTTTCTCCCCAAAATAGATAAAGATGAAAATTTTATAAGATTGTGCTGTTTGTGTTTATGGTACAGTACTGTTACAAGCTTTCATTACAAAATAAATTAAAATAAAACTCCTCTTTCAATGGAAGCCAAACATTTACTAATAATTTTGCAACTCAGAATCACAGTTTATCAAAGTTTCTGGTCCCCTCAAGTGGAAGGAGCAGTCTTGAGGGCTGGAGACATCATCCAGGTAAGAAATCTCACCTTAACATTTATAGATCCTTCCCCAAGAGTGCTAGGAAGGTGTGGTTTGAAGCTATCATTTGGCTGAAGCTTCAGTCAGTTCAGTCGGTCAGTTGTGTCTGACTCTTTGCAACCCCATGGGCTGCAGCACACCAGACTTTCCTGTCCATCACCATCTCCCGGAGCTTGCTCAAACTCATGTCCATTGAATCAGTGACGCCATCCAACCATCTTATCCTTTGTCATCCCCTTCCCTTCCTGCCTTCAATCTTTCCCAGCATCTAGGTCTTTTCTAATGAGTCCATTCTTCATATCAGGTGGCCAAAGTATTGGAGTTTCAGCTTCAGTATCCATCCTTCCAATGAATATTGGGAGTGATTTCCTTTAGGATTGACTGGTTTGATCTCCTTGCTGTCCAAAGGACTCTCAAGAGTCTTTTCCAGCACCGCAATTCAAAAAGATTAATTCTTTGGTGCTCAGCTTTCTTAATGGTCCAACTCTCCCATCTGTACATGACTACTGGAAAAACCACAGCTCTGAAAGATTAAACTGACTTTTGTTGGCAAAGTGATGTCTCTGCTTTTGGATTTGCTATCTAGGTTTGTCATAGCTTTCCTTCCAAGAATCAAGTATCTTTTGATTTCAGGGCTGTAGTCACTGTCTGGAGTGATTTTGGAGCCCAAGAAAATAAAATCTGTCACTGCTTTCACTTTCCCCCCTTCTATTTGCCATGAAGTGATGGGACCAGTTGCCACTGTGTCTTTAGTGACCTCTGACCCTTTACCACCATTTTCTCAATTGTCATCATCAAAAGTAAAACAGTATTACCAGTGGCAGCCATGCTTTCTATTTCTAAAGCTTTCTTTCCAATGATTCCTCTGTTCTTCATCTTAGAGTTTTCCATTCTCCAAACATTATGAGAGTACATTGCTTTTTATAATTGGAAAAATACATCAGCTGTTTGAAAACACTCGGAATTCTACAAACACAATGCTTGGTTCCAGGGAAATGGTGGCCTGAGATGACATAAGCTCTTCCTTCTAAAACATAAAGAAACCAATGAAATATTAACACCTGAAAAATGTACAGGGATTCAGCAGAATGAAAAGGAAGGGCCTGGACCAGAACATAACCCGGGAGAGTAAGTGTGTGAACTGTAGATGTCCTCCATAGAGCAGTGAGTCTGGAAGAGGGGGATGGTTGCCAGGGTCAGAGAGGGATGGCTGCCGGGGTCAGAGAGGGACAGATGCCAGGGTCAGAGGGGGGTGGACCCTGGGGTCAGAGGAGGCGGACGCCAGGGTCAGAGAGGGGCAGACACTGGGATCAGAGAGGGATGGACCCTGGGGTCATAGAGGGACAGATGGGGTCAGAGAGGGACAGACATTGGGGTCAGAGAGGGGTGGATGCCAGGGTCAGAGAGGGGCAGATGCTGGGGTCAGAGAGGGACAGACAGGGTCAGAGAGGGTTGGGCACTGGGGTCAGAGAGGGATGGATGGGATCAGAGAGGGATAGATGCTGGGGTCAGAGAGGGATGGACATTGGGGTCAGAGAGCGAAGAATGGGGTCAGAGAGGGACAGATGGGGTCAGAGAGGGACAGACATCGGGGTCAGAGAGGGACGGATGCTGGGGTCAGAGAGGGACGGATACAGGAGTTCTGGGTCTTAATATTTGTGCAGAAAAAGGCATCAGGTCTTGGGTCCAACTGCCTGGATGGTTGGGGCTCTGACCTTTGTCGAGAGCAAGACCACTGGGATGGGGGAGTGGAGCTTAACTGGCCACAGGAAGAAGTGGAACTCAGCCCACACAGAGGGGGTGAGGCTGATTGGAAAACTGAACCTCCAAGTCTGTTACTCTGATGAATTTGGAGTCTAAACTTATGTTGGTAACATGATCTTTCATATTTTTTAAAAGTATAAGTTTGTTTACCTTTTCATACTGTTCATGGGGTTCTCATGGCAAGAATACTGGAGTGGTTTGCCATTTCCTCCTCCAGTGGCCCATATTTTGTCAGAACTCTCCACTACGACTGGTCTGTCTTGGGTGGCCCTACACGGCGTGGCTCATAGACTGAACCAGGCAATTCTAAAGGAAACCAGCCCTTAATGCTCACTGGAAGGACTGATGCTGGAGGGCTCAATGGACGTGAATCTGAGCGAACTCTGGGAGACAGTGAAGGACAGGGAACAGTGGCAGGCTGCAGTCCATGGGGCACAAAGAGTCGGACACGACTTAGCGACTGAAAAACAATGACTACAGCAACAATTTGTTTACAGCAGGAATTACACATTGCAAGGGCAAGTGTGGGCCCTGGACTCTGGAAGTTTCTGTCTAGAGTTCTGCCTTGGGCATTTGTGTCTGTCATGATCAGAAGGGCAGCCCCACTTGGGACCGCTTTCTCAGCTTGGCTTCCTCCAGGGCCTCCCTGGACTCTGGTGTAAGCTTAGCTTCATGGGAGGGCAAGGGCCACCCTGGGTCCTGGTGCACAGCCTGATGCCTGACACCTGTCCCAGGTGTCAGATGAATGCCATTGAGTGAGAGGATGAAGGGGTTGCCACTTCTGAGACTCTGGCCCAAAGTTTAAACAGAAACTCACTATTATTGGGTGAAAATGACTTGAAGAAAGAAACACAGTGGAGAATATCTTCTATTCAGTTAACATTATAAAAGAATGAATAGCTGTTTTAAGACATTTCACTCTGTGATGTGAGTCAGCCCCTTTCTCCTCTGTGTGTCTGCAGCGTCCTGACACAGACGATGGGGTGATTCTCTTAAACAAAAGCTCTTTAATAAAGAAGATTCATCATTCTTAAGGCTTCTATTCCGACTGTCGGGCCCACGGTGGAGAGACAGAGAGGTGGTTTGGGGTTTCTAAAGCTCCCATATCACAGGAGATACAAAGAGATAATTAGAACTTTGGATGAGAAGATAATAAAGAGAGATGGGGAGGAAGGGAGGTGGAGAATGAGCCAGGAACAGGCAGGGTGCTTTAGTCCTTGGTGTCATGAGAAAGAAAAGCTGAGGATCCTCACCTGCCTTCCTGCTGCACCTGGGTGCCCTGGTCCTGACAGGCTCAGGGAGAGAGGATAGTGAGGGCTGTGTGTGTGGGGGGGGGTCAGTGAAGCCCTCCCCCACAGCCCTGGTCCTTTTCTGAGAAAGTGGTCCTTGCTGCTGCAGAGCATCCTCCCTTCTCCACCACAACATCATGTAGCAGACACGTTGTGCTCTTCCTCACTCTACATCAACCAGCCATGTTGGCTGGCACCAGGTCCAAGTGGAGGCCGAGCATTCCGGGGAGAAAAGATGTTCAAGGGACAACAGGCCAACAGCCAGGTGCTGGGGCAGGAGCCGGACCCTGTGCGTAGGTAGGAGCTGCTGGCCAGGTGCACACCCAACAGTCGAAGAGACTGAGGTGGACTTGCTGGGGGTGGTTCTGCCTCTGCCCTGGGGTCCCCGTCATCGCTGAAGAAGTCCCCGCCTTGACCAGCATGGTGAAAAGATGGACAAACTCTTTCAGTTCACCTGGTGTTAAAACTGGAAAAATTCTGGGCAAACTGGGACAAGCTGATCTTTGTAGTGGTGGGCTGCTGAGGGCAAGGGCTCCAGAGTTCAGTCTGTGGTCACGAGACCAGAAGGTGCTGGTGAGACCGAGCAGGACACTGTGGGCCTTCCTGGGCAGACCTCCTGCCCTTGTCCTCCACCTGCCTCTTGCTAGCAGAAAATTTTAACTTCCTGGGTCTTCCCTGAATTCTAAAGAGCAAATTTAATTGAAGAGGTGAGAACATGCAGAAACAAAGTAAAACATTCAAGCAAGACAAAATAATAATAGTTAAACCATGAAACAAAGTCAAGGACCTTTAGTTCCTCAAGAGCTATAGATAATATTCCGAGGCAAATCCTTGAGCTATGTCACAAGTATTGGAACCTCCACCAGGTGGAGGAAGTTAACTGCAAGCTAGATAGCATATTAACAAGCAGAGACATCACTTTGTCAGCAAAGGTCCATATAGTCAAAGCTACAGTTTTTCCAAGAGTTATGTACAGAAGGGAGAGTTGGACCATAAAGAAGGCTGAGCCTTGAAGAATTAATGCTTTTGAGTTGTGGTGCTGGAGAAGACTCTTGAGAGTCTCTTGGACTGCAAGATCAAACCAGTCAGTCCTAAAAGAAATGAACCCTGAATATTAATTTGAAGGACCGTTGCTAATGCTGCAGCTCCAATACTTCGGCCACCTGATGTGAAGCACCAACTCATTGGAAAAGACTGATGCTGGGGAAGATTAAAGGCAAAAGGAGAAGGGGGCGACAGACAATGAGATGGCTGGATAGTATTACTGACTCAATGAACCTGAGTTTGAGAAGACTCCGGGAGATGGTGAAGGACAGGGAAGCCTGGAGTGCTATAGTCCATGGAGTTGAAAGAGTTGGACACGACTGAGCAGCTGAACAACAGCTCCCCACAAAGGCGGCACAGTACCATCCCTGGTATGATTTATTGATGTGGCTTTAATTTAAAAAGACAGAGATCGCTTCAGGAGAAGGAGCAAGGGACTGGGAATCTGATTTGACCCCACGTCTTCTATGGAGGATCGAGGACTTGCCTGAGGTCACTGGGCTAGAAAGAGGCAGGACCAGGACTTGATATCTCCCTTTGGTAGGGAAGAAGCCAGGATTTTCCCTGTGTAGTGCCCCAGATTGGGGATAGGTCAATAACCCATGTGGGGAGGTTGGGCCAGGGCTGCAGGGTTGAGCTCTTCTTAACTGGGCATGCGTTTGCCTGTGTTCAGGGTGAGGCCTGGGCCTACTGATGCTGTCCTGGGAGGCAGGGAACAGCATTGCCTAGACCTGGTGCCCTGCCCCTGTCCTTCCTTGGCACCCAGTGTCGCTGGAGCTGCTGGCCTTGTGTCCTGAGGTGGGCAGGTGCTGATGGAGCCTGGGGACATGGGATCTGTTATCTTGGAAGGACTTCTCCCAGCAGCAGGTGCAGTGAGACATGTGTCTTCTTCAGCCACATCAGGCTCCCAATTTGCACAGAACACAGAGGAGGGGCTGGTACATGCAGATGACAAAACATGAAACCCAGCCCTCACAGAGCAGCCCGGCACAGGGTGCAGAAGTGATTGACGGTTCTGGCTGGGGGCGGAGGGCCAGCCAGCTGAAAGATCCAAGCCGAGTTTTCACCCAGGGACGAGACCCTGGGCCAAGGGCTCTCCTGAGTCTGGGGTCTGGCACTGATGGCAGGTGGCTAGGTGACTTTCAAGGTGGAGCTGGTCACACTCAGCATCACACACAGCCCACATCCCAGGACAGTGGTCAAGAGTGGGCTGTGGTCCTTGCCGAGCACACTTCCAGAACCCATACCTCTGCTGTGCCCCTTTATGGACTGAGGGCGTCTGGCCTTACAGCAGACCAGTGCCCCATAGAGCAGCCGGAAGGGTCCCAGGTCCATCCTTGGAGCAGTTTTCCACTGTAGCCAGTGATATAAACTGCAATTTCCCTGAAAAGATGTTGTTTAGAAGCATTTCCAAACGTCTGTGGCTGCTCTCATTAAACTATGTTTGCCTACGAATCCAAACTAACGGTATTCTATTTAATTTCTCACTCTCAAATAGCACGATGCTTAATGTAAACCAATTACTACAATTTTGCTTTCTAAGAAATCAGGAAATGTAATCAAGGAGATGCAATTTGTTTGCTTTTCATGAAATATTACAGCATGGCAGTGACAGGAGGTGGTCTTCGGAGGGATTGGAACAAGGGTGTGCATGTATGTGTGTGTGATGCTAGTGGAGCCGTGTGTGTGTGTGTGTGTGTGTGTGTGTGTGTGTGATGCGGGTAGAGCCCTGTGTGTGTGTGTGTGTGTGTGTGTGTGTGTGATGCGGGTGGAGCCCTGTGTGTGAGTGTGTGTGTGTGTGTGTATATGTGTGATGTGGGCGGGGCCCTGTGTGTGTGTGTGTGTGGTGCGGGTAGAGCCGTGTGTGTGTGTGTGTGTGTGTGTGTGTGATGCGGATGGAGCCCTGTGTGTGAGTGTGTGTGTGTGTGTGTATGTGTGATGTGGGCGGGGCCCTGTGTGTGTGTGTGTGTGGTGCGGGTAGAGCCGTGTGTGTGTGTGTGTGTGTGTGATGCGGATGGAGCCCTGTGTGTGAGTGTGTGTGTGTGTGTGTATGTGTGATGTGGGCGGGGCCCTGTGTGTGTGTGTGTGATGCGGGTAGAGCCCTGTGTGTGTGTGTGTGTGTGTGTGTGTGTGATGCGGATGGAGCCCTGTGTGTGCTATGCCTGTGTGTGTGTGTGTGTGTGTGTGTGTGTGAGATGCAAATCTCTGTGTGGGATGTAAGTGTGCCTGTGTGTACGATGTGTGTATTTAACCAGAAATTCACACACAGGCCTGAGCCAGGAAAGGCCAGGGTGGGCATGAAGGCTTACACAAACATAGAAGTATCAATATTAAATATTTTACAAAAGGCTGATCCAACAGACCTTAACTAGGAAACCTGTGGGGCTTAGGGAAGGTGAGTGACCACAGAGGTGCTTCTTCATGATTGTCGCCCAAAAAGGCTGCGTGGGCAGAACAATAGGCATTCTATTTTAAATTCCCTTTTTTATTTGAAATGATAATTATACTGCCAGGGAGAGGGGTGGATGCCCACCTGTAGCAGTGGCCTGAGAGCAGAGGAAAAGCTGAGCTGAGCTTGCAGAAAAGAGGGGAAGGCTCCCTCCATGGGAGGCCCTACAGGTCAGAGGAGCCCCAAACCCACCCTCTGACATAGCTGCCAGGGCCCTGGTGGGATTCAGTGATGAGACTGAAAAATGCTCTTCTCAGCAGACTGTTCTCCCTACACCCAGACTCTGATGCCAATGGTACTTTTCGACACGCTGCTCCTGTGCACAAGGTGCAGTGACGGGCTTCTGGGAGAGCTTTGGAGATGCTCTACGACTCCCCCCACTCCCCACCCAGAGCTCCTCTTAGGGCCACGGCAGTGGCAGCTAAGCAGTTCTCACCTTGGTCCTCCAGCCTCAGCTCTGACCTGGGAGTGAATGCTCTCTGGTCTCTTTCTTTTTCTTGCAAAATCCCTAGAGGCTTGCTATGCAGGCACCAGGACAGAAGGCTTAGGGAGCAGCCAAGCAGAGGCAACCAGAAGGCTGGCTGGTCTCCCTACCACGGATCGGGTGAGGTCCACTCACATATGGAGGGTGATCTGCTTTCATCAGAGTCACATAGTTACATGTGCATTTCATCTAAAGGTACCTCACAGTCGACTGGTGTTTGTACAAACTGGACACCATGGCCTAGCCAACCTGATTGTAAAGTTATCCATCATAGCCCCCACAATCACAGGGTGATTAAATACATGCTTCCCCGCAAACAGCCCAGACCCTCCAGGGGAGCCTCTTTTGGGGCAGGGATCCCCCTCCTCCCCTGCCCTGTGGTGTTGTGTCTGGATCCTGGGGGCTGGGGTACCCCAGGGGGAGCAGAACAGACCCACAGAACCTCAGCTGAGTCCGGACCTGGGCAGCTCCTAGGGCCTCGCTGGCCTCTATGGTGACCTCTGGGAGCCAAGGTCACTTGTAACTGACAAAGAACTTCTGGGGAACAAGCCAGGGAACTGGATTTTGGCCAGGAGCCATCTGGGAACGTCCTGCACTCTGTTTCCCAGCCTGCAGGATGGAATGACACATCTGGGAGAGAGGCTGTGGGTAGGAGGCATGTCAGGACCTTGGAAGCCCTTGGGCTCTGGGTCCTTTTCTGTCACCGCCTTGTCGATCTGTCTGCCATGTTGTGGGGACAGAGGGGTGGTGGTGAGCTGCAGAGGAGGGAATGCTTCCCGTTTCCACCTTCCAGAAGGCTGCAGTGAGTGGGCCGCAGAGACAGTCTGCGTGTCTCTGTCCACACCTGTATCTGTATCTATAATGTCTATTTCCTCATCTATACCTAGGTACGGGCATCCCTGGTAGCTCAGCAGTAAAGAATCTACCTGTCAATGCTGGAGACTTGGGTTCGATCTCTGGGTTTGGGGAAGATCCCCTGGAGAAGGGAATAGCAACCCACCCCAGTATTTCTTGCCTGGGAAATCCCATGTACAGAGGAACCTGGTGAGAGGCAGTACATGGGGTCACAAAAGAGTTAGACACGATTTAGGGACTAAACAGCAATGGCATATCTATATATGTCTTTGTCTATATCTATTTTTCCTCCCTACTATGCTGTAAACCGAGAAGGCAATGGCATCCCACTCCAGTACTCTTGCCTGGAGAATCCCATGGACGGAGGAGCCTGGTAGGTTGCAGTCCATGAGGTCGCTGAGAGTTGGACATGACTCAGTGAATTCACTTTCACTTTTCACTTTCATGCATTGGAGAAGGAAATGGCAACCCACTCCAGTGTTCTTGCCTGGAGAATCCCAGGGACGGGGGGGCCTGGTGGGCTGCTGTCTATGGGGTCGCACAGAGTCGGATACGACTGAAGCGACTTAGCAGGAGGGTGCTGCAAAACGGGCCCTAAGTTATATATTCATATATATGTACATGGTGACTAAGTATGCATCTTTCAGGCATGCTTGAGATAATACTTACTGACAGTGAACTTCACTCTGAGGGCAGAGTTTGGCTCATTAACTTGGTTCTGGGTTTTGCGAGTGGAGCTGCCATCTGACTGTCTAGTCTCTGGGCAGCTTTGAGGAGTCTGAGGAGGGGCTGGTGAGAGAGATAGCGTCACTCCATCACTGCCTCTTAGTTCTGGACACATGAGCTGCCTCCCAGCTTCTGGAAGAATCAGGGTGAGGATCGCGTCACACAAGCACTACTGTCCCCCATCGCTATCTCTCTTTCTCCCCCATGCCACCCCTACTTGGGAGCCCTTGAGCCAAACCCTGCCACTGAAATGGGAGGGGAGTGACCCCAGAACATTAGCCCAGCAAAGAGCAGAGGCGGATGAGTATGCTGACTGTCTACACTTGACTGGCTGGAAGGGGAATGGCACTGATGCTGCGGCTGGGAATGTTGAGACTGCCCGCAGAGCAGCCCCAGACCTTACTGATCTGAGCCAGAGTCCCCCCCTTGTGCTGATGGGGCTGTGCACTGGGGTTGCCCATCTAGCCTCAACTTCCTTATCTGTAAAATGGGGATGATGATACCGAGCTGTGAGTCTCAAAGCCTTTAGCTTTGGAGCCAAGGTCAGGTGCAGTGTTGTCTCTCAGCCTCACTTTTCTCATCTGTCATGTGGGCAGGACAACTCTGCGACCAGGCCGTGTAGGAGGGGCATTGTACTACACACCTCAGAACTGATACTGATGACGAATAATTTCGTCCTCTCTTCAGCTCATCAGAGGATGAATTTTCTAACTCTTAGAACTACTGGAAATGAACAACTTCTTTAGTGGGTGAGGACTCTGTCGCTGGAGTGTCCAGGTAGAAGCTGGCTGCAGTGTGTCACGGGGGCAGCTGCCCTTTCGCTTTCTGCCCAGCACCAGGGGCATCGCACTGGGGAGCAGTTGAAGCTTCAGGGAATCACAGCGGAGGGGAGGCGCCGCCCTTGAGGCTGCCCCTTGACGGCGGCTCTCCAGGTGCTGACCTTGGTCTGGGCTCTGGGCACCGCCTCCAGGCCCAGCCTCTGACCTTGTCCCTGGGCCCTGCTTTTCCATTAACTGGGTCGCTAACAGGACAAACGAACCCAGGTTTGGGTTTTTTATTTTCCACCCCATTTCAGAGCAGCATTATGATTTTCAAGCTGAAAATATCATCCCCTCCAAAGGCAACCCAGAGACCTGGCCACTTAGCTCACAAACAGACCCAGAATTGTGGGCACCTGGGCAGGTGCCAGGGTTACCTCCCCTCAGAGGTCCTAGTTTGCTCCCTGCTCTGGGTCCAGTCATCTGCTAAGCCACGAAGAAAAGGCTTCAGACATAAAAATAAAGAAACTAGAGGTGCTACCATGGCACCAGGGGTGGTGTCTGGAGATGCTGTGGGTGAAACAGGGACCACTAGGACAGTGGGCAAGGGCTCCTCCTTCACTTTCCTTGAAGCAAGAGATGCAAAACTGTCTCTTTTCTTTTGCACTATTTCCCCCTCCTTGCCTTCAGACAGGCAGAGTGAGGGTGCGTGCGGTGTGCAGACAACTCCTGAGTTTCTACAGAGAAGAGCAAAACATGAAGGGCTGTCACTTGTCTTCACAGGAAAGTAAATGGCTTTGGGGTCCTGACGGCCTCTGCTTCCTGCAGCCTTACCTGGCATCTCTTGGCATCTCTTAGGGCTTTTGCACCTTCTAGCATCCACTCCTCCTCCCCAGCCCACCCCGCCCCTCCTAGCCCTTCTAAGAAGCTGACACTAACATCAGAGAATTTGAGCTCTGCCTCTCTCCACCCACCATTTTTAGAAACATCACAGAACAACTAGGCTCCTGCCACAGATTTAAACCTACATCGTCCCCCTCCTCCCACGTGAACTGCCTCTTGCCAATGACTTTCTCTGCCAACTGCTGGAGCCCATGTAGCTACCCACCAGTCACGCATACTTGGGGATCCCCAGGAACCAGAGATGGGACTTGTCCGCACTGTTCTGTTCTGATTTTTCTGCTTACCTGGCCCTCCCCAGGGCCCCTAGCTCCAGGAACCCCCCATCACTCTGGGGCCTTCTGGATCTCAGCCTTCCTGCCACAAACACACTGAGGATTCTGTGTCTCCAACAAGTTCCAGATACATTCACTTCTCTTCACCCTCATGCTGCATTCTCATTTAGCTGTCCCCACCCCCCACCTCCTCCATTTGCTGTTGTTCAGTCGCCAAGTCGACTCTATGGACTTGCAGCACACCAGGCCTCACTGTCCCTCGCCATCTCCTGGACTTTGCCCAGTTGGCATCCACTGAGTTGGTGATGCCCTGTCCATCAGTTCAGTTCAGTTGCTCATTCATGTCCAACTCTTTGAGACCCCATGGACTGCAGCACTCCAGGCCTCCTGGTCCATTACCAACTCCTGGAGTCTACCCAAATTCATGTCCATTGAGTTGGTGATGCCATCCAACCATTTCATCCTCTGTTGTCCCCTTTTCCTCCTGCCCTCAATCTTT
Source organism: Neotragus moschatus (assembly GCA_006410615.1). Lineage (NCBI taxonomy): Eukaryota > Metazoa > Chordata > Mammalia > Artiodactyla > Bovidae > Neotragus > Neotragus moschatus. The sequence goes on along the minus strand of SJYA01002443.1, from coordinate 732,686 downwards.
CCCAGATCAGGGTCTTTTCAAATGAGTCAGCTCTTTGCATCAGGTGGCCAAAGTATTGGAGTTTCAGCTTCAGCATCATCTCAAGTCTTCTCCAACATCAATACCTTGTCCATGACTCCTCCTAACCTCCTCCCAATCTCCGCCCATCCACTGTTTACACTAAAGCCACAGGGAGCTTTCAAAAGGACACATTTAACTACGTCACACCCCTGCTTAACACCCTTCAGTGACCCCAGTGTTTGCAGGAATCAGTCATAAGCCCCAGAGTGACCAAACATCCTGCACCATCTGCCTCCCACAGACCCTGCCCTGTAGATGGCCCCGCCCATAAGCTCCACCCACAACCCCTGCCCACCAACAGGTCCCGCCCATTAATACCCTGCTCATTAAGCCCCGCCCACAGGCCCTGCTCCTCGTAGCCCCGCCTCCCTTCTGCTCCAGCTTCAGAAGCCCAGAGCTTGGTACTCAGTGTCAGCACGTGGGACACCCTTTGCACCCCTTTCCCTTTCTCCCCAGCCCAACTCCTGTCTGCAGACCTTGGGCCAGTCTGGGACCCCTGAGGAGCTGCCTCCCTGACCCGAGTTCCTGAGATGCTGCTGTCCTGTCAGTTCCCAGGACAAACCAGCTTTTGTCCTTTGGCTCCCTCGGGTCCTGGACCCACCCAGACCGTCTCCCATCTCTGGCCTCATTCATCCTTGGCATTGCAGCACATCCCAGAGGGGACCTGAGCCCACCACCTCCCAGAGGTGGACGGAGATGGGCTCAGGGCATGGCAAGCACTTCCCACACAGTATGAAAATCCCCTGACTCACTGAGGCTCAGAACTTCTCTCACTGGCACCCTCTACTTCCTTCTCTGGAACGGCCATTAACTTAGCTACATTTTCTGTGTCTAGAAACTTTTGAAAATTTGTGCCTGAGATGAAACCCAGACTCATTCTGTCACTACATTTCGTTGGAGAAAAGAACAAACAACCTTCCAGATGTCACGGGAACAGCCCCCACACCCTCCCCTCTTCTCACTGGAACTGCGAGGTCTCCCCGGCTGTTGTCTCGGTTACATTCATGTTCCTGACAAACGATGTGCTCTTCCTTCCCCGCCTCACCTTCTCCAGGCAAGATCTCCAGATGGATGGAAGATGCTGCCTGGAGCCCCACCGCCTGCCAGCCCCCGGGGTCCAGAACATCACGAACCGCCAAGTTCCTGCAGGTGTCAATGTTTTATCTTTAATAAGTTTAAAGACAGATTAGCAGCAGGGTAAAGAAGAGTCAACAAAAGCCCGTGTTTTCCTGGAATTTCTGGTTGAATTATTTATGGCAGAGAACTCCTTCTGAGAGCAGATGGCTTGTGTCAGCACCGGGTCTGGAAGGGCTCCCCTTGGGATCCTCCTGGGACTCAGCTCCCCTCTGTAGGGCATCTGCTGGCAGCTGAGGCACCCTCACCCCATCACACTAGCATCATGGACACACTGGGAAGTGCACAGGGAGCCAGGAACCAGGCGGACCTCGGGGCCCTGCAGGGTGAGGAGTGGGTGCCGAGTTGGGTAGCAGTGACTTCAGCACTTCAGATCTGCAGGGATGGGCCTGACCCAACATGGCCGGGCCTCCCTGGCCTCTGTACCCTGAGCTTCGTAGGTGGGTGACACATCACTGAGGGACCACCAGGATGAGTGGTGCCGGCCCAGCGGGGGCAGCAGTGAAGCAGAGGGCTCTGAGCACAGTGGAGTCTCGGGTTTCAGTTGTTGGCACTCTTGGGTGCCCCACTTCCCTCCCGCTATGATGGCTTTCTTTCCCCTCAGTGCTTTCTCTGCACTGGGAGGGCCTTGCTGAGCCGGCTGCAGCTCTGGGCCAATGCTCCCACCCTCTCAGCTAGCCCCTGAAAGCTCTGCTTGTGCCTGCATGAGGGAGCCCCTCCCAGGGGATTACCTGGATAATCTGAGCCCTCACTGTCTTCACTCAGCTCCAGGTTCTGGCAGAGGCTGTGTCTGCCCAGAGGTGGGTGTTCTTTTTCTAGAGGACAGGCACCCTATGGACCAAGCCTGCCCCTCCCCAAAGCTTCCTGGAGTGCCCAATGCCAGTGGCCTGGCAGTGCCCTCCCTGCTCCCCTCCCCAGGATCTGTCTGCCCTTCTTGCTGCCCTGGCGACCGCTGCCCATGGCATCTGTCCAGTTCAGCCTGACTGTACCATTCTGGCCCAGCCTCGGGTGCCCTCTAGTTCTAAGCCCTCTTTCCCTGCCCCACCTGGCTGTCTTCTGGGTGATGCCTGTTTTGGCTCAGCTGACATGGGGCCCCGCTTTCTGCCAGTGGGCAGACACATCCAGCCAGCACAGCCCCGCCTCGCCATAGCCACTCACCCCCTGGTCAAAGTCCTTCTCTCCTCCCAAGGCCCCAGACTCCCTGGTTCTGCCATCCACTCCACATTGGAGCCCTGATGGGAGGCCACCAGCTTCTGCTCACCTCTGTCTGCACACGTTAACTGCAGCCTTAGAATGAAGCCAGGTTGTCCCCAGCCTGCCAGCCACTAAAACAGTGGCACCACACTGGGGGCATATACTTGGTGTTGTTCAAGGAACAGCTGTGTCAAGGACGCACTCGGTGGGCTCTGTGGTCAAGTTTAATGAGGCAAGGTGGCAACAGGGTAAGGTCTGGTGATGGTGGTGGCTTCGTCTTGGCTGCAGAAGCTGGCCTGGTGGGGCCCCGGGGCTGGAGGACTGCAGGGCCAGCTCTGCGTTTTCCTTTCCTGTTCAGGAACAAGTCCTCTGTCCTCTTCCTCCGTCTGCCATAGCGCCTCTGTTACGCTGTCTTCCAAGCTCCTCTGCCCTCTCCTCTAGATGCACAAGGCCCTTATTCTGCCCTCCCTGTGGATCTGCTGGGTTATTGGTGTATGGGCTGCTCCCACTCTTTCCTGTGGGTCAGGAGACCCAGAGACGTCTGGGTCCAGGCCTCAGCCCTGCCGTTATGGCTATTTGCTGCTGCTCAGATGCTCAGTTGTGTCCTACTCTTTGCGACCCCGTGGGCTGTAGGCCACCAGGCTCCTCTGTCCATGGGCATTCTTCCAGCAAGAATACTGTGGGTTGCTATGCCCTCCTCCATGGGATCTTCATGACCCAGGGATGTAGTCTGCATCTCTTATGCCTCCTACATTGGCAGGCGGGTTCTTTACCCCTCGCACCACCTGGGAAGCCTCTCTGGCTGCTTGGATGTGGGCAAGTCACTTTCCAGAACTGTTGTCTCAATGACATCGAAACCTGGGCAAGGCTGCTTACTGTGCAGCCTTCAAGGTTACTGAGGCAGTGACTGTAGGTCACAGGGGATCCCGGTGGGGAGGGGGCTGAATGAGCATGTGAGGTGGCCACTGCGGTGTCTCCCAGGTCCTCAGGAGGTTGGTCCATCCCTCCCAGGCCACACGTGTGCCTGAATGGCTCCTTCGTCAAGAAGCCATTTGCTTCTCTGCTGTAATTCGAGAATGAAAGTGGCTTCTTTATCACCCTTCCCAGGCATCAGTTTGGTTTTTGGTTTGATTTTTGCCCTGGCTGGTTGGCTGGGTCTTTGTATTCATTTCCTGGGGCTGCCATAGAACAAAATACCACAGAGTGGGTGTTTGTCTCATAGTTCTGGAGGCTGGATGGCCACGATCAAGGTATCAGCAGGGTTGACATGCCGAGACCTCTCTCCTTGGTGTGTAGATGGTGGTCTCCTCCCCCGTCCCCTCATGGTCTTCACTCTGAGTGCATGTGCATGCTTGGTCTCTCTTTGTGGGCCCAAATGTCCTCTTCTTATAAGGACACCAGTCAGGTTGGGTCAAGGCCCACCCCAAAGACTTTGTTTAACCATAATGACTGAGGACAAGATAGTTGGATGACATTACCGACTCACTGGACTTGAGTTTGAGCAAGCTCTGGGAGATGGTGAAGGACAGGGAAGCCTGGCATTCTGTGGTCCATGGGGCCACAAAGAATCGGACACAACTGAGTGACTGAACAACAGCAACCTCCTTAAAGACCCTATCTCCATATACAGTTACAATCTGAAGCACTAGGAATTAGGACTGCAACATATAAATGGGAGGGGGCATAATTCAGCCCATAACTGTTTCCCTGAACAAATCACTCCACCTCTCCAGACCTTGGGTTACTCATCAGCAAAATGGGAAGGCTGACAATGGTGATGATGGTGGTAGTGATGATGGTGATGGTGAGGATGTAGGTGATGATAATGGTGATGATGGTGATGACACCTGTCTGCTAGGGTTGTTGTTTGGATCAGATGAGTCAATGAATGTAAAGTGCAGGAGTCAACGTCATATAAATGTTAGCTGTTATCATTTTTCTTACTGCAATGAATTTTTTAAACGTATAATTACTGAAACCCCTGGGAGCTGGCTTTTGGTTTGTCATAGACCTGAGAGTGAATCATCAAAGAGCCTGTTAGTGGCAGACACTGTGAGACATGGCGGATGTCAGCCTGACACCACAGTGGGAAAAGATTTAACAGCAGCCTCCAGACTGCACTTTCTGTAACCAAGCCAGTGCATGTATGTTCACAGAGAATTTTACTCACTTGAAAAAAAGGCCCAATTATTTTCCTGAGTTAGGGAGGCAGAGAAGTGCATCATTTATTTCAGAATAGTTTCCACCTACATAGGATAAAATTTGGAAACCAGAAAGGATGGAAGGCAATTCATGGAGTGGCAGGTGTATACCCTTCTCCTTCTCAGTGTATTTCTGCATTTGTGCTTTAACCTATGAGCTCTGTGACCTTGGGGAACCTGCTTAACCTCTCTGAGCCTCAGTTTATTTATCGATAAGACTGAGGTGAAAGCAGCCTCATATTAGTTTCCTGGAGCTCCTGTGACCAAGTACCACAGGCTTAAACCAACAGAAATTGATTTTCTCACAGTTCTAGAGACTAAAAGCCCAGACTGAAGTCCAGACACTCAATAGCAGCCACCTTCCACTGCCTCTTGGCTAAAGTCAAGGTGTTAGCCTGCTTGTGCTCACTCAGAAGCTTCCAAGGGACACTTCATTGCCTCTTTTAGCTTCTGGGGGCCCTTGGGTATTCCTTGGCTCATGATAGCTCCATTTCAATCTCTTTCTCTGTGGTCACATGGCTGTCTTGCCTCTGTGTGTCTCTCTCCTCTTTTTATGAGGACACCAGTTATGTTGGACTAGGGCCACCCAATGACCTCATCTTTAACTGGTTACACTTGCAATGACCCTGTTTCTAGATAAGGTCACATTCACAGGTGCTGGAGGTTAGAACTTCAGCATGTCTTTTGTAGTGGGGGGGGGTCACAGTTCAACCTTTAACAAACCCTTACTTCCTGGGGATGCTGGGTAGACAAGTAAAGTTGGCAGATGCAAAATCATAGTCTGTGTTCTTAGTAAGTATTCAACAGGTTTTAGCCATTATGGTGCCTCTTCCTCCTTTTCATCATCATCATCGTCATCATCCTCTTCATCACTGTAATCACTATCATTATCACCATCACCATCATCTTCATCAAGCACCACCACCACCACCATCACCACCATCACCACCATCACCACCATCACCATCACCACCATCACCACCGTCACCACCACCATCACCACTATCACCACTATCACCATCACTACCACCACCACCATCACCACCAGCACCACCATCACNGCACAGCAGGCTGACCTCCTGACAGGCCAGGGAATGTTGATGCTTTCTGTGGGTTAGTAGCCAATTTTTATAGCCTCAAGACAAAGAAAAATTCCTGCTGGAAGGTTGGCGTTAGGTGATTGGTTAGGGCACTATAGGGTTCTACTGGGGTGGGCTTTCTTGCTTAATTTGAGATGAGGAAGCCTACAGGTAATTATTAGGGGACTTTTGGCAATGGTTACACAAGGGCGCGGGCTTCTTAAGTGGCTCAGTGGTAAAGAATCTATGCCAAGCAGGAGACCCAGATTCGATCCCTGGGTCAGGAAGATCCCCTGCAGAAGGAAATGGCAATCCACTCCAGTATTCTTGCCTGGAGAATGCCATGGACAGAGGAACCTGGCAGGCTACAGTCCACGGGGTCGCAAGAGTCAGACATGGCTGAATGACCACCACTGAGAAGCTTGGTCAGCTTCGAAGGTGACCTTGGTTCTGGGCTCTCTGTCTGTGGCCTTGGGGCAGGACTCTACTGTGTGGGTGGGTCTCTGAGTGTGAGAACTTAGCTGATGGCTTATTTCCCGGGGTCAGGCAGCTGCTGTTCATCCTCGCCTGGTCTGGAAGCCTGTGTGCTCCAGAGAGAGGCCTCAGGGCCAAGACGGAAGGACTTGCCCAGCTCTGGGGCTTCAGGGTGGGTGGTTTTGCGACTGTCCTGACATTCTGGCAGGAAGCTCTTGTGAGTTAGGAGAGATGGACTTTTTCAAAAATAACCCATGTGTGTCTCTGGTTTGCAGTGTCTTGACACCACTAGCCTTTAATTAGCTGTGCTTTGCTGTTGGGGACTTGCGGATGACCACTTTGCAGGCTGCAAGTGACTGCTTTGAGTCACCAAGAGCAGCAGGGAGTGCAGAATGAGGGTATATGAGCTGGAAGGGACCCCAGGTCACCTCATCCAAGACTGCCTGTCTTTCACAGATAATTGGCCTCAGCCCAGGGAGGGACAGCGCTGGCCAAGGTTAAGCAGGGGGCAGAGGCAGACTCTTGAGCCCATCCAGGGCTCTGTCCTGAAATGCCTGCTGCCCATCCTCGGGGGCAGAGGGGCACCACATGGGATCACTCACACCTTCTTTAGTTCCACAGAGGGTGATGGTCACCGTTAGTTCTGACGGTGGAGGCTGATGCCCCTGTGACCTGTGCCCGGCCCCTTTGCCTTTCAGTGCGGTGACCAGCTAGTAGGGCTTTGAAAGCTGAGTCACCTGCACCTACAGCCCTTGTCAGGTACCTGTGCTTAGGTGTGATGTGGCTTTAATTCACATTTTGATTAGTGGCTAATGGAGTGGGCCATCGTGTGCTAATTGGCCATTTGTGTATCCTCTTCAGAGACATATCTACTGAAAGACTGCCTGTTTTCTAACTGGTATCCATTGTTGAGTTGGGTTCTGTACGTACCTGGATCAAAGCCCCGTATCAGATACAGCTTGTGCAAATATCTCCCCCGTTCTCAGGTTTCTCTTTTAACCCTCTTCATAGTGTGTCCTTTGAAATACAGATGAGATCTCATTTACCTTGTTTTCTCTTTCGTCACCTGTGCTTTTGGTGTCGTATCTGAGCAGTTACTTCCTAACCCAAGTTGTGAGATTTACTTCTATGTTTTCTTCTAAGAGAATGAGTGTTTTGGTTCTGACATTTAGGTCTTTGAGTCAAGTTAATTCGTGTATTGTGATGTGAGGTAGGGGGAAATTTTTACTGTGCATGCGGACATCCAGTGACCCCAGCATTGTTTGTTGAAAAGATTACCCTTTCCACATTGAATGGTGCTGGCACCCTTGTTGAAATCAATTGACCATCAGTGTAAAGGGTTATTTCTGGACTCTGGATTCTATTCCATTGATCTGCATGTCCATCCTTATGCCTATACCACACTGCCTTGATGAATGTAACTTTGTGGGAAGTTTTGAAGTTGGGGAATGTCTGTCCTTCAACCTTTTTGCTTCCTTGTCAGTTGCAGGTTTGGTGCCAGACCTCAGTCCATGACGAACCACAGATGTTTCAGAATGTAACTCTCAGGAAGATACCTGACCGCCATCATCCTTGACATCCCAGCCTGAGAGAACTGCTCTGACTTTAAGGCTGTTCAGAACAGAGCTCAGAGGGGCAGGGCCCCTCTTCCCACCCAGCCCTCTCTCACCCAGCCTCGTGGTCCTCTTTGCGGGTCAGGCCCTCTCTGGCGTGTGTTTATTTGGTGCTGGGTGCTTTAGGCTGTGGTTGTTTGGCAGGGACTGAGATGCCCACCTGGAGAGCCCACCATTTTCATGAGGACCTTCCATGAGTGACAGCCTGGGGGTGAAAGGGCCCGTTGACTGAAGTCACGCATGTGGGTAAAGTGATCCATGTCAGAGACTCCTGCCTGGAGGGCGACCTTGACAGGCAGAGACTGTGGCTGAGGGAGTGAAGGGCAGAGATGAAGTGAGGTGGACCCGCCAGCTGTGTCAGGGGTGTCAAGGCTGCTCTCCATCCATCCTCCTTGGTTTTACCCTAAACCGTACAAAAGGCAAGTTCCTCCCAACTGGAAGCTTTCATGTCTCATCACACTTAGTCCTGGCTATCCTGAGCAAGCGATTTAATGAAATGAAAAGGAAAAAGNTGTGTCAGGGGTGTCAAGGCTGCTCTCCATCCATCCTCCTTGGTTTTACCCTAAACCGTACAAAAGGCAAGTTCCTCCCAACTGGAAGCTTTCATGTCTCATCACACTTAGTCCTGGCTATCCTGAGCAAGCGATTTAATGAAATGAAAAGGAAAAAGAAAGAGAGATAGGGGGAGAAAAACAAGTTGCAAAGCTCTCATTTCATTTGACTGTCAGCCATCTCCGAGAAAATGGTTGGCAAATGATCTCCCAGTTTCCCATAAATAATTGCAAAAGCACCAATCATTTCACGGGTGTCAAGAAGCCCAAATTGTTTCTATTTGTAACTTCTCCTTTAAACAACCTCAAAATGTCACTCAGGTGTCAGAACTGCAGGCGATGGTCTTGAAGCAGGGGAAGGTTCCTTGGCGCGGCACTGGCATCTCAGAGGAGAGAGCTCTGTGCTCTGAAGTGTTTGAGAAAGGAGTTTCTGGGGACCTCACTCTCCACCACCCCTGGGTCAAAGGGCGAGGCCCTTCCCCCTTTCCTTTGCAAACAGTGGTGTCAGCATCAGATAGAAGCAGCATCACATACCTCCAGGCCCAGGCCTGTACAGAGCGAAATGATCTCAGAAGAAGTGTGTTCAACCGGGCTTCCTAGAAAGGCACTCACAGTCCAGGGTCACCGAGAGGGCACATCCTTCTGGGGGAACCTGCCCAGGAGTGTTTCTGATGGGGACACTATCTGGAGAGGCCAAGTGGGACCCTGTCCACTTGGTGGATTTCTCTCTCTCTCTCTCTCTTTTTTTTTTTTTTTTACCACTTTTCCAAACACACATTTTTCTTAGTTTCCTTCTTTCTTTTTTCACCCCTCCCTACCTCTCCCGCTCTTTCCCCCTCAGCCTCGCTTTCTTTCTTCCTTCTTTCCTTCTTTTTTCTTCCTTCTTTCCTTCCTTTCTTTTTTGCAGCACAGAAAGGTTTATTGCAGGACCATGCAAAGAGAGGGCTTCCCTGGTGGCTCAGTGGTAAACAATGCACCCGCCAACGCAGGAGACACAGATTTGATCCCTGGTGCAGGAAGATCCCCTGGAGAAAGAAATGACAACCCCTCCCCCCAGTATTCTTGCCTGAAAAGTCCCATGGACAGAGGAGCCACACGGGCTAGAGTCCATGGGGTCACAAAGAACTGAACACAACCGAGCGTCTAAACACCAAAAACAAGCAAAGAGATTGGGTGGCTCATTCTCAAAACTGATGGATTTTGGCAGATGTTCGTTTCCACTGCTGTGTGACTGGGTCCCTCAGTCAGGATAGCACGCTGATCTGGAGGGATGTGGCTGTAGGCTTGGGGAGCCTCTTGCTCCCTCTTGTCTGCAGGAAGTCGCTTTCACCTTATCAGCACCATCCAGGTTTGCCTGTCTCTCCTGCTGCACCTGGAGGAGGCTTCTGAAAGCATCTTCCGCATCTAGGCATTTCATTTCATTTCTTTTTTTTTTTTAACTGTCTGCTTCTCTTGCTTCTCCAAACCTCTTTTCACTCCACTTGGTGCCTTTGTTCTCCTTTGGAAACGTACTTGCCTTCAGCTGTAAAAAAAAAACAAACCCTATGTATTTTTTCCCCATCTTCAAGGTCGTCTGTGGTTACACCTGTCAGTAAATCATAGTCATCATCACATCCTAGATCTTGGGTATATTTCCCTAATCAGTGGATTTATATGAAACTGCGGAGTAGCTTTGACCTAATGTTCCAAAGAAATCTCTGGGATATTACAGATAATCAGAAAGCATTTGTTATAATGGAGAACTCACCGCTTCTCGGAGAAATTTCACATGGGAACGTCAGCAGGAGCACCGGCCAGCGCCGTGGCTGTTTCTGCCTTTTCTTCCCTGTCTCTCTTCCCTTCTTCAAATGTTTGGTGGCAGAGGAGCGACCGAGGGGAGCAGAAGATGGTGGTGAAAAGGGGGCCCCAGAGAACAGATGTTCCTGAAACAATACCAGGGAAGCAAGCCATAGGCAGGAAGTCTGTGCGCCCCTGCTATTCCATCTGCAGATACGTGCTGCACCTGTCTGCGCTGTTGCTCAGTCGTGTCCGACTCTGTGTGACCCTGTGGACTGTAGCCCTCCAGGCTCCTCTGTCCCTGGGATTTCCCAGGCAAGAATACTGGAGTAGGTTGCCACAGAAAACTAAGCAGGTGTCAGGCCTGGATGAAGCTCAGCCTTGGAATGTGAGGGAGGCTAGCCACTCAAGTTACTTAAAGAAAGTCCGTGGATGGTGACTTCCCTAGGGAGTGCCGTGTCNCAAGAATACTGGAGTAGGTTGCCACAGAAAACTAAGCAGGTGTCAGGCCTGGATGAAGCTCAGCCTTGGAATGTGAGGGAGGCTAGCCACTCAAGTTACTTAAAGAAAGTCCGTGGATGGTGACTTCCCTAGGGAGTGCCGTGTCTGCCTCGTTCATCAGCCGATCTCTGAGCCAACCTCAGGGAGAGTAGGTGGAATAAGTGAATGAGTGGGGGTTTGAAGAGCTCCCTCAGGGCCTGTTTTCTGGAGCTGTCATTCCTTGTTTGCTTATGCAACCCAGCCCTGGCTCAGGAGCCTTCACGTGTCATTCACAGCTTGCACACTAGCCTTCCTGCTCAGGCCTATGGCCAGCTGTGGCCTTAGCATTTCAGGTGTGTGTGTTTTTGTATTAGTTTTCATTGCACTGTAACAGATGGCCACATGTTTAGCTGTTGAAAATGACACACCCATGTGCTATTGCTCAGCTTCTGTTGGTCAGGGGCTCAGGCACGGCTTAGCTGGGCCCTCTGCTAGGTGTTCCACATGAGGCTGCTATGAGCCTGTTGGCTGGGCTGTGTCTGAAGGATGAAGGACCCATCTGAAGGATGGATGGGGGACGAATCTGCACCCAAGTTCCTCAGTCATTGTTAGAATGCATTTCCTGGTGGCGGCATGGCGAAGGCCCTGGCTTCTTGCTGGCTGGGAGCTGGTGGCTGCCCTCAGGTCCTAGAGGCCGCCCATAGTCCCTGGCCAGGGGTATGGTCTCCCAAAGGCAAAACCAGGAGGCTAGGGATCACTGAGCACCACAGCCTCAGGTCCTCGAGGAGTCAGCTGGGCTGCTTCTCTATCAGTTAGCATCTGTGCTTTCTCACCTTCCATAACCCCTGTGTTACGTGGAAATGAGGAGGAGCTTCATGCCGTGGGATCAGACGAGGGGGTGCCATGGAGATCTCAGGGTGGGGTCAGCCAGGCCTCTCCTCCAGACGCTGAGCCAGACCCTGGCAGGTGAGGCCTGGGTCCTGGGGGAGGGGGCATACTTGTGGAGGAGACAGGTGACAGGCAAGCGGGGGTCAGTGCAGGTGGAGGTGGTGCCATGCAGGAAACCAATGAGTCAATGTGGTGGAGACCGACTGGAGACATTGTTTCTTGGACAGAACGATTGGCTTCCCTGCAGGTGGCCTGGCAGCCCCAGAAGGCCGTATTTGTGGGCTGCTGTGAGTTGGCAGGAGTGGCCGGCCTCAGTGCACGCATGTTCCTCCCCGGCAGCCTCTGCACGTCTATCTTTCAGCCCCAGCAGCACAGAGCAAATGTAACAGAGAACAAACCTAACTGCGCGTGGGATCTATTCCTTTAGCTCTAACCCTTGTGCTCTACTAGTCGTCAACCGAAAGAGTAATAGTGATGATGATATTGCAAGAGGCTGCGAAGAAGAAAAAGTTTACCTGAGTGTCTTAAGAATCGCAGTTGGGGAAACAGAGTCGGGTAACCTGGAAAGAGCATCTCAAGGAAGAGAAAGAGTCAGGGGCTTATGCAGACAGAGGGTCATGACTGGTGCTGGTCAGGAAATATTTCTCTTTATTGAGTCACATAGGGTGGGGAGTCTGACAGGGAGNCCTGAGTGTCTTAAGAATCGCAGTTGGGGAAACAGAGTCGGGTAACCTGGAAAGAGCATCTCAAGGAAGAGAAAGAGTCAGGGGCTTATGCAGACAGAGGGTCATGACTGGTGCTGGTCAGGAAATATTTCTCTTTATTGAGTCACATAGGGTGGGGAGTCTGACAGGGAGGTGGACTGTCCCGAGTTTCTGGCAGATGTTCTGGATGAACCAGGTCGGGTCAGCAAGTCCAACTGCACCCGGGCAGTGTCCCTTTCAGGGGCTCCGACTGGGGGTGCTTTTTTATCAACACTGACCCTGTTTTTTGATTTTCCATCCACAGAGTGAGTGGTTTGCCTTCTGCAAACCTTGGCGGTATGTTCCCAGACCTCTCAGCCTTCCCCTGGCCACCTTTTGGTCTGAGGAGCCCCTTGACAGACTCACCTTCTTCTGAAGCCCACAGAAGCCTCCCTGCTTCTGTTTCCGGTGGTGTTCCTAGACACCTTTATCGTAGGTGGCACACACAACTGTCCCCTGTTGAGCTGGACACTCCCTTGGGGGAACATGACCCTGCACATCTTTTTACACCCGTGGTGTGCAGACTCCAGCTGGCCAGGCCAAACTGAGGAGGCTGCGGGGCCGTCCTGGCTGAACTGCTCGCTGGTCCTGGAGCCTCACTGTGGCCCCTCCCCCCACCCTTTTCTGAGCCTCACCCTCCCTTCTCTGTTGGGCATCAGAGGAACCGTTTGGACTCTAAAGTCTCCTGATTTGGGACCCTGCTGCAGGAAGTTCTCTGGGGAAACAGTTCTGTTCTCAAATAGCCCTTCTTGTGGATTTTGGCATCCTGTTGACTATTTTACAAATATTTATTTATTCATGTGGCTGCACCGAGTCTTAGTTTCGGCATGTGGGATCTTTAGTTGTAGCTTGCAAACTCTTAGTTGTGGCATGTGGGATCTAGTTCCCTGACCAGGGATTGAACCTGGGCCCCCTGCATTGAGAGTGTGGAGTTTTAGCCCCTGGACCACCAGGGAAGTTCCCCCATTGACTATTTTTAAGGCAAGATCCCACTGGGGTTGTGGTTGCCTGGGTGTGTCCCCAAGTGGATTTCTGCCTGGCCATTTTGGAGGGGGTGGTTTTCCACAAATCTTCTGGCCATGGTGTAATTGTACTGGAGCAGCCTCAGAGCATACCTGTAAACGCAGCTAAGTTCCCTTTGAAGCTGACTGCAGACACCCATCTGAGTCACACATCTTCTGCTGATTATTCTCCGTTACAGCAATGCAGGGCTCTCCTTGTTTGCTTCCCGTGATTAAAGAGGAGAGTTGCCAGGAACTAAAGAAAGCTTTAGTGTCTGTTCCCTAAATCAATGTTGTTGCTTCATATAAAACCAAAGCGTCCTGTAAACATTTGTATTGGCCAAGTTACGCCGCCCCCCTCTAGGGACACAGGCACCCCAGCACTTAGAAGTTGGCTTTCTCTCAAATTTGTTTGCAAGAAGTTTCTGGGGAAAACTTTTTAATAACAGGCCCACAGAACAAGATCCATTCAATTTTCTCCAATTATACATGGAAAGTAACTTTTGCCCACTCCATAGTTTTCTTCATTGCCTCAGGTCTTTTGAGGGCTGGATTTAAATCAAAGCCTGTACGAGGGAGAAGAGAAGCTTTGTGATCTCTTTGCTGAGGCTGGCTTACAACAAATTAGAAAGAAATGAAACATTCCCACACTAGTCAAGCGCCTTTATTGGGTCTTCCACACTGGCAATTACATTTTTATATTTCATATTGCAGGAATGTGTGAACCATCTTCCAGAGCTGAATTGGAGGGTTTGGTTTGTTTGCTTTTGATGGAGACTTGAGTTGGGATCTGATGCAGGTCCTAGAAAAAGCTGGAACCAGCTCCTAGTCCAGTAACTACAGGCACTGGGCTAAGGACCAAAGGCAAGGCAAATGAGACACCGCAGGGGCAGAATGTGAGGAGCTGCTTCTCATGTCTGAGCAGGTGTCAGTTCTGCACGTACATGACCCTGGGAGAAGGAGGCTTCTAGGCAGTGAGGAGCCTCCTGCTTCACCCTGTCCTGCCCTGACATCACTCTAACTGATTGGCCATTGGTCCACCTACCAAATATTTACTCGTCGTATTCTCGGAAAGAGTTCCTGGGGGNAGTTCTGCACGTACATGACCCTGGGAGAAGGAGGCTTCTAGGCAGTGAGGAGCCTCCTGCTTCACCCTGTCCTGCCCTGACATCACTCTAACTGATTGGCCATTGGTCCACCTACCAAATATTTACTCGTCGTATTCTCGGAAAGAGTTCCTGGGGGTGTTCGATGGATTTGTAAATTCAAGCCAATTCAAGGTGATCTGATTTTCCGTAGCCTCGCCAGATACAATGTGCACATCACCTGGCATAAGGGGAGACAAGGGGTTTTCTCCTAATGGTTGGGTAAGGCAGTAGTCCCCAAACTTTTTGGCATCAGGGCTGAGTTTCCTAAAGGACAGTTTTTTCCATGATATGGAGTGGGAAGAAGGTCTTGGGGTGATTCAAGTGCACTGCACTTATTGTGAACTTTTTATCATTATTACATCAGCTCCACCTCAGATCATCAGGCATTAAATCCTGGAAGTTAGGGACCCCTGATATAAGTCCTTGGATGAGATTGAAAATAGCTCTTCCATCCATGTTATTGGTTGAACCATGTTCCTCCCAAATTGTTTTGTTGCAGGCCTAACCCCCAGACAGAAAACCTTCCTCAGTGATCAGTGCAAAGAAATAGAGGAAAACAATAGAGGGGAAAGACTAGAGATCTCTTCAAGAAAGTGAAAGACACCGAGGGAACATTTAATGCAAAAATGGGCTCAATAAAGGNGCTTTTTCTGATTATCAGTGAGGTTCAGCATGTACATTAACTGAGAAGCTCATCTGTGCTTTCTTCTTTATTTGTGAAAATCCTGTATTAAGGAATTTTCGGATGTTGAAACATTCTTATCTCCAGGGATATCCTTGTCATGAAACATAATCTTTTAAAAATGATACATGACACTTGATCAGCTAAAGTATTTAAAAAATATTTGATGTATATATTTATGCATGAAATTGATCTATTGTTTTATCATATTTGCAAGGTTTGCCATCAATTTTATACCAGTTTTATACAGTGAATTGTGTAGTTTTCCTTCCTTTTAAGTCTCTGAAAATTTTTCTTCTAATTTTTCAAATCTCAGCATAATTCAGTCTTTGGTTTATTAAAAAATTGCTGACAAATCACCTCTTCTTGGTGCCTTTTGAGGGAAGAAAAGAGATTTCTGATAATTGGTTTGTTTCTTTAATGGACATTGACTTACACAGATTTTGTATCAGTCTTTTGTCAGTTTTCTTAATTTTTCTATTGTAAATTATCTAGTTTTTCAAAGTTATTGGAAAATCAATGACACTTTTAGAAGACAGTAAGAGAAAATATTTGTATGATCTCAGGGCAGGGAAGAATTACTTAAACAAGGTATAAAAATTAACGGTAGCTATAAAGGAGAATATTGATCAATGAGACCATGTTAAAATTCAGAATGCCTGTTCAACAGAGGATGCTTTGAAGTGAAAATCTGTGTCTGAAGTGAAAAGGGTCTCCCCTTGTGAACAAAAAAAAAAAAAAAAAAAAAGAGAGGCCCAGAGTGAGGAAGGTATGGGGAAACCTGTGAGGGTGGACTGGAGTTTTCAGTATGGGGTATACATGAAAAATGGCGGGGATGTTGAAAAGACATAGGTACTCCCCTTGGCCAAATATGGGATAATAGGATCATCAAAGGATATCAGAACAGCAGTGGACTGTAAGTCCATGCTGATAATAAACAGGCAAACGAATAGTTCAGGAAATATGTAGGTCAGTGAGGGAGAAGGAGGGGTCTTCATGGCTGAGTGCTGGCTATGAACATGGAGGGTATTGGAGAACACAGCCACAATTTCACATCAATGGTGGTTAAGACTGGCTTGGGGGAGAGTCATCAATGGATTCTAAATGGGGTTGGTGAGAGTCAGGGCATGTGTGTGGTCTCAAAGTACTTCTCTGTGAATATGGAAAACAGTCTCCAGTCAATGGAGATGGTGGAGAACACCAGAGGGGTCTTGTCCTATCCAAGTTGGCACCACCTGGAGGGAGGCAGGTGGACACCACACACCTGCAGAGGTGAAGCTGGAGAGGGTCACAAGGTCATGTGGGTGGGGCCCTGGCCTACCCGCACATCTCGAATCTGAGCACAGGGAAATACCAGAAAAACCAATAGCGTCTGCCTTCTGGGCTCACTGTCCCATCTCCATAAAAACTGTAAGCATCGTGAGAAACTAAGCAAGACCCAGCAGCTGTTCTGGAGATAGAGACTAGAGAGGGATGAGCATGTGGCCCAGACCTGGGCCCTGTACCGGGGTGAAGTACTGTAAAGCACATGCCTGGGAAGACCAGCAGAACTGGAACAGAGGCTGTAGGTAACCGTATTAAGTTCTCTGGATTTAATCACCGGACTGATTATATAAGAGCATACCTTTTTCCTTAGGAGACACATAGCAGAGTATTAAAGGGCAAAGGGGCAACTTACTTTCAAACTATTCAGAAAAAATGAATATATATATACATAGGGAGGATGAGGAAAAGTGACGATGGCAACATGTTAAAACCTGGGGCATCTGGTTTAAGTGCCTACGGGAGTTATCCGTACTGCTCTTGCAACTATTTTTTAAGTTTGTGGCAATTTCAAAATAAAAATTTTAAAAGCTTGATGTTCACCAATATAGGGCAAATTACAGAATAGGGCAAGAGTCTACTACATAAGGTTCAAAAACCTGCGAAGCTAACATTGCTTAGGGACTCAAACATAGGTGTTAGAGGATGAAGAAAAGACAGCTGGGGACTTCCCTGGTGGTCCAGTGGTTAAGAATCTGCCTGCCAATGCGGATTCGATCCCTGGTCTGGGAGGATCCCACATTCTGCAGGACAGCTAAGCCTGAGCATCTCAACTATGGAAGCCCGAGTGCCTAGAGCCCGTGCTCTGCAGTAAGAGACGTCACTGCAGTGAGGAGCCTGCCCATTGCAGCTAGTGAGTGGCCCCGCTCCCCAGAATTAGAGAAAGCCTGCTTGCAGCAATGAAGACCCAGGGCAGTCAAAAAGCGAAATAAATAAATGCAACTTTTTTAAAAAAGAAAGGACAGTTTGGGAGGCACACAGCATTCGGGAAGGTGTGGGCTCTGGGGTAGCAGAGGTGACAGAAAGGAGCAAGACGACCCCATTGTGGGTGATGCGCCTTCAGGCTGGGGGGGGGGGTAGGCCGTGCTTGTTGCGTTACTCTTCTTTCAGCTGTTTATATATGTTACACACACCCTTTTGAATGTATGACATTTCATAATACATTTTAAAAAGCCAAGAATGAAAGTAAAGCTATTACCCACCTTCCTTTTTTTTTTTTTTTTCCCATTTAACAGGTGTGGAAATCAAAGCTCAGTGAAGTTTAGAGATTCAGCAGGGCTGGGATATGAACCCAAGTCCTTGCTATCTCCTCTGCCTGAAGAATGAGCCCTAATTAAGACAGAGAAAGGAAGGGAATGAGACCCAGTGGGCTGTTTGGAGAGCTAGGGGGTCTCTCCTGCCCCATCTTCACTCGTGGGGCCATGCATGGTGCCAATGGTCAGGCCCCTTGACGGACTGGGAGGAGAGTGGTGCCCAAACCTGTGTTCTCTGGCACCTTTCCCAAGTCAACCAAAGGGATTTTAGAGTAGATTTCCCTCCAATTATCTTTTAACACAAATTTTTAAAAACAAGTATTTATTTTTTGGCTGTGCTGGGTCTTCATTGCTGCACATGGGCTTTCTCCCGTTGCTTCGAGCGGAGTCCCCTCTCTAGTCGCGGTGTGCAGGTGTCTCATCGTGGTGGCTTCTCTGGTTGTGGAGCATGAGCTCAGTAGTTGTGGCTCAAGGGCTTGGTTTCTCCTTGGCATGTGAGATCTTCCTGGACCAGGGACTGAACTGTTGTCTCTTGCTTTGCAAGGCAGATTCTTAACCACTGGGCCACCAGGGAAGCCCCTTTCCAAATTAATTTAAATGAAAATATAACCGCTGACAAGAAGGGCAAAGTTGCAAGATCTGGCCTGAGCTCCCAACCGATTATAACCTCTGTGCTGGCCTTTGCGGATGCCTCATCAGGCGATGCTGGAACTAGCCCTAAAGAAGCACCATGTCCACCTGGGAAGAGGGAATCATGTGGCTCCCCTATTGGGACTTCCAATCAAATGTCCAGATGGGCCCCCAGCTGTCATTATCTGCCCCTCTGTCCTCCTATCCTTGCACCAGTGCAGGTCATCTCAAGATCACCAGTTTCTTCTCACTTTCCCGGATCTGCGATGAGTCCTCACATGTGAGTCTGGTTATTCACATCTCTGCCGTCTTGCTCCTGTAGATAATCAAATTTTGATCTGATAATTAGTTTCTAATTGGTATTTGCTTTCCGTGTTCAGTGTGGTGGGCAACTGTCAAACAATTTGATTCAAATTCCCTGCAAGTCAGCTCTGCCTGATGTGTTTTTCTCTGTTCCCTTCTTCCCCAGTGAAAACATATATGCATTTAAAAATAAACACAGGTGTTGGAAGAGATGTTTTGAAATGTTCTCTTGTACCTGACAGCTGTGCTCTCCATGGAAATCGCAGCGATTGTTTTCACTGCGATGGCACGAGTTTTCCCGGAAGCCTCCGAAGGGTTAGCACTTGAGTGTATTAATATAGAAACTCAGCACGGCAAGAATGTATTATGGGCTCTCCTAAGATATTACCAAGAGCTTATGGAATTGTAATAGTATTCTTGAAAGTCTCTCAGAATAAAAACAGATGATCTTTCTCATCAAAATGTTATCCCTGTTGGGTTGAGCACGTTTGTGAAAAATGCTCATCTCTAAGATACTCGAATGTCTTCGTGCCAACTCTGTAGGCTGGGGAATGATTTAAACCCTTCTGTCCAGTCTTGGTGTCATGGACCAGACTCTGTGCTGGATTGGTCAGACTCACAATCGGTTTCAGCAACTTTGGAATTCTTGTTCTGTTTAAGAATAGCCACAGGAGGGGAAGATGCTGTTTTCTCAGTCAGTTGCATTCACAGGCCAGAAGAGAGAAAAAGCAAGTAGGAGGTCGGGAGGGAGACTGAGAGTGAAGGCAGATTTCAGATCAGCCCACTTCTGTCACGGGGTCCCCTTGGGCCTGTCTCCTGGAGACTAAAAGCGTTTCTCTGACTATAGTTTCACACAGTGTGGGGGCCTTGGAGAAGTGCTTTTGGCCCTTGAGTGGAAAGATAAAATAGAAATCTAATAACAGTACACAAGCCCAGACCCCTCATGTGGAACCAGCAGTCCAGAGCTGCTGCCAGGGTCCATGGCTTTTCAGTTCAGTTCAGTCGCTCAATTGTGTCCGACTTTTTGCGATCCCATGAATTGCAGCACGCCAGGCCTCCCTGTCCATTACCAACTCCCGGAGTTCACTAAGACTCATGTCCATCAAGTCAGTGATGCCGTCCAGCCATCTCATCCTCGGTCGTCCCCTTCTCCTCCTGCCNTTTCTTTCCATTGTTTCCCGATCTATTTGACATGAAGAGATGGGACCAGATGCCATGATCTTGGTTTTCTGCATGTTGAGCTTTAAGCCAACTTTTTCACTCCTCTTTCACTTTCATCAAGAGGCTCTTTAGTTCCTCTTTGCTTTCTGCCATAAGGGTGCTGTCATCTACGTATCTGGCTCCCAGCAATCTTGATTCCAGCTTAGGCTCCACCCAGCTCAGCATTTTGCATGATGTATTCTGCATATAAGTTAAATGAGCAGGGTGACAATATATAGTCTTGATGTATTCTTTCCCCAATTTTGAACCAGTCTGTTCCATGTCCAGTTCTATCTGTTGTTTCTTGACCTGCATACAGATTTCTCAGGAGGCAGGTAAGGTGGTCTGGTATTCCCATCTCTTGNGATGTATTCTGCATATAAGTTAAATGAGCAGGGTGACAATATATAGTCTTGATGTATTCTTTCCCCAATTTTGAACCAGTCTGTTCCATGTCCAGTTCTATCTGTTGTTTCTTGACCTGCATACAGATTTCTCAGGAGGCAGGTAAGGTGGTCTGGTATTCCCATCAGAATTTTCCACAGTTTATTGTGATCCACACAGTCAAAGGCTTTGGCATAGTCAATAAAGCAGAAGTAGATGGTTTTCTGGAACTCTCTTGCTTTTTCAATGATCCAACGGATGTTGGCAATTTGATCTCTGGTTCCTCTGCCTTTTCTAAATCCAGCTTGGACATCTGGAAGTTCACGGTTCACATACTGTTTAAGGGTGACTTGGAAAATTTTGAGCGTTACTTTGCTAGCGTGTGAGATGAATGCAATTGTGAGGTAGTCTGAGCATTCTTTGGCTTTGTCTTTCTTTGGGATTGGGATGAAAAATGACCTTTCCAGTCCTCTGGCCACTGCTGAGTTTTCTAAATTTGCTGGCATGTTGAGTGCAGCACTTTCACAACACCATCTTTTAGGATTTGAAATAGGTCAACTGGAATTCCATCACGTCCACTAGCTTTGTTTGTAGTGATGCTTCCTAAGGCCCACTTGACTCCACATTCCAGGATGTCTGGCTCTAGGTGAGTGACTACACCATTGTGGTTATCTGGGTCATGAAGATTATTTTTGTACAGTTCTTCTGTGTATTCTTTCCACCTCTTCTTAATATCGTCTGCATCTGTTAGATCCAAACCATTTCTGGCCTTTATTGTGCCCATCTGTTCCCTTGTTATCTCTGATTATCTTGAAGAGATCTCTAGTCTTTCCCATTCTATTGTTTCCCTCTATTTGTTTGCATTGATCACTGAGGAGGGCTTTGTTATCTCTCCTTGCTATTCTTTGGGACTCTGCATTCAACTGAGTATATCTTACCTTTTCTCCTTTGCCTTTAGCTTCTCTTCTTTTCTCGACTATTTGTAAGGCCTCCTCAGACAAACATTTTGCTTTTTTGCATTTCTTTTCCTTGGGGATGGTCTTGATCCCTGCCTCCTGTACAATGTATGAGCCTCCATCCATAGTTCTTTAGGCACTCTGTCTATCAGATCTAACCCCTTGAATTTGTCTGTCACTTCCGCTGTATAATCATAAAAGATTTGATTTAGGTCATACCTGGATGCTCTAGTGGTTTCCCCTACTTTCTTCAATTTAAGTCTGAATTTGGCAATAAGGAGTTCATGATCTGAGCCACAGTCAGCTCCCAGTCTTGTTTCTGCTGACTGTATAGAGCTTCTCCATCTTTGGCAGCAAAGAATATAATCAATCCAATTTCAGTTTTGACCATCTCGTGATGTCCATGTGTAGAGTCTTCTCTTGTGTTGTTGGAAGAAGGTGTTTGCTATGACCGGTGCATTCTCTTGGCAAAACTCTGTTAGCCTTTGCCCTGCTTCATTGTTTACTCCAAGGCCAAATTTGTCTGTTACTCCCAGTAGCTCTTGACTTCCTATTTTTCTATTCCAGTCTCCTATAATGCAAAGGACATCTTTTTGGGGTGTTAGTTCTAGGAAGCCTTGTAGGTTTTCATAGAACTCTTTATTTCATATCCTCCTATTTTCTCTTCATTCTGTTTATATTTCCTTTTGAATCCTCCCACATATTAATAACAGTTGTTTGAAAGTACTTGGCAGATGATTTCAAAATCTCTATCATTCCTGGGTCTGTTTCTAATGACTAATATTTTCCTTGACTGTGATCTCATTTTTTTGCTTCTTAGCCTAACTAGTAATTTTGGATTGGTTGTTGAACTTTGTGAATTTTACATAGTTGAGTGCTGGATTTCATTGCCTTTTTAAAGAAGAGGCCTGGGCTTTGTTCTGGAAGGCTGTTAAGTATCTTGAGGATGAGCCCCATCCTTTCAAGGCTTGTGTTTGGATTTTTTAAAGGGGGGTTCTAGATTAGCTTTTATTTTGGGTCTTTATTAATTTATTCCTACCGTTAGAGTGTGGTCCATCTGCATTTTCTCCTATGTGTTCAAAACAAGGGCTCTTCACTTTGGCTCACTGGATCCAAAATTTCCCAGTCTTATGTGTGAACTACATGTTGTCCAGTTTCCCTTTGTCTGACTTCATGAAATTTCATGCTGTGCATGTGAGGCTCCATCCCCAGTGAAACACTCAGGGAGATGCCTGTGCAGATTTGGGGACCTCCATTTCGTATGACACTTTTGGTCCTATGGGCCACACGTTTGATCTGCCGCAGCTTCCCCATCGTCTGAGTGCTCTGCTCAGCTCATGATTCTGGTACTCTCTACTTGCACCAGGGAAGCCCGCCCACTGCATTGGGCTTCCCTGGTGGCTCCACTGGTAAGGAACCCACCTGCAATACAGAAGACCCCAGTTTGATCCCTGGATCAGAAAGATTCCCAGAAGAAGAGATAGGCTACCCACTCCAGTTTTCTTGGGTTTCTCTGGTGGCTCAGAGGGTAAAGAATCTGCCTGTAATGAGAGAGACCTGGGTTCGACCTGGGTTGGGAAGATCCCCTGGAGAAGGGAGTAGGGGTGTGTGTGTGTGTGTGTTTCTTATTTTTTTATTTTTATTTTTTACAGAAAGGGATCCTACAGGACACACTGCTTGTAGTTAATTTTATGGCACATCCTTCCAGATCTGATCATGCATTTTTCTTTTTGTAAATCCTCAAAAATTTCATATTTACTGCTCGACATGAAGACAGAACCCTTGTCCTAGCATAGTTCCCCTTTCCTGTATTCTCCTGGCATCCAATACCTCCCTCTGTCATGGTGCCTTTTCTGTTCTGAATGGTAATCACAGACTTGCCCGCTCACCTATATTGACTGAAGCATGGGACAGTTATTTCCAAGAGCTTTGCATTGTTTTTGACCCTTAGAAGTCATAATACTTTTCTTGAAGATCAATTATTTATATTGATTAACGAAGGCATAATTTTGTTGCATTTTAGACTCACATTTCCTGGGCATGCATCTGTGCTGGGAACCCTTCAAAGCTATTTTATGTATTATCTTATTTAATCCCCAAGTCATCCCAACTAGGTAGACACTGTTTATGGAAGATTAGTAACTCAGTCATGCCTTTGCTGTTCTAAGTAGTACGAGATCCCATTTCGGGCAGTCTAACACTAAAATCTGTGCTTGTAATCTGTACTCCACATTTTATTCTTGTTTTGATCATTGCCATTCCCCAAACTCATAACCATCTAGTAAAATCCTACATCGTATTTTTCCATTAGTTCTTCTAATGTCAAAGGATCAAAACAGCCCACGGAGATCACAGAGGAAGCTGACAGAGCCCCCAAAGAGCCGCAGACAGCAGTTTACCCATTTAATTCTTCCAGGGTGAGATGGTCCTGGCAATTCATTCCATGCTCTCATTAGAGCAATTATCCAGCTAATTGCTCTGATCTGGATTTGGCCGAGACAGTGACTGCAGCTGGGGAGCCCTGAAGAACAAACAGATGGACTGCAAGAGAGTTCTGAAGGAGGCCTGGGTGGGGGAGCCGGTCTCTGCGCCCCAAACATGCTGTTCCACACCAGTCACCCTGTGTTTATTCATAGGACTCACTTCTCTTCTCTACCCCCATCAGCAGATAAGGGCTTCTGGGAGGTTCTGGTAAAGGTGACCCCTGAAACTTGGAAACAGCAGAAACGAGGCTGTTATTTGAGAGGGTGTCTATCTGATCATCAAGTCGTGGATTGGGCCAGAGATGTGCAAAGTCACCAAGGTGATGGAATTGTTCCCAGGCCAGTGAGGCTCGACTGTCACCCAACCTAATTGTTAAAGCAGCTAAAAATAGGATGTTTCAATGAGAGATAGGGTGGAGGCTGGTTAATGTTGCAACCACGTAGTTTGATTCTGTTTCTTCACTCCCTTACAGAAATTGTTCTTGAGCCTCACTAGGCTCAAGGACCTACTTGGTGGTCATTTCTCTGACTCTGCAGCTTATGACTGGAACCTTTAACATTGGTTAAATCCCCAGCTTGCTCCATGGCCTTTGGGGTCAGAGCTATTATAGAGAGGACATCTCTGGAACATCAGCCTTCTCTAGTCAAGAGTCAAAACCAAAATGAATTAAAACCAGCACGATATCCTGGGGGATGAGAGACGCCCTTAAAGTTGTAATGTGTGTATATGCGTGCTTAATTGTGTCTGACTCTTTGCGACCCCACAGACTGTAGCCTGCCAGCCCCTTTTGATGAGTAAGGCAGAGCTCACCAGCTTTGAGTGGGACCCGGGGTGGGTCCAGAGGTGGTGCCAGCAGTTTGCCATGTGGGCCACATGACCTGGCAGGCCCTGGACAGCAGAGGTATCTGTGGTGGAAAAACACACCTGGAGGCTTTACGGTGGACTCAATAGAAGAGTCTCAGGTTCCAGAGCAAGGACGTGCCCTCTGCAGCATGAAGGCTCCACTAAGACAGGTTTATTGCTGGTCTTGCTCACTTGGAATCCCCTGGGGATCTGTCATTGTCAGTGAACTTGAATCTGGGAAATGAAAGTCCCTGCTGAGGCAGAAGCCCCCACATTCAGACCCCACCATCCCCTGGTCTTACTTCTTATTCAGTCTGACTTTCTTACCCACCTCCCGCTCCCATGCTCCAGCCCCACTGTCCCCTTACTGTGGCTCAGGGTCCAGCCGCCTTGCTGCCACCCTCCTGGGACACAGTCTAGATGTCCCACGGCCCTGCCCTCACTTCACTCAGCTCTGCTCCTGTGAGCATGTCCACACACCGGGGGAAGGTCCAGCAGTCCTTGGCCTCTTTGATTTTTCTACAGTGAGCATCACGGCTGACTGTGTCTCCTTCTTAGAAAACAGGCCCAGGGGAGGGGGCAGGGGTTCATTGCTGCGCCCCCAGGTCCCATAACATTGCCTGGCACAAAGTCTGCACTCAATAAATATTTCCGGGATGCATGAAGTTCAAGGAGTGGCTGCGTGTGGCAAAGTTGAACCAGACTCTTTGCTGTAAGGTTGCTCAGAGCCTTCAGTGTGCAGTGTGCACGTGGGTTTCTTGAATGGAGGAGGCAGTAGGAAGAAGAATTTCCAAAACCCATTTCATTACGGAATCATCTTTAACAGCTCCCAAGGCAGCAAATAGTGGGCAACTCTGTACTAAGGTACTTTTGGTTCCAGAGAGGGATGCTGATAGGGAAAGGAGAGATGCTGGCAGGGCAGAGAGACATAGTGGAAGGGGAGGGAGGGATGCCAGCCAGGAAGGGCTGGTTGGTTCTCCTCTGCAGTGTCCTCTGTGCTTTCAATTCTTCCCCACCTGCTCTTCTGAAACTGACTCCACATTTGAGCCCCTCGTCTCCCTTGGTCATTGCTCATCCTGGTGACCTTGGCATTCTTCTCTGCCACCAGGAACTGACCTTGATGCTAAGAATGAAAGTGGGCCCATGAGCCTACCAGTATTCCACATTGCTGCCTTACCTGTGTATCACCATCTACCTGCGTGGATATCTACCTTCCTGCTTAGACACCCAGCTGGTTGATGATGGGAGACAGATATACTCTCAGCAGAGGACTGAGCCAGTGGCTGTGTGATGAATGAACAGAACTACTCAGTCAGTTCCAATGGCTAAACTGCCTCTCTTTTTAGAAATCCTTTGGGCTTTCTATGAGGTCCTGAGGGTCTCAGGAACAGGGATTTCATTGGATGAATTTGGTTCAAGCCCAAATGGGGGTTCTGACCAGGGAGTGGTTGGTGGGCAGCAGCCTTGGGAACAGGGGTGCTACTGGAACAGATTTCCCTGTAATGGCCTGAGGCAGCAACAGCCATACCTGGTGGCCAAGAAAAGTGAAAAGCTTTGACATCACATCCAGGGTGTTCTCAGCTTAGAAACTAAAGGGAAAGACATGGGTTGCAGGAATGGATTCCCAAGATGGGGAAACATGGAGCTGAGGCAGGGAGGCTCAGGGGTCCAGGCAGGTTGGCTCACAGGGGTCCCAGGACTCGATACACTCATTGCAGCTGGGGGCCAGTGCATGGAATGGGGCTGAGTAAGCTTTGAGAGAAAAACATGTAAATGAATTGATCTTGACAGCTGCAACAGAAGGAGGTGCTGGTCGGGGAAGGCCTCAAACCAGAGTTCTGAAGATGCCTTTCCATAAGACCGTAGTGACTCTCTTCTGGTGTAAGTTCTTGGCAGCTGGCAAGGCTGGCCCTGTATCCCCAGAAGGATGGTTGACGTTCCAATTACAGCTGACCCTGGTGGGAGTGTGCTGTAGGGCAAGGTTGTCTGGGCATTTCTCAAAGCTAGTAATGCCTTGGTTGGAAATAGACTGGGCTGGTTTAAAACCCAGGGTTTGTAGCCCAAAGCCACAGGGCTGGGTTTGAGCTGTGTCACTGCGAGTGTCCGATGTGTTAACTCCTAGACTTAAATGAGACAGTGATTATAATGTGAATAGCACTGTTTTTCCATTTGTCACCATTTGTCATCATCACTAGTGTCTATTGAACTTTGACAATGAGTATGGATCAAGCAGATAAAAATGAATTTTCAATGTTCTGGAATAGAAATAACAGGAGATGAGGGGACAAAAGTTCTTTTAAAAAGGTAGGGTTACCAGAAGTAGAAGGGTTGCAGTGGTAAAGCATCCACCTGCCAAGCAGGTGATGCAGGCTCGATCTTTGGGTCAGGAAGATCCCCTGGAGAAGGAAATGGCAACCCCTCCAGTATTCTTGCCTGCAGAATTCCATGGACAGAGGCGCCTGGTGGGCTACAGTCCATGGGGTTGCACAGAGTCAGACACAACTTAGCAACCAAGCATGCGTGCACTGCTTGCCTGCTTTTGGGCATCAAATGTGTTCTTTTGGATTCAATTTCTTACTTTCAGAAAAGCCTGTTCCATCATATAAAGACATGGCTGGTTTCTTCTGGGTTCTGTTGTTCTGCTGAGAAGTGGCTGTAGGTCTAAACGTGGCACCTTTTCCGGGAAGTCTGTCTTTTCTCTCTTATTGACTTGTACAGGGTCTTTTTGTCTTTGTGGTATTCTGCAGTTGCATTATAACACATATGGACAGGTTTTATATTTATTTATACTTCTTGGGATACAAACCCTCTAAATCTGAGGAGTTAATTCTTCCATCCATTCTGGAAAATTCACTGCTGCTACTTTCTCTAATAGTTCCTCCCCCTCAGCCTCCCTCTGCTATCTTTCTGCTAAACTTTGACATCTGTCAGGCCTTTTTCACTCTAATCCCATGTCTCTTAATGGCTCCTTCATAAAATTTTATTTTTAAACCTCCCCGTGCTCTGTGAGTGCACTCCTAGGTCTCCCCTCCAGCCACCCATTTTGTCCTTTGGCTTTTAAACCCATCGGCTGAATTTTAAATTTTGGTGGTTGGTAGTTGATGTTGGCTGACACTGAAGTATGATCTATCAGTCTAATTGGGGCGATATATTTCTCCCACAGTCCCCACCGTGGGGGTGGGCTCCCTGCCTGTGGGGTCTGTGGCCTCCTCCCTGCCTTGGGTAGGCTGCAGAGACCACACTGGGGCCCCTCCCTGGACTGCAGGTACACCAGGCACAGACACGTTCATGCAAAGCAATGGGACACACAGATATACACACAGACACATACACGTACACAAACACATACAGTTACGAACATGCACAGATGCACACATCCAGACAAACACACAGACACAGATATACAGACACACAAGCCTAGAGACACACAAATATACATGTGCACAGATAAGTGCAGTGCAGACACACCAACATACACACAGATGCACACCTCGCTCCAGCCAGAGGCAGTGGCCTCAGCCTAGGTGCTTCCAGCTCTGCCAAGACTGCTATTTCAGCCTCCAGGGTTTCCCTCCCCCATGGAGAGCCCAGCTGTGAGTTGATACTTCTGTTTGCATATTTGACCCTGGTCTGTAGGACTTTGCCGTGGGAAGATGTCAGGTGAGTCTCACCATCCCAGAGGTGAGGTTTGGTGACTTTCAGATGCTCTGTGGGCCTCTCTGCATGAAGCTTTCCACCTTCATGAGGCATCTTGAGGGATGATGGCTCCTGCACACCTGTGCCCTCTTGCCAGGTGAGCGGTGTGCCCACATCCTAGTCCCTTCAGCCTCTTGTCTGTTGATACACCTTGGTATTTTCCTCAAGTCTTGGTATTAATAAAAAATTTTGTATGTGTTTCTGTTCACATACTTTCAGAGTTTCTCTGTGGTAGAAACAGTGTGAGTTCAATGGTTATTGTTGTGGTCGTTTAATCACTTAGTCGTGTCCAGCTCTTTGAGACCCCAAGGACTCTAGCCTGCCAGGCTCCTCTGTCCATGGGTTTCTCCGGCCAAGAATCTGGAGTGGGTTGCCATTTCTTTCTCCAGGGGATCTTCCTGACCCAGGGATCAAACCTGCGTCTCTTGCGTTGGCAGGCAGACTCCTTACCCTTGAGCCATCAGGAAAGCCCTTGGGTTAAATAGTGCATCATGTTTAACTTGAAAACTATTCCCATATTTCTCCAAATAACAAGGTGGGTCCCCACTGACTGATGATGTGTAAGTGGATTCACTTTACTCCAACCTCAACGAGACTTCTTCTTAGTCTTGTCTGTTGTATGATGACAGTGGGCACGCAGGGAGAGAAGGCAGGGTAAGGGCACAGAGAGGTGGGGTCTTAAACTGGGACTGGTGGTGAGGTTGCCTGCAGGGAGCAAGGGAGGGGCCATGCAGACGACCTACCAAGGAGAGGCATTTCAGGAAAGGAACCAGAAAATGCAGAGGCCCTGGGGCAGCAGGTCCCAGGACAGGGAGGCAGGGCAGAGAAAGAAAGGGGAGGGATGAGCTTAGGAAGAGGAGGGAGCGGGAGTGGGGTCTGAAATTTCTCCTTGTGGATGCTGGAGGTGACTCTGAGGGAGCAGAAGACAGTTCACAGCCTTGGAGCCAAGATGGGAAANGCAATGGGACACACAGATATACACACAGACACATACACGTACACAAACACATACAGTTACGAACATGCACAGATGCACACATCCAGACAAACACACAGACACAGATATACAGACACACAAGCCTAGAGACACACAAATATACATGTGCACAGATAAGTGCAGTGCAGACACACCAACATACACACAGATGCACACCTCGCTCCAGCCAGAGGCAGTGGCCTCAGCCTAGGTGCTTCCAGCTCTGCCAAGACTGCTATTTCAGCCTCCAGGGTTTCCCTCCCCCATGGAGAGCCCAGCTGTGAGTTGATACTTCTGTTTGCATATTTGACCCTGGTCTGTAGGACTTTGCCGTGGGAAGATGTCAGGTGAGTCTCACCATCCCAGAGGTGAGGTTTGGTGACTTTCAGATGCTCTGTGGGCCTCTCTGCATGAAGCTTTCCACCTTCATGAGGCATCTTGAGGGATGATGGCTCCTGCACACCTGTGCCCTCTTGCCAGGTGAGCGGTGTGCCCACATCCTAGTCCCTTCAGCCTCTTGTCTGTTGATACACCTTGGTATTTTCCTCAAGTCTTGGTATTAATAAAAAATTTTGTATGTGTTTCTGTTCACATACTTTCAGAGTTTCTCTGTGGTAGAAACAGTGTGAGTTCAATGGTTATTGTTGTGGTCGTTTAATCACTTAGTCGTGTCCAGCTCTTTGAGACCCCAAGGACTCTAGCCTGCCAGGCTCCTCTGTCCATGGGTTTCTCCGGCCAAGAATCTGGAGTGGGTTGCCATTTCTTTCTCCAGGGGATCTTCCTGACCCAGGGATCAAACCTGCGTCTCTTGCGTTGGCAGGCAGACTCCTTACCCTTGAGCCATCAGGAAAGCCCTTGGGTTAAATAGTGCATCATGTTTAACTTGAAAACTATTCCCATATTTCTCCAAATAACAAGGTGGGTCCCCACTGACTGATGATGTGTAAGTGGATTCACTTTACTCCAACCTCAACGAGACTTCTTCTTAGTCTTGTCTGTTGTATGATGACAGTGGGCACGCAGGGAGAGAAGGCAGGGTAAGGGCACAGAGAGGTGGGGTCTTAAACTGGGACTGGTGGTGAGGTTGCCTGCAGGGAGCAAGGGAGGGGCCATGCAGACGACCTACCAAGGAGAGGCATTTCAGGAAAGGAACCAGAAAATGCAGAGGCCCTGGGGCAGCAGGTCCCAGGACAGGGAGGCAGGGCAGAGAAAGAAAGGGGAGGGATGAGCTTAGGAAGAGGAGGGAGCGGGAGTGGGGTCTGAAATTTCTCCTTGTGGATGCTGGAGGTGACTCTGAGGGAGCAGAAGACAGTTCACAGCCTTGGAGCCAAGATGGGAAAACATTGCCTTTTGTCTTAGGAGGTCGTTCTGGCTGTGGTGTCAGGACTGTGAGGAGACCGTGCAGATGTGCAGAGATCAGGCAGGGAGCTCCTGTGGAAACCAGGGGGCATATGGCAGACTTGGAGGGAACTGGTGCAAGTCACAAGAAAGTGAATGAGCGGGGATCTGTTTGAAGGTGGAGCCAACAGGATTTTCTGAGATTGTGTGTAAGTGTGTTTGAGATATGCTTGAGTACTCAGATAGATGGTAGAAAGATACATACATAGATATTGGGTTGGCCAAAAAGTAAATTTGTCAGGGGTTTTCTGTAACACCTTACGGAAAAAAATTGAATGAACTTTTTGACCAATCAGTAGATAGATGCCTGTACATCCGTGCTCGTGTCCGACTGTGATGCCATGGACTGTAGCCCGCCAGGCTCCTCTGTCCATAGGATTCTCCAGGCAAGCAGACTGGAGTGGGTTGCCATTTCTTCCTCCAGGGGATCTTCCTGACCCAGGGATCGAACCTACATCTTTTGCATCTCCTGCGTTGGCAGGTGGGTTCTTTACTCCTGAACTACTAAGGATAGACAGATGCATTGAGAGATAGATCTGTGGATAGATGGAGAGACAAATAGACAGATAAATGATAGGTTGATCACTATGACAAACAGATGATAGATTCACAGATTGACAGATAATAGATTGACATTATGCATAGATGGACATGTTGAGAGATGCGTGGATGGATGGATACTTGACAGGTTGGTAATAGATAAGTAGAAAGTGGAGAAAGGTGGACGAATAGAGAAGGGGGTGTGGGATGCAAAGTTTGGGGCCCATGTCAATGGGTGGGTGGGACGAAGTTTGATGAGATGGGGAATAAAATGAGAATCAGGTGGGGGTGTGTGAGTTTGCCCAGTTACCATGACAAAATTCCAGTGACTTGTGCAGCTTGAACAACGGACATTGATCTTCTCACAGTTCCACAGGCCACACGTCCAAGACCAAGGGATGGGCAGTTCAGGGCCTGATGAGGGCCCGCTCTCTGGCTTGTAGGTGACTGTCTTCTGGGCTCCATGGCTTTTCTGTGTGTTGGTGGAGAGTGAGCTCTAGCGTCTCCTCCTCTTCTTATAAGACACCAGTCCTATGGGATCAGGGTCTCCAAAAAGGTCCAGGAACCCAGTTCCAGTGTGTGTGTGTGTGTGTGCGTGTGTGTGTGTGCACGCGAAGGTTTCCCTACACCAATAAGTGATTCTTGGATGCCATCAGTGTCTCTGAGAAGCCCACTCAATTCTACTACTCTCTACCCAGAGATGAGTCAGTTGCCACGTGTGCAGGACTCAGTCCCCAAAGACTACCCTCTACTTCAGATCCAGCTCCAAACCCAAGCTGCCACTTGTGCTTCTGATGGCTGGCTATAAATCAAATCTTCCCGTGACCTGGGTTCACTTAATTTGATAGAACTGCTCACAGAACTCAAGAACACCAGCATGGGGCTTCCCTGGTGGTTCAGTGGTTAGGAATTTGCCTGCTAATGCAGGGGGCGTGGGTCCCATCCCTGGCTGGGGAGCTAAAATCTCTCATGCCTTGTGGGCAAAACACCAGAACATAAACAACAGAAGCAATATTTGAACAAATTGAATAAAGACTTAAAAAATAAAGAACACCAGTTAACTTCCTAGGTTATTGGTTTATTATAAAAGGATGTGATGAATAGATGAACAGCCAAATGAGCAGGTGCACAGGGTCAGGTGTGCAGGAAGGGCAGGGGCTCCCAAGACTCTCCAGGTTCCCACTTTTCCCAACCTCTGCAAGTTCAAGTCGGAAACTCTCCAAGCCACATCCTTTCGGGTTGTTATGGAGATGTCATTACAGAGACATGATTGATTAAATCATTGGCCACTGGTGATTGGTTCAACCTCCACCTCCTCTCCCCTCCCTAGAGGTCAGGGGTGGGACTGAAGTTTCCAAGCTTCAAACACAGGGTCAGTTCTCCTGGTGACCAGCCCCATCCTTGGATGGGGTCCAAGGTCACCTTCCCTAAGCATATTCATGGATGGAGGACAAACACTCAGAGGAAGACTCTTTATTCCCTTGGTCTTGTTAATGTTGTGAATGAGAAAACCATTTGCCCTGGGGGTTGTCCTGGGCATTGTGAGAGGTCCAGCCGCATCCCAGAATTCCTGGTCTCCACTCACTGATGCCAGTATCAGCTCCCAACTGTGATGGCCAAGAATGTCTCCAGACATTGCTCCCCACCCCCCCATCCCTGCTGAAAACTACCATCTGGTCTGGACCAACCTGGTTTCCAAGGATGAGAACATTGTAGATCTATAGTGGATGACCATCTCTGGGCAGCCTTGTGTACACGCCCTGGTACCTGAGGGGAAAATGGATGGTGTCTTGGAACCACAGATCACATAGCATTCTGGTGTCACCTGTCCTCACAAAATCATAATGTGCACCCCCCCCAACGACACAACTCATCACTTGTTAGAAAAAGCAAACATGATGATCGTGGCTTGAAAACTAAAAGTGTTAGTCGCTCAGTCGTGTCCCACTCTTTGCAACCCCATGGACTGTAGCCCACCAGGCTCCTTTCTCCATGGAATTCTCCATGGCAAGAATACTGGAGTGGGTAGCCATTCTCTTCTCCAGGGGATATTTCTGACCCATGAATTGAACCTGGGTCTCCACATTGCAGGTAGATTCGTTACTGCCTGAGCCACAAGGGATGGTTTAATAGAAATTAAAACAGTTTACTGTCATCAAATGATTACCTTGCCATCCATGGACAAAAAGGTCGACTTCTGACACTTGGCCAGCCCGAGTTTAGCAGCTGACCACTGAGTCAACGGCTGTCATGTTTTAATATGAATTATTTGCACACAGCTTGAGGAGTTTATCTAGCACAAACTGTCAAACCTGGGAGATTTAAAAACCAAGGCTTTTTGCATAATTAACCAGCCAAGGGGAAACTCTCTGAAATAAGGTGTTGGAAGCTCTTACTCTGGGAAGCTGAGGGCAGAGCAGGGCTGCAACGCAATTAGTGGAGAACCGTCCGGCCTGCTGGCCTCAGCTTGGGAACAATTAACTGATCTGTTTCTCTGTTATTAGCCTCCAGCCCAGATGCTGAGAGCTTGAGTCCTTACAAGAAGATCTGCAGAGATGCCCACACCACCTTCCCAGCATGCCTCTCTGAAGGATGCCCGTGAACTCTGCCTGACCTTAGGGCTCATTCTGGGCCCCCTGGTCCATCTGCCTCTGAAGTTCCTAGTTGAGAAGTGACAAGGGTGCTAGACCACCAGTCTGGGACCCCCAGGACCCAGGAATAGAACAGTGCCTCCTGTGTTGAGGAGCTGTCCCTTTTCTTCTTACAAAGTAATACTTCTCTCACTTTCTTTCATGGTTTTCAGGAAGAACATGAAGCAGAAATGCTCAGAAGAGCTGGTTCCTGCAAACCAGTAGCTGAACAATTGCAATGTGCTTGGGAGGTGCTGGCTGTCCTCCAAGGGGCAGGTGGCCCTAAATCAGGGATCTGTTGGGGAGCAAGGGGTGAGCACTTCATCTCTGCCTCACCTGTGACTCACACATCTCTCTGAGCATCAGTGTTGTCACCTGTGAAGTGGAGGAGTTACAGCTGCCACCCCCTGGCTCCCTCCCTCCCATGACATTGTGGCCCCTCCCATCAGCAAGCCTGGGGGAAACTAGAAGCATAGGAGGCTGGGACTGCGGACTTGGGTGTCAGCCTGAGGAACATAGAGGAAAGAGATGAGTAGGAGCCCACTCCTGGGGGTGACCGAGGTGACCAAGTGGGGTGACATGCCATGGACAGAGGACCCTCAACCAGGGCTAGCAATGTAGCACCCATGCTCCCTCCAGAAATTTGGGAGGATTTGTCCCTGACTGCCTGCACCTCTCAACTGGGAATAAGGAAGAAGTCTCTGCGCTGATTTGACTCAGGAGCTGTGGTGAGGATGGGGACTACCCTCGGGGTTAAGGTCACCTTCTTCAATGTTCCAACCCTGAGGGGTGAATTATCACCTCCAGGGTCTGCAGGGATTTCAGGCATGAATGAGGGGCAGTTGCTGCTTTGGGGGCTGGGACATTTTCTGGAAAACGAGGGTGCAGATGGTCCCCGAGGAGCTGAGCTTCCAGCTCATGGACCCACTGGGGAGAACACATGGTCAGGAGGCTGGCTTTGTCCTCAGTCTCCTTCAGTGGGGCCGGGCATGTGGCTAATCAGGAGCAAGTGTCTCACTTTATCAAGGATCATTCAATACCATGCACCCTGAGAGATGTAAGACCTAAAGCTCACCCTCAGTCCCTGAAGGTCTCCTGGTCCTGGGATGTGACGATGTGCAGTCAACTGGCCAGGCCCAGGGGACAGAGAATCAGGGCTGAAAGTCATACTGAGTGGCCATGGGAGGGGAGGCTGCTGGGTGAGGGGTCTGCTGGAGAGGAGCCTGCATCTTAGAGCGACAGACAGAGATGCTGGAGCCTTCTCTGCAGCAGAGAGAACATTCTGGAAACTCACCCACCAGCCTAGCCCTCCCTGCTGGCCCCAGCGCCACTCTGCCCCTGGAGATGCGTGTGTGCTTGCTAAGTGCTTCAGTCGTG
This sequence comes from Neotragus moschatus, assembly GCA_006410615.1. Classification (NCBI taxonomy): domain Eukaryota; kingdom Metazoa; phylum Chordata; class Mammalia; order Artiodactyla; family Bovidae; genus Neotragus; species Neotragus moschatus. Next base: position 697,669 of record SJYA01002443.1, on the reverse strand, counting down.
TCTGACTCTTTGCAACCCCATGGACTGTAGTCTGCCAGGCTCCTCTGTCCATGGGATTCTCCAGGCAAGAATACTGGAGTGGGTTGCCATTTCCTACTCCAGGGGATCTTTCTGATCAAGGATTGAACCTACATCTCCTGTGACTCCTGATTTGCAGGCGGATTCTTTACCGCTGAGCCACTCTCATCCTACCCATCCCTTTGTTGTGTCTGAGTTTATCTGCTCTGCTTCTCTTCCCTCAATAACGGAACTCAAAGACTGAATTAATGTAGCAAAATTCCATCACAGAACCCTTGAAGCCATATTCCTTCCAAAGACCACTCTGAGAAGGGTGGGGGAGGCTTTGTCTCCCAGCTGGTCTCTGCTCAGGGTGTGCGTTCATCCTTCCGCCCAGACAGACAGCCAAGGCAGCGTCTGCCTGACCTTGAAGCTGCAGTTATACAGGCCATCTGATGCAGCCAATATCTGCTTTCCCCTTCTTTATTCTCCCACCTCAGATTTTTTAAATAAAGCGGGAAAAGGCCCTAAGGAAAACAGCAAGAGTCAAAGGGATGAATAAATAAAAGCAGAGTCAGGCTGCATTCCCAGACCTCAGCCATGTCTGCAAACAAAGTATTTTTTGTGGAAGAGCCTCGGATCCCCCTAATTCATTGTCCAGGATAGGAGGTTATTTGCTCCATAATGGTTGGACCAGGGCTCTGTTGGACATTTTCCTCGAATAAAAGTGTTGGTTCCAGGATGATGAGAAATATGCTCTGTCCATGGTGCTCCGTATCGATTGTGTGGAAATTGGCTGTGGATCCAGCCACTTGCTGGTTGATTCATTATTTTCAATCAAGCGGCTTGTCGGGCTGTTAAGGTCATTGGGGTCTCCAGGGCCTGGGCCCGATTCAGTTATTTCCATTATTGAGACACAACCCAAATTAACTGAACCATCTATGTTTTCTTTTAGTGGGTAGCTGGGGAGCAAATGCAAAATCCATCATGAGTTTTATTTTCCATGGAAACGTAACAAGGTAATGAGAAAGCTCCTAGTCCTCTGAGAGACACACAGGGACCTGGGAGTGGGGTATTTATTCACTCCACCGAGCTTCCTAGTGTCATCAAGAAGCTGATGTGTGTGATGTGACAACCCCCCAACCTGTGGGATCCTTAATGGACTTTTCCTCGAACCACCCAGGTACGTTCTTATTTGGACACAGGCTTTACCTTGGGCTCTTTTTTTGGGGCACAGTGCTGAAAACCCACCTTGCTTTCTCTGGGTTAAAGAATCAAGGCGGTTCTGGCCTGAAGAGCAGAGAACCCCAGGACAACTCCTGCCTCTGGCCAGACTGGGTCAGGCTCACTGTTGTGGCCTCTGCCCTCAGGGTTGGCCTCACTCGCAGGCAGCCCTTCCTTGGGGCTATACCTTTCCCCTCTCAGGTTCATGAGAATCACATGAAACAGATTCTTCCAGTGTGGCCTGTAGAAGCCAGAGGGTCTTTCCTTTCCCATTAATTAGCCTTTAGGGAGGCCCCTTGGAGGTCACCTGTGGGATGGATCCCATGACCAGCCCCGAATCAGTCTCTGTTGCCATGGGGCTGGACCTAGATCAGCTGACAGTGGTCCTGGTGAAACTTTGGAGCCAGGGTTAATACCTTCTAATCCCATGACTGGGAGTGGAGGGGCTTTCTCCTCTGGGGCTGCCGGAGCGCTGGGGGGAAGGGAATCATGCCCACCATGAAACCCCCTGCCCACTCTGCAGGTGTCCCCACCACCCAGGGGGAGGAGAGCTGACTCTTCTTTTCCATGTCTTTCCAGTCTTGACAACAGAAGAATTTGTAGGGCTCTGTCTTCAGGTGGGAAGACTGAAAGCTTCCCCAAATGTCCGTCAGCTCCAGGGACCCTCCACCACCCAGCCTCCCTCTTGAGGATGGTGACATTGCTCTGCAGTTGACTTCATACCCTGTGCCTCTTAACCTGGGCTCTAGGTGTGGTCGGGGGTAGATGGTCCCAGAACCAGCGTCAATCTCCACATCCCATGAACACTTCTTGATGGTCAGCCCAGGACCATGGGGATCACCTTTGCTTTGGCTTCTTTTCATCAGTTCCTCTCTTCCAAACTAACCTAAATATTAAAAGGAAATTTAACCATCACATGAATTCCTTTTTTGGTCATAAATTCCAACCAGAGAAATATGATCACTTTGCCCCTCCCAATCCTGACCCCCTTCCTCAAGAGCAACCCCAGTTAAGACCTTTCTAGACATTTCTACATGACATTTTTATTTTGTATTTATTTTTGAGAGTTTCAAGATTTTGCTTTTAACACCTGCTCTGCAAAGCATTTCTTTCTTGCTTTAATGATTTATTTATTTATTTGGCTGCCTCAGGTCTTAGTTGCAGTGTGAGAGATCTTTCGTTGGGTCTCATGGACCCTCGAAGAGTGGTGTGCAGGCTCAGCACTTGTGGTGTTCTGGCTTAGTTGCTCCGTGGCATGTGGGATCTTAGTTCCCTGACCAGAGATTGAACCCATGTCCCCTGCATTGCAAGGAGGATTCTTAACCACTGGACCACCAAGGAAGTCCCCAAGCATTGCCTTCTGTCATTTACTTGACTGTATTCAGTTGAAGCTGTGAAGCCCCGATCCAGGCTATTTGGACCTGGTGAAGGAGAGGTGTCAGCAGTTCACACTCCCAGACTCACCCTTGTGTCACAAATGAGCCAAGCATCCCTGGGCTTCTGAACTTTTACCTTTGGCCAGGGGACCCCGCCCAGGATAGCTCGCCTGCCCTGGTTGGACTGCACCATGTGAGGTGTGGAGGGGGTTTTGCTGCAGAGCAGCTGTGGTCAGGAGCATGATGGACACTGCCTGGGTAAGTGGCTATCAGGAGATTGGGAATTAAACTGTCTTGGTGCTGAGGACGGGCAGCAGCTGGGTGGGGGAAGGGAAGACCTAATGCGGGGCACAGACCAGGCAGATGGAAGGGCCCCAGAACTCTGAGCAACGGGGCCTGGAGAGTACAAAGCCATGGGGCGGGCGGTTCCTCCCCAGGTCAGGTGTCCTGGGGAGGATACCTGGGGTCCTGTTGCCTTGTTTGTTCTCACCTGGAGTGTCCTTTTCCAAATGTGGTTCCCCCGTGTTTATCCTTTCTTCCTCTGTCCCTCCCTCTTTCCCTCCTTCCTTCTTTCCTTCCTGTTATTTAAAGCCCTGCTCCACCCCAGGGCACTTGTGTTCTTGGGGGTTTGGTAAGTGAGGAGACAGCTCTCTGAGCTCATTGTTGACTCCTGGGTAATCAGCCAGCAGCTCAGCGATGATCCAGAGCAACAGCAAAGAGCAAGAAGGCCCACTTGGGGCTGTTGTTCAGTCACTAACGTTGTGTCCGACTCTGTGCGACCACATGAACAGCAGCCCTGCCAGAGTTTGCACCAATTCGTGTCCACTGAGTCGGCAATGCCATCCAACTCTCTTATCCTCTGTCATCCCCTTCTCCTCCTGCCTTCAATCTTCCCCAGTATCAGGGTCTTTTCCAATGAGTTGGGTCTTCGTGTCAAGTGACCAAAATATTGGAGCTTCAGCATCAACCCTTCCAATGTATATCTAGGGTTGATTTCCTTTAGAATTGACTGGTTTGATCTCAGTGGAGTCCAAGGGACTCTCAAGAGTCTTCTCCAGCATCACAGTTTGAAAGTATCGATTCTTCGGTACTCAGCCTTCTTTATGATCCAATTCTCACATCTGTACATGACTACTGGAAAAACCATAGCTTTGACTATAGTGATTCTTTGTCAGCAAAGTGATGTCTCTGATTTTTAATATGCTGTCTAGGTTTGTGAGAACTTTTCTTCCAAGGAACCAGTGTCTTTTAATTTCATGGCTGTGGTCACCATTCACAGTGATTTTGGAGCCCAAGAAAATAAAGTCTGTCACAGTTTCCATTGTTTCTCCATCTTTGCCATGAAGTGATGGGACTGGATGCCATGATCTTAGTTTTTTTAATGTTGAGTTTTAAGCCAGCTTTTTCACTCTCCTCTTTTACTTTCATCAAGACGCTCTTTAATTCCTCTTCACTTTCTGCCATAAGGGTGGTGCTATCTGCGTATTTGGTGTTATGATATTTCTCCCTGCACCCGTGATTCCATCTTGTGCTTCATCCAGCCAAGTGTTTCTCATGATGTACTCTGCATATAAGTTAGATAAGCAGGGTAACAATATACACCTTTGACATACTCCTTTCCCAATTTGTAACCAGTCCTTTCTTTGTTCTATGTCCAGTTCTAACAGGTGCTTCTTCACCTGCATACAGGTTTTTCAGGAGGCAGGTAAGTGAAAGTGAAGTCACTCAGTCATGTCTGACTCTTTGTGACTCCATGGACTGTAACCCATCAGGTTCCTCCATCTGTGGGATTTTCCAGGCAAGAATACTGGAGTGGGTTGCCATTTACTTCTACAGGAGAGGCAAGTAAGATGGTCTGGTATCCCACTTTTTGAAGAATTTTCCATAGTTCGCTGTGATCCAGACAGTCAAAATCTTTAGTATAGTCAACAAACCAGAGGTAGATGTCTTTCTGGAACTCTCTTGCTTTTCCTATGTTCCAAAGGATGTTGGGAATTTGTTCTCTGGTTCCTCTGCTTTTTCTAAATCTAGCTTGTACATCTGGAATTTCTGGGTTCACATAGTGTTGAAGCCTACCTTGAAGGATTTTGAGCATGATCTTGCTAGCATGGACATCTCCAAATGGTCAATACTGAAATCAAATTGATTATATTCTTTGCAGCTAAAATGGAGAAGTTCCATACAGTCAGCAAAAGCAAGACGGGGACCTGACTGTGGCCCAGATCATGAATTCCTTATTTCAAAATTCAGACTTAAACTGAATGCTTCTAAAATTTCATTTAAATATGTCTATCAACTTTTATGTATTCTTTCTTGAATTAAAATATTTTTTTAGTTGCTGCTTTCAGTTCAGTTCAGTTCAGTTGCTCAGTCATGTCTGACTCTTTGCGATCCCATGAACCACAGCATGCCAGACCTCCCTGTCCATCACCAACTCCTGGAGTCTACCCAAACCTATGTCCATTGAATCGGTGATGCCATCCAACCATCTCATCCTCTNATGGACATCTCCAAATGGTCAATACTGAAATCAAATTGATTATATTCTTTGCAGCTAAAATGGAGAAGTTCCATACAGTCAGCAAAAGCAAGACGGGGACCTGACTGTGGCCCAGATCATGAATTCCTTATTTCAAAATTCAGACTTAAACTGAATGCTTCTAAAATTTCATTTAAATATGTCTATCAACTTTTATGTATTCTTTCTTGAATTAAAATATTTTTTTAGTTGCTGCTTTCAGTTCAGTTCAGTTCAGTTGCTCAGTCATGTCTGACTCTTTGCGATCCCATGAACCACAGCATGCCAGACCTCCCTGTCCATCACCAACTCCTGGAGTCTACCCAAACCTATGTCCATTGAATCGGTGATGCCATCCAACCATCTCATCCTCTGTTGTCCCCTTTTCCTCCTGCCCTCAATCTTTCCCAGCNTCAGTAATCTCAGATATGCAGATGACACCACCCTTAGGGCAGAAAGTTGTTGCTTTAGGGGTTAGGATATACATCCTTAAGTTTAATAGTCTACTTAAAAGTTGATACTGAATGAGTTCACATGTGATGTGGAAACCTTGCAACTTTGTAGATGCATTTAACTCTCCTGACCACCCTTATGCTGTAAAAGTCATGTGCACACATCTACATATGTTAGAATATATGAAGTGAGTTTATAACTTCACAAGACAATTGCTATGATTTTTGCCTAAACAATCATATGTATTTTAACAAAACTTAGAGGAAGACATGGTGGAGCTAGTAGTGAAGAACCCTCCTGCCAATGCAGGAGACAAAAGAGGCATGGGTTTAATCCCTGGGTCGGGAAGATCCCTGGAGAAGGAAATGGCAACCCACTCCAGTATTCTTGCCTGGAGAATACCATGGACAGAGCAGCCTGATGGGCTAGAGTCCATGGGTTTCAAAGAGTCAGACACGACCGAAGCAGCTTAGCGTGCATGCATGGTCTTTTATACATACTCAAATATTTACTACTCATTATCCTCTTTTTTGTTTTCTGAAGATGCAAATTTCTCTCTGGCATCATTTTGACTTCCTTCAGTTTGACAACTTTCTTCAGTATTTTTGTAGTGCATGTGTGCTGACAATGAATTCTGCGGGTTTCTTAAAATGTCTTTATTTCCCCTTCAGTTTCGAAATTTATTCTGTGTATAGGATCCTCTGTTGATAGTGTTCTCACCCTTTAGGATTTTAAAGATGCTGTTTCACTGTCAGTCAAATGGTCAAGTAGTTTCTGGTGAGAAGTCTTGAATAATTCAAATTATTTTTTCTGTATATGTGACCTATTTATCTGATTGCTTTTAGGATTTCTGCTTCACATTCTTTTTTTTAAAATTATGAAACTCGGCACATATTTTTGGCATTTTACTATTTGTGGTTTGCTGAACCTCTTTAAATTGTATATTTACATCTTTCACCAGTTTGGGAAGTTGTGGGCCATTATTACTTCAAATGTTTTTTTCTACTCATTCTTTCTCATGTCTCCTCTAAAACTGCTTATATTTTAAAGTCAGTCCCAGAGATTCAATTCATTTCTTTTCTAATATTTTTCTCTTTACTCTTTAGATTGGATAATTTCTATTGATCTATTTTCAGGTTCATTGACTTTCCTTTTAAACACAATGTATAACATTGTTTTTATGCATAGAATGTTTAACATGATGATATCCTACTGTTTCATTGGTTTGCAATTTGTTCTTTTCCACCTAACATTGTGTGGTAAATCTGATTTTTTAAATTGATCTATTCAGCTATTAAACCCATTAGTGAAGCCCATAATTTCAGATATCCTAATTTTTAGCTCTAAAGTTTCCATTTGATTTGTTTTAACATTTAAATTTCTCTCCTGAGAGTTCCTATAATATCTTTTCACTTATTCCTTTACCTCCTGCAGCCTTGTTAGAATGGCTGTGTTGTAGACTTTGTTAATTTCAGCATTTGGGTCATGAAGGTGGCTGGTTCTCTTTTCACTTGAGAATGAGTCCCACTCTCCTGGTTTCTTGTATACTGAATAATTTTGGATAGCATCCTGGATGTTGTGATTACTGTGTGTGGAGACTGTGTTTTCAGTTATATTTTTCCATGATGTATTATTTCTTTGTTTCAGCAGAAAAGTAATTCAGACAGAATCAAACCACAAACTCTGTCTCACCTACAGGTGGTGACAGCTCTGATCTCAGCTTACTTTTTGTGGGTTCTATTGCTGCTGTTTTCATTTTTAACTGGGTCGGTTGCAGTCTGCAGCATGAATGGAGCATTTCAGGTCATTCAAAGACTTGGGCAGAGTTTACATGCAGAGCCTGGACTCCTCCCTCTTGCTCCAGCTTTTTTCCCTTCTCACTCACCAGCATCAGCGACCATGTGACTTTCTTTTCCTGGGCAGAGAAATGGTGGGTTTTCTATCAGAGATTCAGCTGCACTGAATCTTGATGGAAGCAACAGAAGGATGGGCACTCTTCGTGTGCTGATTCTTCATTCCAGGTTAGGCTTCCTTCCCACCTTTGTTTACTTTCTAGAGACTTCAAGTAGGTTTTTATTTTGGCTAAATTTATTGCTGTTTTCTGTGTACGGGTCATTTCTCTTGTTTGCTTAACTTTTAAACTAATCTTGTCTTTGAACTCCTGGGGGATGAGACCTATGCCTCCATTTCTGCCAGGAATGGGATGAAGCTTGAAGGGGAAGGGTTGAGAAGCATAACATGAGAAAGTGCAAAGTGCTGGCAATTTGTTGCCTGAATCCCTGCTTCCATCACAGCAAATTGGAATTTTTTTTCTTTGTTCTTTTATATATGGACGTTTCAAGTAAGAAATATTGTAAAATTGGTATTGGCTAAAGTGTACTTGAAAACCACTCTGTTTAAATACTCTCCAAGTTCTGAAGCTCTGAGAGACCTGCTGGCTTCAAGGGACTTTAGGGATGCTGTGTTTAGAAGCCTAATCCTTGAGCCAGACTGACTTGCATTTGAATCTATTTGCCACTTACTATTTGTGTAGCCTGGGGCTAGTTCCTTACCACCAGTATCTTCCATTTTTCATCTTTAAGATGAAGAGAGCCATAATGTACTATAGGATGGTGTGAGAATCCAAAGAGATGATGAATATTTAAGTTTTGGCAGAGAGAGGGCATACAATAAGAGTGTTTTAAGGACTGAATGTTTGTATCCCCTCAGTTTCATAAGTTGAAGTCTTACACTGATTAAGAAAAAGATGCACAGCAGAACAGTTGCAAGTTAAGTTTTATTTGGGGGCAAAAGCAGGACTGTAGCCTGGGAGACAGCACCTCAGATAGCTCTGAGAGATTGCTTCAAAGAGGTGGGGGTGGGGAGGGAAGGTCAATATATAAGATTCTGGTAAAGCAGGAGTTCAGTGTAATCAAGCATTTATCTCATAAAATGTTTTCTGTGAGTTACAAGGAGCTGATGTCACCATGAAGGGATTTAGTGCTTTTCTAGTTATGAGGCGATGCAAGGATTGGGATCATGAAATCGGTTCCTGAAAATATCTAAAGACCTGTTCTACCAGTTTCCCTAGGACATGTAGTGGAAGTGACAAATAGATTCAAGGGATTAGATCTGATAGACAGACTGCCTGCAGAACTATGGACAGAGGTTCATAGCATTATACAGGAGGTGGTGATCAAAACCATACTCAAGAAAAAGAAATGCAAAAAGCCGAAATGGTTGTCTGAGGGAGCCTTACAAATAGCTGAGAAAAGAAGAGAAGTGAAAGTCAAAGGAAAGATATACTTATCTGAATGCAGAGTTCCAGAGAATACCAAGGAGAGATAAGAAACTTTCCTAAGTGAACAATGCAAAGAAATAGAGGAAAACAATAGAATGGGAAAGACTAGAGATCTCTTCAACAAAATCAGCAATACCAAGGGAACATTTCATGCAAAGATGGGCACAATAAAGGCCAGAAATGGTATAGACCTAACAGATGCAGAAGATATTAAGAAGAGTTGGCAAGAATACGCAGAAGAACTATACAAAAAGATCTTCATGACCCAGATAATCACGATGGTGTGATCACTCACCTAGAGCCAGACATCCTAGAATGTGAAGTCAAGTGGGCCTTATGAAGCATCACTACGAGCAAAGCTAGTGGAAGTGATGGAATCCCAGTTGAGGTATTTCAAATCCTGGAAGATGTTGTGAAAACGCTGCACTCAATATGCCAGCAGATTTGGAAAACTCAGCAGTGGCACAGGACTGGAGAAGGTCAGTTTTCATTCCAGTTCCAAAGAAAGGCAATGCCAAAGAATGCTCAAACTACCACACAATTGTACTCATCTCACACGCTAGCAAAGTAATGCTCAAAATTCTCTAAGTCAGACTTCAACAGTATGTGAACTGAGAACTTCCAGATGTTCAAGCTGTATTTAGAAAAGGCAGATGAAGCAGAGATCAAATTACCAACATCCACTGGATCATTGAAAAAGCAAGAGAGTTCCAGAAAAATATCTACTTCTGCTTTATTGACTACTCTAAAACCTTTGACTGCATGGGTCACAGCAAACTGTGGAAAATTCTTCAAGAGAGGGGAATGCCAGATCACCTTACCTGCCTCCTGAGAAATCTGTATGCAGGTCAAGAAGCAACAGTTAGAATCAGACATGGAACAACAGACTGGTTCAAAATTGGGAAAGGAGTACGTCAAGACTGTATATTGTTACTCTGCTTGTTTAACTTATATGCAGAGTGCATCAGGNCTTACCTGCCTCCTGAGAAATCTGTATGCAGGTCAAGAAGCAACAGTTAGAATCAGACATGGAACAACAGACTGGTTCAAAATTGGGAAAGGAGTACGTCAAGACTGTATATTGTTACTCTGCTTGTTTAACTTATATGCAGAGTGCATCAGGTGAAATGCCAGGTTGAATGAAGCACAAACTGGAATGAAGATTGCTGGAAGAAATATCAATAACCTCATATAGGCAGATGACACCACCCTTATGGCAGAAAGCAAAGAGGAACAAAAGAGCCTCTTGATGAAGGTGAAAGAGGAGAGTGAAAAAGTTGGCTTAAAATTCAGTGTTCAAAAAATGAAGATCATGGCATTTGGTCCCATCACTCCATGGCAAATAGGTGGGGAAACAATGACAACAATGACAGGCTTTATTTTCTTGGGCTCCAAAATCACCACAGATGATGACTGCAACTATGAAATTAAAAGACTCTTGCAACTTGGAAGAAAATCTATGACAAACCTAAACAGTAACATAGGCAAAACACTGTCCGACATAAATCACAGCAGGATCCTCTATGATCCACCTCCCAGAATACTGGAAATAATAGCAAAAATAAGCAAATGGGATCTAATTAAAATTAAAAGCTTCTGCACAACAAAGGAAACTATAAACAATGTGAAAAGACAACCTTCAGAATGGGAGAAAATAATAGCAAATGAAGCAACTGACAAACAACTAATCTCAAAAATATACAAGCAACTTATGCAGCTCAATTCCAGAAAAATAAATGACCCAATCAAAAAATGGGCCAAAGAACTACTTCAGTGTTCTTGCCTAGAGAGTCCTGGGGATGGGGGAGCCTGATGGACTGATGTCTGTGGGGAAGCACAGAGTTGGACACAACTGAAATGACTTAGCAGCAGCAGCGGCAAATTTCTTTCTTGTTATTATTTCAAAAATTTTACTTCTAATAAATTCAAAAAAAGAAAGAAAGAAAAAAGAAAACCTAATCCTTTGCAGTTATTTCCCAACTACTGAACTTCACATATTTTTCTCTGGAGTACCTTCAGTTTGTATTCTGTGTTTTGAGTAAGCAGCAAAGATAAAAAGATAAAATAATGAAGGATATTTATGAAAAATTAAATTTAAATATGGAAAGAACTGTAGGAAATTTTTTCAAAATAGATTATTTCATTGTACAATAAAGTATTATATGAGGTTTCTCATTTTTCTTCCAAGCTCTAGGCTTTTCTTGCTCTAATAAATGCTAGTAGATTTCAAATTTACCTGCCTCCTGAGAAATATATAAACAGGTCAAGAAACAATGGTTACAACTGGACATGGAACAACATACTGGTTCCAAATCACGAAGGAACACATCAAGGCTGTATATTGTCACCTTGCTTATTTAATTTACATGCAGAGTACATCATGTGAAATGCCAGGCTGGATGAAACACAAGCTGGAATCAAGATCGCCAGGAGAAATATCAATAACCTCAAATGCACAGGTAATGCCATCCTTATGGCAGAAAGTAAAGAAGAACTAAAGAGCCATCTGATGAAAGTTAAAGAGGAGAGTGAAAATGTTGGCTTAAAACTCAACATTCAGAAAACTAAGATCATGATATGCAGTCCCATCACTTCATGGCAAAGAGGTGGGGAAACAATGGAAATAGTGACAGACTTTATTTTCTTGGACTCCAAAATCGTTATGGATGGTGACTGCAGCCATGAAATTAAAAGACACTTGCTCCTTCGAAGGNAATGTTGGCTTAAAACTCAACATTCAGAAAACTAAGATCATGATATGCAGTCCCATCACTTCATGGCAAAGAGGTGGGGAAACAATGGAAATAGTGACAGACTTTATTTTCTTGGACTCCAAAATCGTTATGGATGGTGACTGCAGCCATGAAATTAAAAGACACTTGCTCCTTCGAAGGAAAGTTGTGACTAACCTAGATAGCATATTAAAAAGCAGAGACATTGCTTTACCAGCCAAAGCCATTGCTTTACCACCTTGTCAAAAGTATGGTTTTTCCAGTGGTCATGTATGGATGTGAGAGTTGGACTATAAAAAAAGCTGAGCTCTGAAGAACTGTTGCTTTTGAACTGTGGTGTTGAAGAAGACTTTTGAGAGTCCCTTGGACTGCAAGGAGATCCAGCCAGTCCATCCTAAAGGAAATCAGTCCTGAGTATTCATTGGAAGGACTGATGCTGAAGCTCAAACTCCAATATTTTGGCCACCTGATGCGAAGAACTGATTCATCTGAAAAGACCGTGATGTTGAGAAAGATTGAAGATGGGAGGAGAAGGGGACAACAGAGGATGAGATGGTTGGATGGCATCACCAACTCAATGGACATGAGTTTGAGTAAATTCCGGGAGTTGGTGTTGGATAAGGAGGCCTGATGTGCCTGGAGTCCATGAGGTTGCAGAGTTGTACACAACTGAGTGACTGAACTGAGCTGAACTAGTGAGATGGATGCACCTAGAGGATGTTATTGGAGAAGGAAATGGCAACCCACTCCAGTACTCCTGCCTGGAGAATCCCATGGATGCAGGAACCTGATAGGCTGCAGTCGATGGGGTCGCTAAGAGTCAGAAACGACTGAGGGTTTTCACTTGCACTTTCCACTTTCATGCTTTGGAGAAAGAAATGGCAAGCCATTCCAGTGTTCTTGCCTGGAGAATCCCAGGGATGTGGGAGGTTGGTGGGCTGGTGTCTATGGGGTCACAAAGGGTCAGACACGACGGAAGTGACTTAGCAGCAGAGCCTGTTATACAGAGAGAAGTAAGTAAAAGGGAGAAAAAGAAATATATATTAATGCATATATATATATGTATGTGTATATATATATATGGAGTCTAGAAAAATGATATTGATTGATCTATTTGGAAGGAATAAATGGAGACTCAGATATAGAATATGGACTTGTGGACACAGTGGGGGAAGGAGAGAGTGGGACAAATTAAGAAAGTAACATCAACATTTTTCACTACCAAGTATAAAATAGCTGATGAGAAGTTGCTATATAACACAGGGAGCCCACCCTGGTGCTCTGTGATGACCTAGAGGGATCAGATACTATGAATAATTACGGCTGATTTGCATTGTTGTATGGCAGAAACTAGCACAACATTGCAAAGCAATTTCCCCCAGTTAAAAATAAATTTAAAAAGAAAGAAAATTAAAGACTTCTCTACTTAGTAATGATGCTCTAGTCCAGGGGTTTTCTTTCCTTATTTTTCATAAACCAATGTGTCTTCCATCTTATAATTTTAGCAATAGATATATGCCCAATACCAGAAACACTCTTGCCTTTATCATTCCAATGCACGTTATGAGGAAAAAATTTCCTGTTTTTATGAAGTCCTAAAACTAAAAGCTGTACTTGTGGTATTTAAATATATGTTAAATAAATGAATTAATAGATGATCAAATGAATCATATTTGAGAATAAGTGATAATAACAGATATCTGTTATAGAATGCTATATAAAGAGGATGCTACTTTCCAGTCAAACATATATTCTGTGACTCATTTGTGCCTGTGTTCCCATTAAAGAATGTGCTAGCAAATGAATTAGTTATGGAAGAGAGCATAAGTGTTCACACACTGAGGAAACCAGAATTGAAAGAGACACGTGTACCCCAACGTTCATCACAGCACTATTTATAATAGCCAGGACATGGAAGCAACCTAGATGTCCGTCAGCAGATGAATGNACCACTATGGAGGACAATGTGGAGATTCCTTAAAAAACTGGAAATAGAACTGCCTTATGACCCAGCAATCCCACTGCTGGGCATACACACCAAGGAAACCAGAATTGAAAGAGACACATGTACCCCAATGTTCATTGCAGCACTGTTTATAATAGCCAGGACATGGAAGCAACCTAGATGTCCGTCAGCAGACGAATGGATAAGAAAACTGTGGTACATATACACAATGGAGTATTACTCAGCCATTAAAAAGAATACATTTGAATCAGTTCTAATGAGGTGGATGAAACTGGAGCCAATTATACAGAGTGAAGCAAGCCAGAAAGAAAAATACCAATACAGTATAGTAACACATATATATAGAATTTAGAAACATGGTAATGATAACCCTGTATGCGAGACAGCAAAAGAGACACAGATGTATAGAATGGACTTTTGGACTCTTAGGGAGAGGGAGAGGGTGGGATGATTTGGGAGAATGGCACTGAAACATGTATACTATCATGTAAGAAACGAATCACCAGTCTAGGCTCAATACAGGATACAGGATGTTTGGGGCCAGTGCACTGGGATGACCCAGAGAGATGGTATGGGGAGGGTGGTGGGAGGGGGGGTTCAGGGTTGGGAACTCATATACACCTGTGGCAGATTCATGTCAATGTATGGCAAAACCAACACAGTATTGTAAAGTAAAAATAAATAAATAGATAATAAAAAAAATATAAAAAAATTAAAAAAAGGGACATTATTTTGCCAACAAATGTCTCTATAGTCAAAGCTATGGTTTTTCCAGTAGACATGTACGGATGTGAGAGTTGGACAATAAAGAATGCTGAGTGCTGAAGAACTGATGCTTTTGAACTGTGGTGCTGGAGAAGACTCTTGAGGGTCCCTTGGACAGCAATGAGATCAAACTAGTCAGTTCTAAAGGAAGTCAACCCTGAATATTCATTGGAAGGACTGATGATAAAGCTGAAATTGCAATCCTTTGGCCACCTGATTGGAAGAGCGGACTCACTGGAAAAGAGACAGGGATGCTCCTAAAGACTGAAGGCAAGTGGAGAAGGGGGCAAGAGAGGATGAGATGGTTGGATGGCATCACCAACTCAAAGGACATTTTAGCAAGCTCCAGGAGATGGTGAAAGACAGGGAAGCCTGGCGTGCTGCAGTCCACGGGGTCACAAAGAGTCAGACATGACTGAGCGACTGAACACAGTGCCTCACTCTTCACCCTGAACTCCCCTGAAGGGATGTTGAAGTTCGACAGCTGCAGCATCACAGGTTTCCATCTGCACAGAGGCAGATGGCCAATGCCCTTGGCAAGCACCAATTTGCAGTTGACATCTACTTCCTAAATGTTATGGAATTTGGAGATACGATCTTGGTGTGTGAGGAGGGAGATGGCTCATGATGGTATTAGTGGCCTTGTAAGAGACACCAGATAGCTTTCTCTTTCATATGAGCACACAGCAAGAAAGTGGCTTTCTACAAGCCACCATGTGGGTCCTCGCCAGAACCTGACTATGCTGGCACCTTGATCTTGGACTTACAGCCTCTAGAACTAAATTAGAGAGAAAATAAACACATGAGAAAATAAAGGTGTGCTGTTTAAGTCCTCCAGAGTGTGATATTTTGTTAAGGCAGCCTGGGCTTTACTAAGACATTTTGTATGCCACTCATAAGTATTCATCATCAAATGTGTATGGATGAGTAAAAGTGAAGGCACTGGAGAGTCTGGTGAGTTTCCAGAGAGAGCAAAGGAAGGGCCCTGTCACTGGCCCTGCAGATGCAATTGTATCCTTGGGACACTGATGCAGCTTTTGCCTGGAGCTCACAGGACAGAGCTTCTCATTCATTATCAGAGACATGGCAGCTGCCACTTGGTCACTTTAGAATTGACAATCACGGGTCCCATTCGTGACAGCTCCATTTCTCAGGATGAACTTGCCAGGTAGATTGCCTCTCTAACAGGTCACCTCCTGGGATGCAGCATATAGAAAGTCTGGATTTAGAAAAAACAGTGAGATTCCAGCGTGTGAGGGGGCAGCATCCATTGTATATCCCTCGTGTCCCATTGCAAATAGCTGGCTTTCTTCTGATTCCTATTTGAGGACTTTAAGTGGTGTGTCCAAACTGATGTTGGGGCAGATTGAAGGCAGGAGGAGGAGGAGGGAGGAGAAGGGGGTGGCAGAGGATGTGATGGTTGGATGGCATCACTGACTTGATGGACATGAATCTGAGCAAACTCCAAGAGATAGTGAAGGACAGGGAAGCCTGATGTAGTGCTTTCCATGAGGTCACAGAGTCGGACCCGACTGAGCAGCTGACAACAACCACCAAACTGAACTCTGCTGTAGCCTGAGTGATGAACGCGCTGCGCTGTGTCTGCTTTCCCAAGAAGGCTCTGAGCGGTAAGGCAGGAGGTGGTGTTGGGAGGGCCAGGAAGAAGGGAGATGTCAGGCTGACCAGGTCCAGCTTCTTCACAAGGTCATTATCAAATGTGATTTTCTGAGTGCCGCCTCATCGCTGCTCGCACAAATGAGACCCGGCGATTATTGGAAATCTATAGGAAAATCTTGTCCTATGTCAGGCTCCTGACTAAGGCCATTCCTTTCCCCTCCTTGAGCAAAGGAAAGCTAACCCAAAAGGAAGCAGGAAAAACATTTTGCTTTGGTTCAAACTTTAAATCTTTCGTAGCTCGGAGGCTTGTCCTCATTTACAGAACAGGATTTAAACTTTGTAGACCATAGTGGGGAGCTGGGAAGGAGAGAAGTCAGTGTTTAAGCTCAGCAGCAAGAGAGCCCCCCTAAAAACTGAGGTCACCCTGGTGTGGTCCATGTTCTTATTTATCCTGAAAAGTTTCCTTCATTACCTAACACTTCCTAGTATGAAAAAAATTTCTTCCCCAGACTCAGAAGGTAAAATTTGCTTAATTTCAAGTCTGAGCTCACCCTCCTTTACCCACAGGGTTCCAAGGTCTGCAGTCTCATAGCAGAGAGGTCGTAAAATCTGATGAGTGTTTTTCAACATCAGCAAAGAACTCTGATAAGTACTTTTTGCTTTTTGTTTGTTTTCACCAAAATCAGCCCTTGTTTCCTGAAAAGACCAAGTGATAGGAGTTGCCCTTTGCAAAGTTAGTGCACTCCATTGCCCTCCCTGCATTCTAGGTTTACATGACAGGAAGAGTGTTTGTCTCTCTCTCTCTCTCTCTTTTTTTGGGGGCGGGGGAGAGGTTTGTTGCTCAAATTTACAACTGTAGGAACAGAGTTTGGTGTCTGTGCCTTGAAAGGTCTTGGAAAGGGAGATTCAGGGCCCAGAGAGAGGCAAGAGCTCACTCTGTTCTACTCAGATTGAGAAGTCCCAGCTGCTGGAGCAAAGCAGGGGTCTAAGGCAAGGGGAAAAGAAATGTAGCAAATGGAAGAAAAATCAGGGCACTCCATCTGGGACGTATCTCAGAGAAGTGGGGCTCTGGGGAAGGGCCAGTGCATCACAGGCACTCAGTAAGTGAATGGCAAGTGAATGATTGGCCTAATGAATGAGTGAGTCAGGGGACTCTGCCACACACATCTTTTCATCGCCCACAGTTCCTGACGCAGGGATGTGCATATAGAATTGCTTGATAAATGCTGAGTTAATGATGGGGCTGTTTTCGGTACTACAGGAATTCAGAGCCTTTGCATCCTAGGGGCTATGCACAAGCCTCAAGCTGCAGCTTTGGTTTCCCTGATGGAAGCAAAGAGGCTCCAAGTCCCTCCAGCTGCTTCTAGAGTCACAGAACTGATGGAAGGACCACACTCAAGCTGATTTGCTTTCCAGCCATTTCCAGCCTCTTCTTTGCTAGTCTTATGGTGAATTGGACATGAATTTGAACAAACTCTAGGAGATAGTGAAGGACAGAGGAGCCTGGAGTGTTGCAGTCCATGGGATCATACAGAATCAGACGACTTAATGACTGAATAACAACAACAACATTGTGAATATTTGCCTATACTTTGGCCATTCTCTCAGATTCTACTGAATGATTCCAAACTTGTATACTGATTCGTAACAAGTAATTCATGGTTGGTGTAGAAATACAGATGTCACTTTCTACACTAGGGATTTTTAGGAAGGTTTAGGGTGAAATCTGTGGTGACGTTTTTGCCACTGTTGCCACATGTGGGGAAAGATTTCAGGGCGATCTTGGCAGTCTTGATCTCATTTGTAGCATAGAGGGTCATGTGTCTCCCTCTATTTGACCCAAGTTCCCACCCCTCAGGGGTGGACCCAGAGAAGCACACCAGGCCTCTGTGTCTGAAGTTGGATTTCACCACAGAACTTGGGCAGAAACTCTGCCTGAACTAATTTTTCTCCAGGCAACTTCATTGGAACAAAGTTTTATGTGGTAGATAATGAGAAAAGCAGCTGTAAAATCCTAAAGGAGTGAAAAATAATTTCCAAAGAGATCCTGAAAATCTCTTAGAATAAGAAAGTTGCATCAATTCTCTCAATTACTATGAGGAACATGCATCTGTAACACATTTTAATAGGCATTAAAGACGTCTTAATGAGAAAACAACTTAAAAGTTGATAAACGTGTGTCTTTTGTTGATACCCGGTAGAGACTTTTGGGGAGGAGGGTAGAGACTGGGGAAGTCATTAGTATCAGGTTGCTTGATTAGGTGCTATACTGTTCTGAATAATTTAGCTGCTGAAGTTCAGGCTTGGATGCCTGCAGATTTGGGTGTGATTATCAAGAAACTCTGAATTGATGCCTTTACATTATGGTGCTGGAGAAGACTCTTGAGAGTCCCTTGCACAGCAAGGAAATCAAACCAGTCCAACCTAAAGGAAATCAAACCCTGAATGTTTGTTGGAAGGACTGATGCTGAAGCTCCTATATTTTGACCACCTGGTGCGAAGAGGTGACTCACTGGAAAAGACCCAGTTGCTGGGAAAGATTGAAGGCATAAGGAGAAGGGGGCAACAGAGGATGAGATGGTTGGATGGCATCATCAACTTAATGGACATGAGTTTGAGAAATCTCTCGGAAATGGTGAAGGACAGGAGAGCCTGTTGTGCTGGAGTCCATGGGGTTGCAAAGAGTCAGACATGGCTTAACAACTAAACAACAATCAAGAGGCTCTGAGGCTGTGAAAAGATGGAGAACATCTACTTCTGAGATTGGGATGATGTCAAACCCTGGCACATGGGTGTCTGGCAGCCAATAACATATAGTTCAAAACATTCCTTACTCTGCTCAAAACCAATTAGGCTGGAGAAGCAGGCCAAAAAGTCTGGGGCTACTGGAAAACTCAGACCTGGTCGGGCTCAGGTTACCCTGACATGGGAAATTGAAGACTTTGGAGACTGTTGGCCAGATTCCATCCCTTGGTGTGGCCTGCAAGCCCCCTCTGGCACTGTGAGAAGAGCACTGTTGGTCCTACACCACCACATGATGTCTGGTCCCCAGGCTGGGACAGCTGGATGAGGCAGGAGGCAACAGTGCCTTAGAGGCATCACCCACCTAATCATGTGACGGTTATTAACAGTGGCTATAGCCAAGCTACATCCAGACGCCATGCTCAGCATCCTACCTGGATCTCAACATCAGCTTTCTATTGCTCCCTAACCAGAACCACATTTGGTGGCTTAAAGCATTATCCATTTATTATCTCAGTGCTTCTGGGGTTAAGAGTCCAGAACATGGCTTAACTTGGTTCTCTGCTCAAGATCTCATGAGGCTGCAAGTCAACGTATCAGGCAGGATGTATTCTCACCAGGGGCCTGGCTGGGGAAGAAACTGTGTTTACATTTCCTAAGCTGGTTGATAGAATTGGTTGTATTCATTCCCTTGTGGTTGTAGGACTCAAGGTGACTTTCTTCTTTGTGGCCAGGAGAAGAGTCTGTTGCTGGATGTTCTGACTTCAGGGAGGGCTCCTGCCTATCACCTGATTAGGCCAGGACTTCCCAGGGTGATCTCCCTTTTGATGAATTAAATTCAACTGACTAGAGACCTTACTTATATCTGCAAATTTCCTTCACTTTAGCTGTTTCCTATTTATTAGAAATGGGCTTCCCAGGTGGCTCAGTGTAGAGAATCTACCTGTAATGCAGGAGGCACAAGAGATGTAGGTTCCATCTCTGGGTTGGGAGGATGCCCTGGAGTAGGAAATGGCAAACAGCTCCAGTATTCTTGCCTGGAAAGTTCCATGGACAGAGGAGTCTGGTGGACTACAGTCCATGCGGTTGCAAAGAGCTGAACATGACTGAACGACTGAGAAAATCACATTTATTATAATAGAAACAAGTCTTAAGTCCCATCCACATTTAAGGGGTGGGGTTTACACAAAAGTGTGGATTTGGGGAGCAGGAACCAATAATGTCACTCTTGGGCATGTCCACCACAATTAGAATTATTCACCAAAACCTCCGAGCTATCCTGTTCTCATCCCCATTCTGCCAACAAGGTGAGAACAGGAAACCAAGGTCACAGAGACGCAGTGGTTGTCCAATGACACTCAGCTAGAAATGGGTTGAATTCAGACCCAGAAGGTCTGATCCCAGAGTCATGCACAGTAACAGCCTGTGTTCCTTGAAGTCCTACAGGAAAGGTCATGGTGGCTTTGCCACGTGTAACGTGTAGCATAAAAATAAGAGGCTATTTGCTCGTTGACATAAGCAAGTCCTGAATAAATGTTAATGACCACCTCGATGACTGTCATGTTTTTATGTTTTCAACTGCAGAAGTAAAGTGCAACGGAATTTCTATGGCTGGTAGAAATACACACAGTAGCTGGAGTGAGGCAGTATTAGAGCAGTCAAGGTTAGCAGAAGTTTAGAGGAGAGGCATCACAACTCAAACTGTATTTCACTGTTGAGCATGATAAGACAGTCAGGGCAGCCCTTTCACTGAGCAACCCAGAGACTTTTACACAAGTGATCTCATATATTGTTCCAAACATTTGTCTGAGCATTTCTGTTACTCCCAAGTGAAGGATGAGGATGGGGGGTGATGGGTAACTCCTGCAGGGTCCACCAGATGAGTGGCAGAGATAAGATGTGAACCCAAGTCCAGGGTTAGGTCCACTGTTCCGCTTTTGTGTAGAGTAACGATGACAGGTTGTGACCTACAATTCATCTGTAACTTGCCTTTGCTCACATAGCACCTGAGTTTCTTGAGGGCTGGACCCATTCTTGTACCTCGTGTCCTGCATGGAGCTTGGGGACTGGCACTGGGGCTGACCTATTTCACGAAGGAAGTACTAAGAAGCAATGGAGACCAGCCTGCTCCACCCCAGGGTTCTCTGCTCTGAGCAAGCAATGATGGAGATTTACCATCTAGAAGGTGAGCTGGACAGCAGCCAAGTGAGTTGATGTGGGCCTGGGGACAAGGTGGTTGGCCAGCTCACATTTACTTCCTGGGTTTGTATTGGCTGTGGGATGAGAGTGGGTGTGTAGGTGAGCACAGGGATCCAGGGTGGATGGTGAAGGGCCTCCCCTTCTTGGCCTCGGCCATGTCTTTGGGGTTTGGGTTTGTCTCCCTTGCTTCTGGGTGGGTGCAGGGCTGTGGATTCTGGTCTGGACACTTTCCTGCCACTTGAGCTTCATAGTCTTTCTTAGGGCCTACCTCTGCCTGGATGGGGTCTTCTCTGGTTCCTGGATGACCAATATGGAGGAAGAAATGGGTCCCAGACCCTGGATGAGTCACAGCTTCTAAACTTTCCCAGGTATGCACTCAGCATTGTCTTTCCTTCCACCTGCAGGAAATTAGGGCAATTAATAACTTATCAGATCAGGCTGCTACTTCCCTCCACCTAGATCCCCAGCCCCTCAGATCCTCTGCAAGTCCAGGGAGGGCCAGAGACAGGAGGGTGATGGAAGTGCAGTGAATTGATAACGGGATAATAGTGGGAGCTCACTGCAGATGCATCTTCTATGTGTAGGAATATTCAAGAAAAAATGACTTCTAGAATCCTCAGAGAGAGGGGAGAGAGAGAGAGAGAGAGATGAGGTCTACCGGAAAGCTCTCTGAGAATTACAGACATAGGTGCTTTCAACATCTTCTTCATGGAGCTGACAGACACACAATCTATTGGTAATTAAACTTGCAGGGGGCTAAATTCAACAGTTACATGTATTTTACAGAGAGCACAGTTTCCTTTGTCTTTCTTGCTCTCATTTTCTGTCTCTTCTTGTCCTGCTCTGTCTAAATTTTGTGTGCTTAAGAGAGAAAGATGTGGACATAACAGAGAATTAATAACATTTGAGTGGTGACTTGTATATCCAGTCTTACAAATGGCCCCCAAGCAATCTCGCTTCCTTGATTTTTACTGCAGAAGCTCATCTAATGACCACTATTGGCAGAGATTCTATTAACCTCAATCACCACCTCCCCACCAGATGGAATATTCTTTGGTGCCACAATTCCTGTCTTATCCTTCTCAGGAACTACAGCCCCTCTAGGTTAATACCTGATGCACGGAAGTCTCCATAAATGTTTGCTGGCTGATTTAAAATGAACTCACATGAAATAGGATTTCAGAAAAAGGAGCAACTGATATTGGGTGAAATAGTCTCATATTTCAACTCCTTAATATAGTACAGCAATCTGCAAGATGTCCAAGCATCCTGTGGGGGAAATTTCTATAATATGACTATAATATGACACACGGGCTTCCCAGGTGGCTCAGAGGTAAAGAATCTGCCTGCAATGTAGGAGACCTGGGTTCTATCCCTGGTCTGGGAAGATTCCTTCAAGAAGGAAATGGCAAACACTACAGTATTCTTACCCAGAAAATCCTATGGACAGAGCCTGGCGGGCTACAGTCCATGGGGTCACAGAGTTGGACACAACTTAGTGACTGAGCATGCACATATAATATGACACGTGCGTGTGCACACACACAGACACACACACACACACATTGTGTGTGCAGAATGGTCATCTGAGAGGGGATATGATAGCATTAGCTTAGGTTAACATCTGGTATCTCCCATATACCATGAAGGGTCACATGTGGCTCCTTAGCCCACCTGTGTGCTTCACCCTCTGCCCCTACTTCCTCAATCGCAGACTCTGGGTTTGTTTGGTGTGACACATGCTTAATGGGAACTATAGCCACGAGACCTGGCTATGGTCAATGAGATCCAAATGAAGTTACTGCAGAGAGTGGCCCTTCCCAAACACAAATCAAAGCCTTGCTGGAAGAAGGCTCTTTGTCCTTCACCCCTTCAACCTCCCCTTTTATTCCTGCCTGGAAACTGGAAGTGATGGCTGGAGGCATAGCAGCCACTCTGGGACAATAAGCGTAAAAGCCATAGTAATGATGGTAGAGCAGAAGAGGGAAGAACCCGCATCTCTGATCACCATGGATGGGCCCACAAGTTCAGGATTTCCCACCCTTTTGCATATGTTAAGTTTAACCCCCTGGGCTTTCAGTTCAAGATGGTGGAATAGAAGGATGGGTGCTTATCTCCTCTTGCAAGAGCACCAAAATCACAACTAGCTGTTGAACATCCATTGACAGGAGGATGCTGGAAAATGCCACAGGGAACTATAGTCAATATCTTATAATAATCTATAATGGAAAATAATTTCAAAAATATTATGTGTGTATATGTATAACTGAATCACCTTGCTGTGCTTGACCTGAAACATTGTACGTCAACTATGCTCCAATAAAATATATATATTAAGAAAAGAAAAAAGAAAAAAAAATTTTAACCCCCTCACAGTTTCAGCCACTATAAGCAGGTTCCCTGTTATTTGCAGCTGAATGAAGTCCCCGAGTACTGCCATGGTGACTCTTCCTGTTAATCCCATCTATTGGATATTATTAATCATGTTTTTCAAGCAAGAAAGTCAAGTTCAGGGAGGTAGATAAGAGGCCTAAGATCATAGAACCAGTTAGCGGTAACTCTGGACATTAGTTTTATTCCGAAGCTTCTATTCTGTATTTTCTCCCTGGGTATAAAGAAAGAGAGAGGGTCATATCTATACAAGGGGTCCCTTCTTGCCTAAAAACTGGCATTAATTCATCAGGTCATTCAGACAACAATGCTCCTTGAGCTCAGCCTATGGCTGTGTTCTCCTGAGCAGTGGGCCTGTCCCCAGAGGATCCGCCAGCCTGAAGGCCTCCTCTTCCCAAGCTCTTCTCTCTTTGGGGAGTTTTGTCCGTTGGTATTTACTAAGGGAGAAGGCTCTGTCACACACCATTCTGTCCCCTATCCTCTGCCCCAGGCTTTCTATCTTCTTGCTGAAGCAATAGCGCCCCAGGGAAAGGAGCAGTAGGGGGAAATCAGGGACAGCAAGTTTTATTCATTTGTTACTGAATCACAGACACCGATTGTTAACTTGGTGTTTTCAATTAAAAACAAAACAAACAAAAAAAAACAATAGGGACCAGCATCCAAATGCTGATGTAGTTGCCAAGAAGAAAGCAATATAAATCCAGTAGGTTGCCAGTGACTGCTGCTTTCAAGTTTGGACCCGAGGGAATGTGGGATGAAGTCTCCATCTCTGTTTGCACATGTTCCTCTTGGTCTTGGCGGGAATCTAAAGGTTAGCGATAGGAATGCCATATTCAAATTGTGTGGTTGCTGCAGAATTAAGGGACTTACAATAAAAGCTAGTCAAAGCAAACATTAAGAGCTTACTTTGGCTGTCTATGGTCATTGGCTCTGTGTTAAGCACGTTAACAGTACTGTTTCACTTTTCCCATGGCAACTACATCAAAGTATCAGGTGCTCAGTTGTGTCCAACTCTCTGTGACCCCATGGACTGTAGCCCGCCAGGCTCCTCTGTCCAGGGGATTCTCCAGGCAAGAAGACTGGGGCAGGTTGCCATTTCCTTCCACAGGGGATCTTTCCAACCCAGGGACTGAATCCAAGTCACTTGCTCTTCTGGTAGATTTTTTACCATCTGAGCCACCAAGGAAGCCCACAACTTCATGGGGTTGTTATTATTGTGATTGTCATTTTAGATGTGAGGAATAATGGGTGGGACCACATGACCAGCTCAACATCCCTCAGGTCCAGACCCTCTTCCCTTGTGTCTGGGAAGTGAAGGCTGAAGCTGTTGCAAAAGGCAAATGTTTTGGCTACCATTGAATGAGCATCCTTGATAAATGCTTAGAATACAAAATGAGTAAGACCAGACCCTATCTTCCAGGGACCCTAGACTGGGGGAGGAGGTGATGAATTCACTGAGAAAACAGGTCAGATAGTACATGGGAAAGTATCTCCAAGTCTTCTGTGAGAATTGATGAGGCCTTCAATTCTCTTATAACAACCCATTTCCCCTAAGTCAGGAACTCAACTACTTCTTGAGACCGACAATACATAAGATTTACTGACTGCTTCCTATGAGCTTGATTTTATTTGGTTTACCTCATTTAATCCTCACAGCCACCCTAGGAAGACTCTCTTTGTTTAGGCATTTCTCAGCAGCAGATTCTGAGATGATGATTCAAGTGCAAATTGCTTATATGGAAAGGGTCTAGGGAACTGATGCAAGGGAAGAAGTTATTGAACCAGCTCCCACTATTGTGTTGGGAACATAGACCCACATTTCTCTAATTTACTATGTAATTTTACTATGATGATAATGGTGAGAATGAAGATGATGTTAGGGTGGGGATGGTAATGGTGGTGGTGAAGATGACGGTGATAGTGACGGTGGTGATGATAAAGTTGATGGTGATGATGGTGACGGTGATGACAATGCTTATGATGATGGTGGAAGCTGTGACGATAGTAATGAGGAAAGTTATGATCATGATCTTGATGGTGGTGGTGGTGATGGTGATGATTTTTTTAAGTGCTGAGTATGTTTTGTATTTTGGTGGAGTTCTGTTTACATGGGCTTCCCTGGTGGCTCAAATGGTAAAATATCTGCCTGCAATGCAGGAGACCTGGGTTCAATCCCTGGTTCAGGAAAATCCCCTGGAGACCCTTCTCAGGGGTGGGATGGCCACCCACCCCAGTACTCTTGCCTGGAGAATTCCACGGACAGAGGCGCCTGAAAGGCTATAATCTATGGGGTCACAAAGAGTCAGACACAACTGAGCGACTGACACTTTCACATTTTGTCTACATAAAATAAAGTTTTGGATGTCAAAGCCTCCAAATAGAAGATTCAGTTAAAAAATTTAAAATCACGTGCTATTTACATGATAAATAGGTAAATTCATCCCAAGTATGCTCTGAAATCAAGAGACATTCAGTCTGATCTCTTACACCTTCCAGAGCCTGGCTGTAAGATATTAATCCCAATGAAAGTCAGAATTCTGCACTGAAGCACCTAGCACATGGCTGACATATTGTAGCCCCGTGTAAACCATCGAGTTGATGATGGCCTCATGGAAACCCAGAGGGCCTTTTGTATTAGAAACTGTTAAGTTTCAGGATCAGTTTTTGTTTTGCTTTGCTTTGTTTGTAGATGTTTATGTTAAATTAGAGTACAACATAAATACAGCGAATTGTGTGAATCCTAAGTTCTTGAATTCTTCCAAAGGGAGTATAGTCACGTCACCACCACTAAGACCAAGGTATGGGGCATGGCCTGAACCCCAGAAACCTTCCTCATACCTGTTCCCATCATTATCCCCCAGAGTAACCCCATTCTTGACGTCTTTCTCTGTAAGATACTTCTGCTTAGTTTAAAACATCACTAACTGCATCTTGCAATATTGCTTCTTTGGTCAAATTACGTGCATGAAATTTATTCATATTTTTGCATGTCCTGGTGCCTAGTTCTTCGTTGTTCTGTAGATTCCATTATACAAATATACTATGGTTTATTTAACTGTCCTTTTATTGTTGGATGTTTGAGTTATTTCCAGCTTTTTGTTATTGTGATAAAGACGTTATGAACATGCTGGTACATTTCTTTTGGAGGATACAGGTGCTTATTTTTCCTAGGTCTTTATCAAGGCACAGAGGCCCTGGGTCCCAGGGAAAGAGCATGTTTAGCTGTAATAGGTTCAGGTACATACTCTTCTGGAATAGTCCTGCAAGTATGCACTCAGCTGGCAGTGCGTGTCCTGGCTCTGCCATCAGTCTTATGCAGGTGTGTGTCTTGCTCTTGTTGCTTCTCAGCTGTGCGATATTAGAACTCTGTGAGGTTCAACAACTTGCCCTTTGATGACTACAAAATGGGAATCACAGTTCATTTACTTTATATGAAATGAACGTGTTTACATACATAGATGCATTATGCAGAAGGCATGTGTTTACATACATAGAAAAATACCATAATGCAGTCCTGGCTTTTAGTACATACTGAAAAATGACAGCTATGATTATTCTTATTAGTATTTATCTAGAATATTTAGTGACCATGCTATCCTCTTCTGAAAAGATGCAAACATGGCATAGTTATTTCATTTTGATGTTTAACAAGCATCAAGACAGAGGTTGTGACTCAGGGTGGGCATGGGGGATCTGAACCCACACAGGAGCCCGCCCTCTTGGGGACCCTGCAGATTGTCTCACATGACACAGTTTTGTAGAACATGGAAAGCCCTATCAAGGGTAGAGTAATTATTCTCTGTGACAGAAAACATCAGTCAGCTAAAATTATCATTCTAGCCAAGCATGTAAGTAGGATTAGCTAAATATGTAATCATGAAAAATGCCTACGAGCTGGAAAATTTTTCTTCTCTCACACACAGTTGTTGGGGTCACAAATAAATGACTGTCCTGCCAGCTCCAATCCTACAAGCCCCACCCCCTCCACCCTCGCCCCATTGATAGGATGTGCTGGGCTCTGCTGCAGCTCAGACTCTCCACCAGCACTCTATGCTTCTCCTCTGCCCAGTGACTTTGTTTTCAGCCCAGGGCTTAGATTCCTCAGCTCAGACCCCTCCTCCCTCTTGCTGCTCCTTGAGCTGCAAAGACAATCAGCTCCCCACTTCCTGCAGGTGCCCTGACTCAGCCACCTGGTGCTTACCTTTGCCTCCTTGGTGCCCTAGAGGAGTCTCAAAGGCAGGATCTTTTTTTTTTTTTTTTTTCTGCACTGAGGCTTCGTTGCCACATGTGAGCTTTCTCTAGTTGCAGTGCACAGGTTTCTCACTGCAGTGGTTTCTCTTGTTATGGAGCATGGGCTCTAGGGTGTGCGGGCTTCAGTGGTTAGATCACTTGGGCTTAGTTCTCTCATGACTTGTGGTATCTTCCTGGACCA
This sequence comes from Neotragus moschatus, assembly GCA_006410615.1. Lineage (NCBI taxonomy): Eukaryota > Metazoa > Chordata > Mammalia > Artiodactyla > Bovidae > Neotragus > Neotragus moschatus. Next base: position 669,977 of record SJYA01002443.1, on the reverse strand, counting down.
GGGATGGTCTGCCCTGCAGTGGCAGGCAGGTTCTTAACCACTGGACCACCAGAGAGGTCTAAAACCAGGGATTTTAAGATTCACGTTTGTTTCTCCAGTTGCCTATCTAGTAAGCAGTTGAATTACTGTTGCTGTTCAGTTGATAAATTGTGTCCAACTCTTTTTAGCTCAGAACATAAAATAAGACATCCTCGTGATCCCTCCTAACTCTAACTTCCATCCTGCTCTGTTCTAGTTCTTGCAGAACTTTGGATTTTTGCTCAATCTTGTCATTAGAGTCCCTTGGACAGCAAGGAGATCAAACCAGTCAATCCTAAGGGAAATCAACTATGAATATTCATTGAAAGGACTGATGCTGAAGCTGAAGCTCCAATACTTTGGCCACTTGATGTGACAAGTCATGATGTTGGGGAAAACTGAGGGCAGGAGGAGAAGGGGAGACAGAGGATGAGATGGTTGGATGGCATCACTGACTCAGTGGACATCAACTTTAGCAAACTCTGAGATAGTGAAGGACAGGCAAGCCTGGCCTGCTGCAGTCCGTGGGGTCACTAAGAATGGGACACGACTTAGTGACTGAACAAGGAAATGAACACTTTAAAACTGAAAAGCACTTTAGTTTATTTCCTGTATGATTCTTTTCATTTTTATGCCACCCTTTAAGATCAATATTCCCATTTACAGATAAGCATTAATTAGCATACAAAAGATGTTTCTTAAGATCAACTGTGTATCAAACAAAATGACTGCATAATTATTTTATTCTGTAGTTGCCTTGATGTCTTCAAAATGTGGTCCCTAAATATCCCTAGATAAAGTCCCAGGATTAGATCCACTGGAAAGGCTAATCTCTTCCTTAAAATAATGTGCTTCAGTTATTGACTTATCATCTTGCTGAGTGACTTTGAGTGATGTAACATTGTTTGGAAAGCTTTGCAGAGCTTGTCTTTTTGTTAGTAGGCTTGTGGTTGAATATATTGTTATTTCTCCAGCTGTTTCCTGTTGTACTGCCCTCACCTTACCCATTTGTGCAATGAGTAAAAATGGAAAAGATGGAAAATTTCACATGAGACAGTCCCTAAATGCAACCTCTTGTTTGTTTTCTGCCCCAATGCTTAAAAATTCTCACTGGGCACTGACTGTGTTTCAGGCCTTTTAGGGAGAGCCATGGTCAAGCACGTGGGCTCCAGACACAGACACTTTTCGGGAATCTGCCTCTAAGGCTTCTAAACTTAGTGGCTTCAGTCAGGCTGCTTGACCTCTCTGGACCTCAATGTAGGGTGCCCCAGGGATTCAGCTGGGCACCTATTCACGATGGGTGCCTAGTGTCCACAGGTAGGAGGCTGATAATCTCCTCCAAGGTGTGGATGACAAGGGCCCTTTGGGAACCAGGTTCCTGCAGAAGATGGTGACTTAACTGTCAGGAGAACCTAGGACATGGCCTCCACATCCAGGTTGGGGGCATCTGGGTGAGAACGTTCCTGGGAACCCACAAGAGGCTATCGTGAGAATGTTCCTGGGAACACACAGAAGGCTATTATGGGGCCAGTTGCTGAGAGCTGTGTGGTCCAAGGATGGACACTAGAAATACATCAAGAGCAGAAGAGAAAATGCTTATTTTTTGGTAGATGTTCAAACTCTCCTTGCCCTGGCACCTGACATGTGTGAAAGTTGTTGATTTTCCTTCAAGGCCAGAATCAGAAAGATGGAATGACATCTCCTGGCTTCCCTCCATGAAATTCAACCCCAGGTTCCTGAAGATGCCTGATGAGGGGCTGAGTGGGTGGGACTTTTCACTCTCCACCATCCGGCCTGATATCCCCAAGTGCTTGTGAAAATGATTTTCTAAATCTGGCATTTTGCTCCTTCTTGTCCCAGGACTAAATGACAAGATAATAGGAAAAATTAGGCACTCTCGCCCTGCTGGCAGAAGCCACATAATAATTGCTGATAAAAAGACACATTGAGGGTGCCTGTTAGCAGGTTTCCATGAGGAACTGAAGAGCTGCAACCCCACAACTGGCTGGGGCCAGTGTCCTGAGCTGTCAGCCCTGCTCAGGGCTGCCTTCCTGCACTCTGTAGCCTGGGGGGCCAGATCAGGGCTTCACAAGAGACCAGTGGCTTCAGAGACCATGAAGAGATACTCCCAACAGTGAAAAGAAAACTGCCACTATCAGCACAAGGGAAAACTGCAGAGCACGCCCTCTCAGCCTCCAGGGACTCAGGTGATGGGCATCAGGGCAGGACTCATCGGCCACTCGGAGGTGCGGAGGACATCAAGCACTTTTCCCAGGGCAGGGGCCAGGGTGGTCCTCCAGGGTGGCCCCACTCTCTTGCTGGTGTCTTTGAGACCTGCATGTCCTTCTCTGTATGGGGACCTGGCAGGGTGACCAACTATTCTGGTTTGCCCATCACTGAGGGGATGCCTGGGGTGTGGGACTTTTGGTTTTAAAATCAGGACAGTCCCAGACATACCCTCAGATGCGAGACTGTGATGCTATAAACAGACATGTCCCACCTAAAGAGGAGGAGTTGGTGCCCTGGTCTGGGAGCAGGGCAGGAGGATTGATCTTGGTTTGTATCTGCCCCCATCCTCCTGCAGGGATGGCTCTGCCTCAGACCCCTTGTGTCTTGGTTCCCAGACCAGCTTGGGGCCTCATGTCCTCACAGCTGCCCTCGCTCCTGGAGCATTTATGCCTGCTCCTGGAGCCCTCACTCCTGGAGCCCCTGACTCATGCCCTTCAGCCTCTGACCAGTAGGGGTGGCTCTTTGCCCTGAGGCCCACCTCTCACCTTGAGTGCCAGCCCCTGCCTTGGTGCTGCTGTTTATTGATTAAAGGAGGTTTCTAAGTGAAGATGGGGATCAGAAGTGACCCTTCCCTCCATGGCAGCCTCCCCTCCCACCTCCATTTCACAGCAAATCCTATAATGGCAATGTCCCTCAAAGAAGCCACCTGGGTGGTATCCCTGGGCCAGGGCCAGGGAATGAAAATCAATATCTACCGAACTCCTTTGTGACCTAAACACTTCATCAATAAATGAGACCTGAGACCCCGGGAACATCTCACTTCTCTGAGCTCCTCAAACGTAAAATGAGCCTGCGATAGCATCCACTTTTTAAGGTGTTTGTAAAGAGAGATGTGAAGCTCTGAGTCTGACCCCTGGTGTGAAGTAAGCACAAAGCAGAGGTAGCTCTTTATTGCTTCCTCCCTTCCTCCATATACCCAGTGATCCATCCACCCCTTGTCTGTCCACTCCCTCACCCATCCACCTGCCCATCCACTTACCCACCGGGATAGCCATCCGTCTACCCATCCATCCATCCATCCATCCACCCAACCACCCATCCACTTATCCATCAAGCAGCCATCCATCCACTTGGCAACCTAAACAGCCACCATCTACCCATTCATCCATCTATCCACCATCTATCCATTTACTTATCCATCCAGGCAGCCATCCATCCTTCCATCTATCTACCATCCATCCATCCATTTATCCCTACTTCCATCCATCCATCCACCTCATGAATTTTTACCTAGAGATGCTCTTCTGGGAACTGTAGACCTGTTATAAACAAGATAGCATCTCTGTCTTCACTGAACATATGTTGTCATGGAAGGACCCGAAAATAAACAAGTAAATAGATAATTACTTCAAGTGTGGGGACTACTGGGGAGGAAACAAACACACTGGGGAGGAGGGGATGATGGTCATTTTTGGAGAGGGAGGGACAGGAGGCTCTCTGAGGTGCTAAGATCAGAAAGAGCTGGAGCCGGTCAGGGGAAAGGGTGGGCACGGCCATGCCTTCCTGTCTCAGTGATACACATCAGGCCCTGGATGGGTGGACAGAGGTCAATGAGTGGAGGATGGAAAGGGAGCTGAGAGGAGGTCAGTGCAAGGATTTGGGGTTTACAAGGTGACATGCCACAGGCAGCTTGCCAGGCCCTCAGGCCCTGTGGGCTGCAGAGAGCACTGAGGCCCAGTTCCTGCAATGAGAACTGCTGGAGGTAGCTAAGCTGAGAGGGCAGATGTGAGTTACTTTAAGAAGATTCTGGGTGGAGAGTGGATTAACAGGTGGGAGTATAGAATTGGGGGTCCAAACAAGAGGGTCTGGCAGTCACCTGGGCACCAAGTGGTGGTACCTGGATGAAGGGGAGGCCTGGAGACAGAGGGGCGGGTCTGTGGTTGTCATGGGTAGAAACAGGGGCACTGGAGGTGTGGGAGAGGAGGTGTCAGAGGTTACAGCCAACTTTCAGGCTGGACAGCTGGAGGATGCAGCTGCTACCGCCTGAGGTGGGGTAGTAGGGTGGGGGCAGGAAGAGCTTGGGGCTGGGGGTAAGCGAACCAGGAACCATGTTCATTCTGTGCTGTCAGAGACCTCGCATGGAGTCATCAAGCTCTCAGTTGGAAACACGCATGGGATCACACAGGGGAGATCTCAGGAGGTGTGACGCTGAGTCGAGACGCTGTGCTTAGGATGAGAGTGCCAGACGCGGTGACATGAAGGGTCAGCCTGCTGGGACAGCAGCCTGTGAGAGGGTGGGCTCCTGCCCCACTGTGGTGGGTGCCGCTTCAAGGGGCTAGTGTGGGGGTGCACAGGGGAAGGGCAGAGCAGGGCTGAGTCTGAAGCCGTGGCAGGGATGTGGCAAGGGCGCGGATGTGGCAGGGGGCGCAGGGAGGGTGCCGTGGGGAAGGTGGAGAAGACAGCTCCTGGTGGGAGTCTCCTTTCAAAGCGGCCTCCGTGCCCTGGGGCGCAGGGTGAGCCCCCTGTAGCTTGCAGGCAGCTGCCTTCCGAATTCACTCAGAGGCTCCTTCTCAGGACAACTGCCTTGGGCTGTCAGATACAGAACCCTGGTTGCAGGGGGAGTCTCTGGGCTTGTGGCTGTGGTGGCCTCACTGGTGTGGCCACAGGAGATGCTTCAGTGGGAACTTTATGCTGAGTTCTCAGCATAAACAACTGACCCAACTTAGGGCATTTCCGCAGCTCCCTGGGCAGTGAGGGACAGCACAGTGGGGTGGGGGGTAGTCATGACTTTTTTTGTGACGGGGCGGGAATAAAAGGAGTGGGGATGCAGTTCCTGTGTCTTCCTGGGCCTGGACCACCTAGTCCACACCCCCCAACCCCCCACCAAAGGACAGGGCAAGGGAGGGAGCTGCCTGAAACTTCTTGGAATTAGATAGTACTTTCATGCGGGATCTGCCTCTACACAGAGATAATTATGTTACTGAGCAAAAATTTCCCCCAATAAAAGTAACGCACGTGCCCTACTGAGAATTTTATGGGGACATGAGCTAAAGGCAACATTCTAAGTGGCTGTCGGGGAAAAAACAATAAAACCTGTAATTAGGTGTCTAAGTCTATTCCAAAATGCCAGATCGGATTCATTATTTCTGAAGATTTCCAGCATCCAATTCAGATGGGCTGGGCTGGTGGAGGCAGCCCCGTCCGGTGTTAAATGAATCTCGCCTTCTTATCTCCGGGAAGTTTGTTTCCACAATGAAAGCTCCAAGAGGTGATAAATACGTCCATTGATTTTTTTTTTTTTTTTTTTTTTAAGCTTGCGTACTTTCCAGGTGATTGTCTTTTCAGAAGAGCAATGATAAAATACACTTGGGTAACAACTCTGCTCTGCTAAATGCCTGCAACTATTGGAAGCAGTCTCTGAAAATGCAAATCTTCTGGCTTTGCAGTTGTGAAGGGTCAGGGCTGATGTGAAACTGTTCCAAGGAGGATACAGAGTTGTAGGCTCCTCCCAGGCCATCAGCACCTGCCAGATCATCCTAGGTGCTCAGTCGAGTCGAGTCTCCTTGCCTGGCAAAGACTGTCTGGCCCTTGGCTGGGGACTCAGCAAGTGTAGGAAGCTGGCTGCCAGCCCCTGGCCCAGGGTCTGATGGGTGGCTGGGGGGTGACATGACAGGGAAGCAAGGGGTCACGCCTTGTCTTCCCATGAGCTGGGCAAGCCCAGAGGCGTTTCCCTCCCACTTATGTTTTCCCCGCCTAACGTCCCAGGGGGGACGCGAAGGGGAAACAGACACATATGTCAACATATTTTATTCTCCATCTTTTCTGATAAACCTTTTAGCTTGGGGCTTCGATTTTGAATTAGTGTCTTCTGGAAATTAAAAGGAAAAAAATCAGGAGTCTGACATGAACAAACAGTCGTAAACAAGTCATTACAGTTTTGCTGTTATTCCAGCTGCCTCTGAAGTTTATGTCTCAGAGTCGGTGGTGGAGGAGGGAGAGGTTGAGGGATGGGGGACTCAGTCAAAGTAGAGCTGGTCCCCACTCCAGCCCCAGGCAGCACAACCCGATTCCATCCTCCTGCATCTGCAGAGAAGCCTTTCCCTTGGTTCACTTGCTCCACCCAGACTTTCCTGCAAGGTGTCTGCATCCAGGGCTGTGGGTGAGGAGGTTGGGGTGTGTGTGTTATAATGGAAACTGGGCTTTGTTCTAACCAGGTGTGGTAGGACACATGTCAGGAAGGAAGAAGTTTATACTCACAGATCCAGAAACAGGAGGTGTGCCACAGGGGACCACTTGGAGCAGCAACAGGGCCAGCCAGGGGTCGGGGGCAGGGAGGGGAATGTGTGCAAGAGTCTTTACTGTGGTTTCTGCAAAAAGGAAGGATGAGTCAGGGTATACAGACACAGGATTGGCTAGTTTTTTTTTTTTTTTTTCATTACAAGTTATTACAAGATAATGAATATAGTTTCCTTTGCTAAAGTAGGACTTTGTTTATCCATTTTATATAGAGTAGTTTGTATCTGCTAATTCCAAATTCCTAATTTATCTTCCTTTCCTTTCCCCTCGGGCTTCCCAGGTGGCACAGTGGCAAAGAATCCACTCTTGGCCATATAGGAGATGAAGGAGACTTGGGTTCCATCCCTGGGTCCGAAGAATCCCCTGGAGGAGGAAATGGCAACCCACTCCAGTATTCTTGCCTGGAAAATTCCTTGGACAGAGAAGCCTGGTAGACTATAGTCCATAGGGTCACAAAGAGTTGGTCACCAATGAATTGCCAGCCCTGAGCTCAAGGCCAGACCCTGTTGTGCACAGTCTCCACTGGTCACTGCAGACCTGTTCACAGGGGAACGAGGACATGATAATGGGGGGTAGGTGGTGACCCAGGGACCGCAGGGCCATGGGTTCAATTCAACTCATAGATGTCCACAGTGATGCAAATAGAGACTGGCCTCTCTTTGACCGAATGGTTGTTTTTAGAGGAAATACAGCTTTTGCTTTTGAGGCCTTTTGGGAACGTGGTTGCATCAGGGCTGTATGAGGGGTGGTGTTTCTCAGACCCCATACGTACCTTTGTGTTCCTGAAAGTGCCCTCTTGTTTGCCCCTCAAGTGTTGGGTCCCAGGATCCAGAGGAGAATGTCTCACTAATAATCAGAGTCCTAACCAGTGTTCTCAACTGATGCTTTGGAACTGTGATGTTGGAGAAGACTCTTGAGAGCCCCTTGGACTGCAAGGAGATCAAACCAGTCAATCCTAGAGGACGACAACCCTGAATATTCATTGGAAGGACTGATGATGAAGCTGAAACTCCAATACTTTGGCCACCTGATGTGAAGAACTGACTCATTGGAAAAGACTCTGATGCTGGGAAAGATTGAGGGCAAGAGGAGAAGGGGGTGACAGAGGATGAGATGGTTGGATGGCGTCACCGACTCAATGGACATGAGTTTGAGCAAACTCTGGGAGATGGTGAAGGACAGGGAAGCCTGGCATGCTGCAGTCCAAGGGGTCACAAAGAGTCAGACAGACATGACTTAGCAACTGAATAACAACAACAAAAACTGACGTCCTCTGTCATGGAAACTGCCAGCTGCCCTTTGAAGCCCATGTGCTAAGTCGGCCAGGAAGGATGAAGGGAAATGGAAGCCCACCATCCTTGGGGGCCCAGAGCCAGAGCAGTGGTCTGGACCTCCTCCCCACCTCCCTTCAGATGCCACCTTGTCAAGGTAATGCCAGGAAGGGGCGGGGTCTCCGTAGGGTGTGCTGGGGGCTGTGGGGACCACTGAGGCTGATGTGGGTCATGGACACAGCATCTCGGCCCCAGGGAGCTTCCACTGATATTGGGAGGGTTGCCAGCACCTGATAGGTGGGAACCATCTCCCCTTCCTCCTGCTTCTGAGTGACAGCCATGAGCAAGGGAAGCCTGTACAAACTGCACCCCCGCCCATGTGGACTCCAGTCTTGTGGATGGCCAACCTGACAGACACAGTGAGGCTCAAGGTGGGCCAGTTCGAAGGACACCAGCCTTGCCATAGCTGGTCTCCTCTGCTCCATGCTCCTTTCTACCCAGAGCCTGGCTGCTCCCTGCCCAAGAACCCTTTGGAAGCAACTCCACTGCTACTCCCAGGGCTTTTGGTCCCTCCTGTCCTGTGGCTTTCCCATCCAGACCAGCAAATGCTGATAAAGTCCCCTTTTCTTCTACTAGTTGGGACATCTCAGGGGCCTGGACTCTCTCTCAGGCTGTTCCTCCAGATTCTGACCCCCAGTTGGGCCCCCAGAAGGTGCCAGGTAGACATTCTGGTGATGAATGAGTGATAGGTCCTCATAGCATTTAACTAGAGAATGATAGATTCCTAGAGAAGTGACAAGCTACTAGTCTTTGAGCTTCTAAGGCAGCAAATGATCTGAGGGCAAATATACACATGACCTAGTGGGAACCAAGGGCCAAGGAGTAAGGCTTGTCATGTGGATCTTTCTGGGGTGGTCGGGGTCCAGTTTTGCCTCCAGGGGTTAACTTCTGTCCTTTCTGGCTGGGGAGAGGGGACATCTTCACAAATTTATGTCATACTTTTAGGTAAATGGGGGAGGAAAGAGAGCTTTTCTTGTATGTGCTTTTTCTATTACTTTCAGCTCAGAATAATTCCTCTGCCAAAGTGGCTTATGTTAGGGTGTCCCATACTGCTTCCCTTCACAAGCTGGGGGAGACTTCAACACTTGCTGTGGGGTTCAGCTACTGTTAGCAGTAGCCAGGGAGCAGAGCCTCCCTCTGCTGTTTGCAGAAGGTAACGTGGTGCACATGGTCCACCAGCCGCCGAGGCTGTGTGTGGCTGGGGAGGCTGTCTGTGTGTGGCTGGGGAGGCTGTCTTTGTGACTGGGGAGGCTGTGTGTGGCTGGGGAGGCTGTGTGTGGCTGGGGAGGCTGTCTTTGTGACTCTGGAGGCTGTATGTGGCTAGGGAGGCTGTGTGTGGCTGGGGAGGCTGTCTGTGTGTGACTGGTGTGGCATTTATCTCCCCGGCACGCACATGCCTGCTCTTCCCTCCTCATCTGTTCCCACCAGGTTTCCGTTTAATCTGAGGGCTGCCGCCTTGACTTGTTTTCCATGCGCAGGCTTTGCTGGCTTCTCATGTTCCATTAATTCTTACTGACCTTTCTCTCTCTCTCTCTCTCCTTCCCTTTTGCAAGCTACCTCAGCATCACAATTAGAGATCCATGAACTCCATTTTCATCCTGAATTCATTATTTGTCTTCCAGCCTTCTTTGTGAAGGAGTGGCTGGCACATGTCATTAGCTCAATACTTAAACATTCTTCCCTTACCTCGGTGCTTAGCCCATTGGCATCGGTGCCCAGTGGGGAAGACTGGGTTTCTCTCCACGTCTGCNCATTTTCATCCTGAATTCATTATTTGTCTTCCAGCCTTCTTTGTGAAGGAGTGGCTGGCACATGTCATTAGCTCAATACTTAAACATTCTTCCCTTACCTCGGTGCTTAGCCCATTGGCATCGGTGCCCAGTGGGGAAGACTGGGTTTCTCTCCACGTCTGCACTGGGCTGGACTCCCAGGCGATGGGGGCAGGGTACATGGGTGTGGTGTGTTGAGGTGTATGGGTTTGGTTTTTCTGAGTTTGCTGAGCTGGGGTATGCCCAGCCCTCTTCTCCAGAGCTGCAAATATTCTGGACAGGCCTCTGAGGTCCTTCCAGGAGGTGACTGGCCTGAGCACAGGAAGAGAGCTCACAGCCCTTGAGTTTCCCCTAGGGTTGGCCAAGAGGCCCAGCACTCCCTCCCCAGGATGGGGCCTCACTCAGGCCCCTCGGGAGGAGTCCCTACCCCTGGGAGGGAGGGGCTTCAAGTTCCCTTGTGCTGGAAACTCACCAAGGTCTCTGAAGTTCTGACCAAAGGACTTTGCTCCTTCCAAACTGCACAGAGTAACCAAGTTAGCAAAGATTTTAGGGGCTTTGTGGAACATCCAAGGTCCATCCAACAACTCCCTGCTAGGAATTAAGATTCTCTGATACCAAGGGAATATTTCATGCAAAGGTGGGCTTGATAAAGGGCAGAAATGGTATGGACCTAACAGAAGCAGACTGTATTAAGAAGAGGTGGCAAGAGTACACAGAAGAACTGTACAAAAAAGATCCTCATGACCTGGATAATCATGATGGTGTGATCACTCATCTAGAGCCAGACATCCTGGAATGTGAAGTCAAATGGGCCTTAGAAAGCATCACTAGGAACAAAGCTAGTGGAGGTGATGAAGTTCCAGTTGAACTACTCCAAATCCTGAAAGATGATGCTGTGAAAGTGCTGCACTCAATATGCCAGCAAATTTGGAAAACTCAGCAGTGGCCACAGGACTGGAAAAGGTCAGTTTTTATTCCAATCCCAAAGAAAGGCAATGCTAAAGAATGCTCAAAATACCACACAATTGAACTCATCTCACATGCTAGTCAAGTAATGCTCAAAATTCTCCAAGCCAGGCTTCAGCAATACATGAACCATAAACTTCCAGAAGTTCAAGCTTGTTTTAGAGAAGGCAGAGGAACCAGAGATCAAATTGCCAACATCCGCTGGATCATGGAAAAAGCAAGAGAGTTCCAGAAAAACATCTATTTCTGTTTTATTGACGATGCCAAAGCCTTTGACTGTGTGGATCACAATAAACTGTGGAAAATTTTCAAGAGTTGGGAATACCTCACCTGCCTCTTTAGAAATCTGTATGCAGTTCAGGAAGCAACAGTTAGAACTGGACATGGAACAACAGACTGGTTCCAAATAGGGAAAGATGTACGTCAAGGCTGTATATTGTCATCCCACTTATTTAACTTATACGCAGAGTACACCATGGGAAATGTCAGGTTGGATGAAGCACAAGTTGGAATCAAGATTGCTGGGAGAAATATCAGTAACCTCAGATATGCAGATGACACCACCTTTTTGGCAGAAAGTGAAGAACTAAAGAGCCTCTTGATGAAAGTGAAAGAGGAGAGTGAAAAAGTTGGCTTAAAATTCAACATTCAGACAACTAAGATCATGGCATCTGGTCCCATCACTTCATGGCAAATAGATGGGGAAACAGTGGAAACAGTGACAGACTTTATTTTTTTTGCTCCCAAATCACTGCAGATGGTGACAGAAGCCATGAAATTAAAAGACACTTGCTCCTTGGAACAAAATTTATGACCAACCTAGATAGCATATTAGAAAGCAGAGACATTACTTTGCCAACAAAGGACTGTCTAGTCAAAGCTATGGTTTTTCCAGTAGTCATGTATGGATGTGAGAATTGGACTCTAAAGAAAGCTAAGCACCAAAGAATTGATGCTTTTGAATTGTGGTGTTGGAGAAGACTCTTCAGAGTCCCTTGAACTGCAAGGAGATCAAATCAGTTCATCCTAAAGGGAATCAGTCCTGAATATTCATTGAAAGGACTGATGCTAAAGCTGAAACTCCAATACTTTGGCCACCTGATGTGAAGAACTGACTCATTGGAAAAGACCCTGATGCTGGGAAAGATTGAGGGCAGGAGAAGGGGATGACAGAGGATGAGATGGTTGGATGGCATCACTGACTCAATGGATGTGAGTTTGAGTAAACTCCAGGAGTTAGTGATGGGTGGAGAAGCCTGGTGTGCTGCAGTCAATGGGGTCACAAAGAATTGAACATGACTGAGTGACTGAATTGAATAGAAATTGATCAGAGGCCAGAAAGGAAATCCAAGCTTTACTGGGGCCCCTGTTGCAGCAGGCGAAGTGAGAACAAGTAAGAGATTCCTTGCTGGCTCACTGAGGAGGGGAGAGCTGGTTCCTTTTATGGGGTGAGGGTAGAGGTATGTCTATGGGTCTGGCCAGAGGGGTGGCTTTGGTTGGTTTGCCCACTTCTCTGGTAGTTGAGTGCATGGGGCATGGGCAGCCCTCTGCTTTTGCTCCCAACATGCTTAGCTTTTTTTTTGGGTTCCCAGGTGGTGCTAGTGGTAAAGAATCCACCTGCCAATGCAGGAGACACAAGAGACACCAATTTGATCCCTGGGTCAGGAAGATCCCCTGGAGTAGGAAATGGCAGTCCACTCCAGTATTCTTGCCTGAGGAATCCCATGGATGGAGGAGCCTGATGGACTACAGTCCATGAGGCCACAAAGAGTCGGACATGAACAAGCACAGTGCATGCATAGGAAGTCACTTCAGTTCTTTCTGTGACCATCCGCATGTCTCCCACCAGCTGTGGGGCTGCAGCAGGGAGCGGGCTCCATCTTTATGGGTCCCTTTATCAGCTCAAATTTTTAATGGCCTTTAAATGCTGTCTTCTCTCCTGCACCTCCAGGTAGATTCCGATCTGGAAAGGGAAACCTATCCAGGCATCTCCTGCTTTGCTGTCTTTCTCCAGCGTTGTCCCCTTGGGGGGCAGATGGGACCATGTTTAAAGCCAAGCAGGTCACCAGGAGCCCACATGGTCACCATAGGGAAGCTGGGTGCTATCTCCTCTGCAAATGGAAGGCTGTCCACACACCAGGCCTCAGCGACAAGGGAGTGGGGTCCCAGAGAAGCCACTTTGATCTCTTCTTCCTCAGAGATGGAACTTCAGCTCAAGGCAAAGCTGAGATTGAGAGGTTGAAAGAGCCACATGCCAGCTCCAGCCGCCCACTGTCTGGGATGAGCTGAAAGATGCTGGAGGAAAATAAATGTCAAGGCAGCTGCCATCCAGGGAGGAGATACCGCAGCCCCAGTGACCATGGGGACCAGGACAGGGCCTGTTCAGAGGCTGTGCTAGGTCCTCAGGCTGCTTGCCCCTGTGGAGCTTGTTTGAAAGGTCCGTCTCTGAGTACTGCAGCACTGTCTCGACCTTGACTGGGAGGGCTCAGGGAGAATCGAGTGTGCATTTACTCCTCACTTTTTAGCAAAATCCCTGGCCCATCTCAGTCCCCAAAAGCTCTGGCTTCCTGGCCTGCATGGTGCCATGGATGGGGGCTGGGCGGGAGGGCAGACTCTTTAGAGCATCCTTGTCACTGGGGCCATGTCCCTGCCCACAGAGGACACTGGGCTCCACTTCCTTCCTAAGAGGTTTGGAGCTCAGGCCATGAGACTCCCCCTAGGGGACTAGAGCTGGTTCTTGTCATTGAAGGTCCTCAAAACTAGTCAGATTTTCCCCAAGTGGGTAGGACAAAAAGCTCTTGCAGAGTCAGGGCCCTCAGCAGGGAAGGGATGGGCTAAGGGTCCATGGTGAATGCTCCAGGGTCCCAGGGTATGTAGTCCTACATGATGGCCAGTGCGTACCCACAGCCGCCCAAATCTAAAATCAGATTAATGAAATTATACTAAAAGTTAACTTTGCTGCATTGTTCAGTCACTTAGTCGTGTCTGACTCTTTGCAACCTCATGGACTGCAGCAAGCCAGACTCCCCTTGTCCTTCACTAACTCCCAGAGTTTGCTCAAACTCATGTCCGTTGAGTCAGTAATGCCACCCAACCTTCTCATCCTCTGTCACCCCTCTCCTCCTGCCTTCAATCTTTCCTGGCATCAGGGTCTTTTCCAGTGAGGTGGCTCTTTGCATCAGGTGGACAAATTATTGGAGCTTCAGCTTCAGTATTATGGCCACTAGTTACACATCACATGATCAATGGCCACATCATATAACAGGTTCATCAACCCAGAAGCCTTTACCGCACATCACTGCCCCGCTAAATATCGCCTTTTCTCTTTAATCAACAGATTCCCGGTCAAGGTCCATCCAGCGCTGTCATCCTATTGTGGCCAAGCTGAGATTCAGAGATGCCTTGAGGACTTGTGACACTGTCTCCTGTTCCCACATGTCTCAAGGGGCCTGTGTGTCAGAGTCAGCATGGATGAGGCCAGGAGGTGTCCCTTGGGCCTCTGAGGCTGTCAGACCATTTCCTCTCAATAGACTGCTGTGGGGGCTACTGGCTCCTTTCTGGAACTCCCCTGCTTCAGGGGACTCCTGGCAGCCCCTCTCCAGGTCCCTCTGGTTCAGCCCCAGGGGGTGACAGGAGGCTGCCTGCCATGGTGTGGATCTCAGAGCAGATGGCCTGCCCAAGGCCAGAGTGGGTCAGATAGCCAGCCACCAGGAACATTATGCCTATGGTCACTCTTCATTGAGGGGACACTTGAGTGTGTGTCCCCCTGGCACAGGTGTGTTGGAGGGGGAGTTAAACTCACAGAGCCTGGGAATGAGCTGTAATTCCCAACGTTCAGGTGATCAGTGATTCTGGAGACAAGGGCTTCACCTGTGAGCTTTGTCTGCTACTTGGAAGCTGTGGGTTTGCAACGTGGCTACACAGGAAATAGTCTTCTCTGTGTTGGAAATCTTGCGTTCTTGCTGCCACTTCAGAATGGATGACATTTTTCCTGTTTGGACCCAGGGCCTGGGCCCTATGGTATTGAGGGTGGTAGCCAGGAGCCAGTCAGCTAAGAGTCCGGCCATTCGAGGCTGAAGTCCTGCCTGGAGGTATTAAGGAAAGGGTGGGCTTTGCCTCCCACCGCCCTGGTTTACCTCCTCCCTCCCTATTCACTTGACCTTGTCGAGTCAGTTGTCCTGCCTTTAGAATGGGACAATAATGGTGACCTTCCCTAGTTGTCATGAAAATGTTAGTCGTTCAGTCATGTCCGACTCTTTGGGACTCCATGAACTATAAACTTCCAGGCACCTCTGTCCATGGGATTTTCCAGGACATGGAAAATAGGCAACTCATGGAGTGGGTTGCCATTCCCTTCTCCAGTGGATTTTCCTGACCCAGGGATCGAACCAACACTGCAGGCAGGTTTACCGACTGAGTCACCAGAAAGGCTTTGGTTGTCGTGGGATTTACAGAAATAAACAGAGAGCAGCCCAAGCCTGGGTGAGAGTGTGGTGGCGGGAGCTCTGTGTCTGGGTTGCCCGCTTGGTGTTTGCAGCTTCGGTGAGAGGCTCTAACAAGCTTGCTGATTCGGGCTATTCCGACAGGTGTGCAGTGTTCTTGTTGTGACTTTAGTTCATGTTGCCTGAGTGGCTGGTAATATGCAGCAACTTTTCCCGTGCTTCCTGTTCACATGGTTGCTCCTGTCTCTTCCTCACGGGGGGCAGCATGGATTATATCAGTTTTTACAGATCTGTGGGCATCCTTTATAAACACTGTGTGTGAGTTCTTCCTCCAACATATGTATTGGAAGTATTTTCTCCTAGTGGGGCTCATATTTCCATTTCCTTAGTAGAGTCCTTTGATGGAAAGGACGCCTACATGTAGAACAAAGACCGAAGTTATTAGGTTTTGGTAATGGATAGTGTAATGGGGAGCCCTAAGGGACTTTGTGTACCCCCAAGACCATAAAAATCCTCTCCTACATTTTCTTCTAAAAGTTTCATAACTTGGGCTTTCAAATTTAAGTTTACGATCCATCTCAAATTAAGTTTTGTGTGTGGGGTAAGGTAGAGGTCAGTGTTTTTTTATTTTCTTGTGGATATCTAGTTATTTTGGTACCATTTGTGGAAAACATTTCCTTTTGTTGTTTAAACTGAGTTGGTGTCTTTTACAATTAGTTAATACTTACACATCTACACGCAGGCTTCCCTGGTGGCTTAGACAGCAAAGAGTCTGCCCGTGATGTGGAGACATGGGTTCAGTCCCTGGGTTGAGAAGATCTGNTCTAGTTATTTTGGTACCATTTGTGGAAAACATTTCCTTTTGTTGTTTAAACTGAGTTGGTGTCTTTTACAATTAGTTAATACTTACACATCTACACGCAGGCTTCCCTGGTGGCTTAGACAGCAAAGAGTCTGCCCGTGATGTGGAGACATGGGTTCAGTCCCTGGGTTGAGAAGATCTGCTGGAGAAGGAAATGGCAACCCACTCCAGTATTCTTGCCTGGAAAATTCCATGGACAGAGGAGCCTGGCAGGCTACAGTCCACAGGGTTGCAACAACTGAGCAACTAACATTCACTCACTCTCACACACCTACATACACATACAAACAAATATCTACATATTCATACATTTACATGCAGAGTTACACATACACACATGTTTCATATACATTCATCTACAGACGCATATTTATATATTATTATTTATTTGGCTGCACCGGGTCTTAGTGCCATGGGGCACATGGATCTTTTAGTTGCGGTATGTGGGATCGAGTTCCCAGACTAGGGATCAAACCCAGGCCCCTTGCACTGGGAGCTTAGAGTCTTAGTCACTGGACTACCAGGGAAGTTCCTATCTACATACACATATACGTGCATACATATACACACTCTTGGAGTCACTGCTTTGTTCTATTTGTCTGTTCTTTTGCCAGTACCTCACTATCTTAACTACTGTCACTTTTCAGTACATCTTGAAATAAGGTAGAACAAACCCTCCAACTTTATTCTCTTTTTAAGAATAAATTGGCTATTTGTTCCTGGTCTCCTAAAATTTACAAATAAAACTTGAAACCAGCTTGCCAATTTCTACCAAAACACCTGCTGGGATTCTGATTGGAATAACATTGGATTCACAGATAAATTGGGGGCAAATTGACTGCTTAGAAATATGAACACTTCCCAACCACAATCTCTCTCCATTTATTTAGACCATCTGTAATTTCTCTCAGCAATGTTTGGCAGTTGTAAATGTACAAGTCCCATACATCTTTTGTTAAGTTTCTACAGGGTATTTTAATTTCATTTTCCAGTTGTTGGTTGTAAGTTCACAGACGTGTCATTTACTTTGTGTTTTAATCTTGTGTCCAGCAACTTTGCTGAATTCACTTGTTAAATTTGATAATTTGTGTATGGCTTTGTATTTTACATATATCTACATATATGCAGTACAATCCTATCTTCTGGGCATGTAGACAGTTTACCAATCATTATGCCTTTGCTTTGTGAATTACTGTTTGGCAAATATTTGCTTCTCTTCCCCTGGCTGTGCATTGAGGATCCTCTCTGACTTACTACCTGGGCTTGGCCATGAGGCTTGTTCTGGCTAAAGATATATGGTTGGTGCGATGCTAGCTGAGGGCTTAAGCAAGTCATGCAGTTTGGCCTCTTGGGTGCTAGATAGCCCCACAGAGACCTCCTGTCACAGCCTGGGCCTTGGGACAAACACACCTTATTGGGACAAACACCTAGCCTGTAGTGTGGTATCTATCCACCCATCTGATCCAGTCAAACCAGTCAGCCCAGGAAGACATGAGAGTGGGAATGCACACAGATTGCCACGAGCCCCTGAGTTGGGGATCATTTCTTATGCAGCATTACTAGAGTAGTCACGTACGGATGTGCGAGCTGGACCATAAAGAAGACTGAGCACCAAAGAATTGATTCTTTCGGACTTTGGCACCTGAGAAGACTCTGGAGAGTCCCTTGGAGAGCAAGGAGATCAAGTCAGACAATCCTAAAGAAAATTAACCTTAATATTCATTGGAAGGGCTGATGCTGAAGCTGAAGCTCCAATAATTTGGCTACCTGATGTGAAGAGCCAACTCATTGGAAAAGACCCTGATACTGGGAAAGATTGAGGGCAGGAGAAGACGGTGACAGAGGATGAGATGGTTGGATGGCATCACTGACTCAATGGACATGAGTTTGAGCAAACTCTGGGAGACAGTGAAGGACAGAGAAGCCTGGCATGCTGCACTCCACAGGGTCACAAAGAGTTGGACATGACTGAGCGACTGAACAACCACAACAGACACACTAGGTTCAAGACTTCTGTCAGACATTCAGATGCATGTGCCCTGGGCTGGGGATGGCAGAAGCTGTACGTATCTGCAGTTCAGAGCAGGGCAGGCTGGATGGACAGAAACAACAGATGGTGGGTGACATGTGAACTCGTGGGTGAGAACTCAAAGTAGAAAATACATAGGGAGATGAGAGCTGGATTCTGAGGCTTGCGATGAGGGGAAAGTGAGCGGGACTCAGCAAAGGAGATCTCACGGAGGCGGCAGGTGAGTTAAGGGGAAGACAGGCACATGAGTTTGCATCCTGGAAGAAAGAATCACTTTATGAAGGAAGTCTGGATGGAGCCTGTGGAAATACTAGGAAGACAACCCAGCGAGAACAGACAGAGGGTGTTATCTTAGAGCTTCCTCAGCAAAAGTCGGCATTTGCAGAGCCCCAAGGGAAGGGGAGAGCCTCACAAAGGGAACAGCCTAGGAGATGCCCAATGTCATCCAGGGAGCCAGAGATGGCCACATAGGAGTGGGGGCCCACTGACCGCTTTGGGGAGCATGTTCTCTGCTTGGCCTTGAATTGGGAGAGCGAGTGAGAAGCTGGCAAGCTGCAATCCTTAACCGAGTCCTGACTGTCGTGGGCCAACGGCTGCAGAGTTTGTGGCTGGGTGGCTGGGCTGGCTGCTGCAGGGCTGGTGGTCAGAGTTCAGTTATTAAAAGTGCTCTGACCATCGCGTGTATTAGTATGTTCAGCCTTTCAACTGTGTCAAATGGTGTCTAGAGGTGGAGAGAAGGCAGAAAAAGGAACTGACAATGTGTAGTGTCTGAGGAGGCTGCTCAGGGCCTTTTTGTGGTGCAACGGGATGTGGGCCCGGGAGGGGGAAGGCTGGAGATGTAGACAGGGAAGGGGGAACAGGGGAAGTGGGGACTTCGCTGCCCAGGGGAGAGAGGGAGCTGGGACAAGTGGGGACACACATTCAGGGCTTTCTGGAACTCTGTGATGGCTGTCTTAGGTCCAGGCTTCGTGGCAGGTTTGCAGTCAGGTGGGGTGACCCTGTAGGGAGGGAGAAGTTGATGAGGCAAAAGAGGAAACATTGTGAGGATGAGAGGTGTGGGGTCCACAGTGTTGGGGGCCCTGAGTGGGTTGAATTGTGACCCCACCCAATAACATTTACCCAGACCCTCAGAATGGTACCTGATACGAAATAGGATCTTTAAAGATATTATTAGCTAAGGATCTCAAGATGAACTCGTACTGGATTTTAGCTCAGTTCAGTTCAGTTCAGTTCAGTTGCTCAGTCGAGTCCAACTCTGAGACCCCATGAATCACAGCACTCCAAGCCTCCCTGTCCATCACCAACTACTGGAGTTCCCCAAACTCATGTCCATTGAGTCGGTGATGCCATCCAGCCATCTCATCCTCTGTTGTCCCCTTCTCCTTCTGCCCCCAATCCCTACCAGCATCAAGGTCTTTTCCAGTGAGTCTACTCTTTGCATGAGGTGGCCAAAATATTGGAGTTTCAGCTTCAGCATCAGTCCCTCCAATGAACACCCAGAACTAATCTCCTTTAGGATGGACTGGTTGGATCTCCTTGCAGTCCAAGGGATTCTCAAGAGTTTTCTCCAACACTGCAGTTCAAAAGCATCAATTCTTCGGTGCTCAGCTCTCTTCACAGTCCAACTCTCATCCATACATGACCTCAGGAAAAACCATAGCCTTGACTAGATGGACCTTTGTTGGTAAAGTAATGTCTCTGCTTTTCAATATGCTATCTAGGTTGGTCATAGCTTTTCTTCCAAGGAGTAAGCATCTTTTAATTTCATGGCTGCAATCACCATCTGCAGTGATTTTGGAGCCCAAGAAATGAAGTCTGACACTGTTTCTCCACTGTTTCCCCATCTACTTGCCATGAAGTGATGGGACCAGATACTGTGATTCTAGTTTTCTGAATGTTGAGCTTTAAGCCAACTTTTTCACTCTCTTCTTTCACTTTCATCAAGAGGCTCCTTAGTTCCTGTTTGCTTTCTGCCATAAGGGTGGTGTCATCTGCNAGTCCAACTCTGAGACCCCATGAATCACAGCACTCCAAGCCTCCCTGTCCATCACCAACTACTGGAGTTCCCCAAACTCATGTCCATTGAGTCGGTGATGCCATCCAGCCATCTCATCCTCTGTTGTCCCCTTCTCCTTCTGCCCCCAATCCCTACCAGCATCAAGGTCTTTTCCAGTGAGTCTACTCTTTGCATGAGGTGGCCAAAATATTGGAGTTTCAGCTTCAGCATCAGTCCCTCCAATGAACACCCAGAACTAATCTCCTTTAGGATGGACTGGTTGGATCTCCTTGCAGTCCAAGGGATTCTCAAGAGTTTTCTCCAACACTGCAGTTCAAAAGCATCAATTCTTCGGTGCTCAGCTCTCTTCACAGTCCAACTCTCATCCATACATGACCTCAGGAAAAACCATAGCCTTGACTAGATGGACCTTTGTTGGTAAAGTAATGTCTCTGCTTTTCAATATGCTATCTAGGTTGGTCATAGCTTTTCTTCCAAGGAGTAAGCATCTTTTAATTTCATGGCTGCAATCACCATCTGCAGTGATTTTGGAGCCCAAGAAATGAAGTCTGACACTGTTTCTCCACTGTTTCCCCATCTACTTGCCATGAAGTGATGGGACCAGATACTGTGATTCTAGTTTTCTGAATGTTGAGCTTTAAGCCAACTTTTTCACTCTCTTCTTTCACTTTCATCAAGAGGCTCCTTAGTTCCTGTTTGCTTTCTGCCATAAGGGTGGTGTCATCTGCATATCTGAGGTTATTGATATTTCTCCCAGCAATCTTGATTCCAGCTTGTGCTTCTTCCAGCCCAGAGCCTACTGGATTTAGGCAGGCCCTAAGTTCAAGGACTGATGTTCTGATAAAATAAGATAGTCACAGGGAAGAGACCAAGTGACACTGAAACAGAGGTGTGGATGATGATTCAATGAGCTGGGGAAGCCAGAACACCCCCAGAAGCCAGGATGAAGGCCTCAAAATCTCGAGAAGGAGCCAACCCTGCAGGGGCCTCAATCTTGGCCTCCTGTCTCTTGAGCTTCAGGAGGACACATTTCTGTTGCTCTAAGTCCCTCAGTTTCCAGCATAGGTTAACTGTGGATGGCAGCCTTAGTCTGCCCCCTCCCCAAATCCACAGGTGGCTCAGGTGGGAGATGCAGTGGAGGCTGCCCTTCCCCCACACTCAGGGCTCCTCCTTGTGTCCCGGGGAAGTGGGAGGAGAGCTGAGGGACAGGGCTCTCTGTCTTGCAGAAGGTCCATCTACTGCTTTGTGATTCAGTGTGTGGGGCAGGTCCTGCCCTGGGGCCTGGCTGGTCTGGGAGAGTGGGTTCTGTGCAGTTTTAGTCACTCAGCTGTGTCCCACGCTTTGAGACCCCACGTGGAAATGGTGACAGACTTTATTTTCTTGGTCCCCAAAATCACTGAGGATGATGATTGCAGGCCTGACATTAAAAGACATTTGCTCCTTAGAAGAAAAGCCATGACAAACCAATACAGCATATTAAAAAGCAGAGAGACATTGCTTTACCAACAAAGGTCCAGAGAGTCAAAGCTATGGTTTTTCCAGTAGTCATGTATGGATGTGAGTGTTGGACCATAAAGAAAGCTGAGCACCGAAGAACTGATGCTTTTGAACTGTGGTGTTGGAGAAGACTCTTGAGAGTCCCTTGGACTGCAAGGAGATCAAACTAGTCAGTCCTAAGGAAATCAGTCCTGAATATTCATTGCAAGGACTGATACTGAAGCTGAAACTCCAATACTTTGGCCACCAGATGCGAAGAACTGACTCACTGGAAAAGATCCTGATGCTGGGAAAGATTGAGGGCAGGAGGAGAAGGGGATGACAGAGAATGAGATGGTTGGTTGACATCACAGACTCAATGGACACGAGTTTGAGCAAGCTCCAGGTGTTGGTGATGGACAGGGTAGCCTGGTGTTCTACAGTCCATGTAGTCACAAAGAGGTGGACATGACTGAGCGACTGAACTGAACTGAACTGTACTGTAGCCCACCAGATTCCTCTGTCCATAGGGATTCTCCAGGCGAGAATACTGGAGTGGGTAGCCATTCCCTTCTCCAGGGGATATTCCTGACCCAGGGGTTGAATCCAAGTCTCCTGCATTGCAGGCAGATTCTTTACCGTTTGAGCCACCAGGGAAGCCCAAGGTGGGTGGGTTTTAGGGGATGGTAATCAGCAGGCATGGGCTTCCCCAGTGGCTCAGTGGTAACAAATCTGCATGCCAAAGCAGGAGATCTGAGTTCAGTCTTTAGATCAGGAAGATCTCCTGGAGAAGGGAATGACAACCCACTCCAGTATTCTTGTCTGGAGAATGCCACAGACAGAGGAGCCTGGCGGGTTACAGTCCATGGGATTGCAAAGAATCGGATATGACTGAGCAACTGAACAACAATTAGCAGGCCCGCCAGCCTGTGTCTGAGCTTTGCTCCTGGTTAGCTACACCTGTGGGGGACACACATGACTCTGAAAGTGGGGCAGAGGGAGTGGGGTCAGGAGGGACCAGAGACCTGTGCTCACCTTCCACCCTGTGTGTTGTTCCCTCCACTGCCTTAACCTTCCTCCTCATCCCCTCCTCCAGCTTTGGCACCAGGAGAAAATCAGTCTCTTCCACTTTGCTCTTCCTTACTTTCTATCCAACACAAACCCATATCATCCTGAAGGGCCTTTCTGGGTGATGGCGTCCCCTGACTATACCCCCCTGCCACCACCTTCTACGGTTGCACCTTTGCTCCTGACACATTCAGGAAAGTCATCTCTTCTGTGTGGCTTTTCCCATGATGTGTGTCGTCACAGATCTCTGAGATCTGAGACTGAGGCCCAGATTTCCTCAGGATCCCCATGGGGTCCCGCCTGTCCCCAGCCTCTGGCAAGTCCACATTGCCATGAAAAGTGAAAGTGAAACTTAGTCATTTGTTCTTGTCCGACTCTTTGCCACCCCATGAACTGTAGCCCACCAGGCTTCTCTGTCCATGGATTTCCCGGGCGAGAATACTGGAGTGGGTAGCCATTCCCTTCTCCAAGGGATCTTCCAGACCCAGCAATCAAACCCAGGACTCCACATTGCAGGTGGATTCTTTACCATCTGAGCCACCAGGGAATCCTCCACTGTGCCATGCTGCTAAGTCACTTCAGTCGTGTCTGACTCTGTGTGACCCCACAGAAGGCAGCCCACCAGGCTCCCCTGTCCCCGGGATTCTCCAGGCAAGAACACTGGAGTGGGTTGCCATTTCCTTCTCCAATGCATGAAAGTGAAGAGCGAAAGTGAAGTTGCCCAGTCGTGTCCAACTCTTAGCGACCCCATGGACTGCAGCCTACCAGGCTCCTCCATCCATGGGATTTTCCAGGCAAGAGTACTGGAGTGGGTTGTCATTGCCTTCTCCCATTGTGCCATGGGTACCTACAAATGCCTGCTGCTGCTGCTGCTGCTAAGTCGCTGCAGTCGTGTCTGACTTCATGCGACCCCATAGACAGCAGCCCACTAGGCTCCCCTGTCCCTAGGATTCTCCAGGCAAGACCACTGGAGTGGGTTGCCATTTCCTTCTCCAATGCATCAAAGTGAACAGTGAAAGTGAAGTTGCCCAGTCGTGTCCGACTCTTAGCGAACCCACGGACTGTAGCCCACCAGGCTCCTCCATCCATCTGATTTTCCAGGCAAGAGTACTGGAGTGTGGTGCCATTGCCTTCTCCACCACAAATGCCCACTACTGCTCAAAAATGCTCATTTGCCTCACTTTTCATGGAAATTCTCTTTGTTGGCCTCCTGAAATTTTAGGCAGCTTCTCATTCGGGCAAATCAGCTTCCTGAAACTGAATTATAAAGAATTCTGCATGTCCAGGCTGGTCTAGTAATCAACACTGCACAGAGACTCTGAGTTTCAGGAAATTCAGTGTTGACATTTCCATACCACCCTTCCCTGTGACTATCCTCCCATCCGCTAAGAATGAAGGATGTTAATTTCCCAGGGGCTTTTCTGAAACCTCAGGGCTTTGGTCTGCATGCCCCATTCCACCGCACAACATGTCCCCTCTAATAACCCAGCCATATTTGGGGAAATTACCCCCCCCCCCCCCCACAGCCCCAGCCTACTGCCACGTGAAAGGAGAGCCTGTGCCTGTCGGGACTGGACTCGTCACCGGTGCACATGCACGGGTGAGTTTTCTGCTCCTGTTTTTTCTCAGCCAGGGAGTAGGGTCATGACCCTGTATGCCATGAATTCACCCAACCAGTGAGCATGCACTGGCCATGTTAGGGACACTATGGGTCTGGGGAATGAGTGGTTTCCTGGGACCTGGGACTTTCAGTGCTAATGCTGGAGAGTTCCAGGCCCTGGGGGAGTCACCCATCTCAGAGGACCCACCACTGCACTGGGTTCTGGAGCTGCTGTGGGTGGGAGGCAGGAAGGTGCTTCTCCCATGGAGCTCACAGTCTATGGGGAAGAGGTATGAGTCTGGAAGGACTTACAGTGCTGCAGAGTCACCAAGGAGAAGTGGGAGGTCAGGGAAGTTTTCCTGTTGGCCACAAGGTCAGGGCTTCCTACGGTGCCCAGGCCTCTCGTGTATGTATGTGTGTGTATGTGTGTGTTGGTGTGTGTGTGTGAAAAGGGCATCTCCTCTGCTTCTCTGTACTGCAGAAATGAGGGGTTTCACTGCCCTGCCCTGGACGGGGAAGGAGAAGGGAACACTTCCTCCTCTCTCTGACAAGGGCCTGGTCCGCAGGCTGTGCCCTAGGCTTCTGCTCACTGTGTTTGGGGTGCTGTGAGGATCCAGGTGCTTTGTGGATCCGTGAGGGGGTCCATCACCCTGTGGAGCTGGTGGCTCCTCACTGTGGCCAACAGCTCCCTCCTCTCCCAGGTTTTCCTGCTGATAACTGCCTGATTTCTTTGTCTCTCTCAACTGACTTCATTCAAACTCTTGGTAAGGAAAGGGGTTCATTTACTGGCCCCTTGAAGCCCCAGCATAGAGGAAAACAAACCCCAACATTTGTTTCCTATCCAAAGGCTGCAACTGACCCCAGAGGCTGGAAACAGGGGGCTGATGCAGGAGATGAAGGAGGTGCAGAAGGAGCAGGGCTAGTGCAGAGAGGGAGAGGCTGGTGCGGGGGG